>QODF01000129.1:1541230-1553472 GCA_024372805.1 Oostethus manadensis
GACAGTGACAGACAGCTGAGAAAGAGAGAGAGGAAGAGGAGAGGGACGTGGGGTGGGGGCCGGATGCTGAGCGCCTCCGAGGCGCCGCCACGTTACAGGGATGAGGAACTCCGGCACATCCTGAGGGCGCGGGAAACACGGCAAGCTGCAGTGCCAACATGGAGAGAGAGGAGGAGGAAGAGGGAGGCAGTGCCAAGAGGCTCGCTAAGTAACCACGGTAACCGTCTGCGCTCGTCCTTCATCCTCAGAAGAGATGCTCTTCTGCGGTGCGGCCATCGTGCTGACGCTTCTTCTGCGGCGTGCGCGGACACAGTCAAGGACTGTGTGTGTGTGTGTGTGTGTGTGTGTGTGTGCGCGTGGTGCCGAGGTGATGTGACATCACGTATGCCCGCCTGGCAGAACGAAGACGTGCGCGTGTGTATATGTTCACTGCATGTGTGTGCACACGTCTGGCCGCAGAAAAAGAAGGGCGTGTACAAAGATGGCTGCTTTGGCTTGTGGCAGCATCGCCATCACCATGGTAACGTGACATTGTACACTACTTAACTGCTTATGCTTCTCGGCTGCGGTGGGAACGACGTCACTTCCTGTTATGCACGATTAACAATGGAAGTGACCACTAAAGTTGTTCACGCCAATATGAGCTTCCTACTGGCCAACCACACGTATAGCATATGCATTGTGTGTGTGTGTGTGCGTGTGTGTGTGTGTGTGTACATCGAAGCAAGAACCTTCCTCCTCAGTACGTCCGTCCATTCATTTATTCACTCATTCATCACTCACTTGTTCATTCACTGACACCCTTATTCATTTATCCACCCATTCGCGCACTCACTTATTCATTTATTCATGCTGGCATTCACTCATTCATTCCCTCACACATTCATTTATGGTGTCACTTTCACATTTATTCATTCATGTATTCACTCACTCGGTCTTTCGTTCACTCATTCATCACTCACTTGTTCATTCACTGACACCCTTATTCATTTATCCACCCATTCGCGCACTCACTTATTCATTTATTCATGCTGGCATTCACTCATTCATTCCCTCACACATTCATTTATGGTGTCACTTTCACATTTATTCATTCATGTATTCACTCACTCGGTCTTTCGTTCACTCACTCATTCGCTCGTTTACTCACTCATGTTTTCATTCATTCACTCAGTCATTCATATACATGATCACCCACTAACACATTTATTCGCTTACTTTTCATTCACTCACTCACTTGCTCGCGCGTTCGTTCACTCATTCACTCACTCTTTCAATTATTTGCTCACTCCCAGTCACTCATTCACCTGTTCACTCACCCACTAATTGATTTACTCATTCACTCACTCGTTTATTCAGTCATTCATTTATGTAATTCCCTCACTTATTCAAACATTCGCTCACTCAGTCATGCACTCACTTGTTCATTGAGTCATTTATTCATTCTTTTGTCACTCATTCATTTATTCCCTCACTCATTCACACATTTATTCACGTACTTGCTCGCTCACTCATTGATCAATTTATTCATATGTATTCTTACTCACTAATTCATTTATCAACTCACTCACAGTCATTCATTCATTTGTTCACTCTTTCATTCAAATCATTTACTCACTCACTTATTCAGTCATTCATGTATGTGTTAATCTCATTAATTCACTCACTCTTTTTCATTCGTTCACTCAGTCATACACTCCCTCTCATTCATTCACTCATTAATCATGCTGTCTCTCATTAATTGATTGGCTCACTGTACAGTCACTCATTCGTCCACTCGCTCACTTGTTCATTCATTTATTCGTTCAGTCACGCTGCTGTCTGTTCATTCGTTCACTCACTCGTGCATTCATTCACGCGTTCCCTCGCTGACCGAGCAGGAAAGGTGCTGATTGTTGTTCTTCTTCCTGTTGTTCTTCTTCTTGTCCTCAGCAGCAGCAAAGTAACTACTGGAGCTTCAAGGTCAGCATCTCTCTTTGTCCTCATCTTCATCATCTTCATCACAAATGCCAAACTATAAATGTAGTTTTGCTGTTGCCACGGTGACGGTCTTAATCGCCCACCCCTCAGCGCTGGGGTGGTCCGGGGTCCGGATTTTTGAATGTGATGTGGTTTTTCCTGTGGTTATGTCTACCAGTACGACTTAATTGAAGTCTTCTCTCGTCAAGTTAGAATGTAGGATTAAAACCCACATGACCCCCAAGTCCTTGTCCACACGGTGGCAGTGTTTACTTACCCTTCCCCAACTCCTCTGGCAAGCGAATGGCGTGCAACGCTAGGAGTGGTGGATGTGGAGTTGTTTTTCCACCAACAGGCAGGTGGTCTCGTGTTTCATTGTGCGCTTGTAGTTTTGCAAGCGGATTCCGCCCCTTTCCTCCGCCACTAAAAGCGCATCCAAACGCTCAGCAACACGACACAAAAACAACCAGTGCATCTTCCAGTACAGGTCCTTTTATGCGTCCTGTCATGGTGAGCATGTGTACTGGATGTAACCTCAAAGGGATGCCCTGCCGGCCATTTTCTTCCACTTATTCCGGGTCCGGGTCGCAGGGGCAGCGGTTTTCAGTATGGTAGTCCAGACTTCCCAGTCTCCAGCCACCCTTTCCAAATCAACCGTGAAGACACCAAGGCATTCCCAGGGCAAGCTGTGCGACATGATCCCTCCAGCAGTGTCCTAGGTCTGCCACGGGGCCCCCTCTTTGCTGGGGATGCTCGGACCACCTCACCAGGGAAGGGTCCAGGAGGCATCCGGACTAGATGCCCGAGCCACCTCAACTGGCTCCTCTCGGATGACCGAGCTCCTCAACCTGTCTCTTAGGGTGAGTCCAGAAACTCATTTTGACAGCTTGTATCCGCAATCTCGTTCCGCAATCTCAGCCCTCTCCTTAGCTCGACGGTCCGCTACAGCGACCGCATCACTGCAGACACGGCGCCGATCTGCCTGTCGACCTCACACGCCAGCCTCCCCAGCCTCCCCTCACTTGTCATCAAGACCCCGGGATACTTGAACTCTTCCAGGGGGCAACCGGAAGGGTGCAATCCACCCTTTTCCCCGACTGGGACGTGGCCACAGATCTGGAGGTGCTGATCCAGACCCAGAAGCTTCACACTCAAATGCGTACTGCCCCAGTCACACCCTGATGAGGCCATGGGGACCACATCATCTGGAAATAGCAGATATGAGACGGATGCAATGTAAACAAGACGCATCTTTTCACACACACACACCATGCGCTCTTGTGCACATCCTTGCAGCAGGATTTCTGCTCCATTTTGTGCATCTGCTGTGTGTGTGTTTATTTTTCAGCAGCTTTGTGGGGTTTTCCTGATGCATGGGAACGTAGCCATAGCAACAGCAGCCAGCGTTCCCGGCAGGGACTTGTGTGTTCTGAGCGTGGAATTGACTGACAGAAACCACGTGCATGTGCACGGTGTTAGTTTTGTTCTTGAAGCTTGTGGAAGGACTTGACCCGGCCCCAGTGGTCCCAGCGAGCTGGATGAAGGATTTAGTCTCCTCTCCTGGTTGGCTGCTGATAACAAGCTTGCTGAAAAATCATTATTCCCAGGTTGGACCGGGGCCATCCGACTGTCGCTGTGCACGTGACCCATTTTCCTTGTTGGCTCGATTGCACGGCTGCTCTGGCGCTTCAGCCTGGAAGGAAAAGACAGCCAAGAGAAGGATCAGTGGGTCCAAACTTTTGAAGGTTCTGCTTCTGTTTAGGCATTCATCAACCTCCATCTTGTTTGTCCTCAACAACAACGTCACCATCATCATCATCATCATCAGTGCTTCCTTGCATCGCAGAGTCGCACGCCACGTGTTACCCGACTTAGCCCGACGCAGCCGGTTCTAGTGGATCAGACCGGCAGGGTTTCCTTCGCGTCAGCAGAACATCTGGAGGCCATGTCCGAGTCCGACATTCCCGTGGGTTTTAACCGGATGAACCGGCTTCGGCAGAGCCTGCCGCTGGCCCGCTCGTCCGGCCAGGCCAAGCTGCGTGCGCCAGGTCAGAACCTTTTATAACGTTGACCTCTGCCGGACCTGTCTGTGTGACAAGAAAGCACACCCCGCCTCCTTGCAGGGATCCTGTTCCTGCAACTGGGGGAGGAGACACGCAGGGTGCACCTGACTCACGAGCTGAGCAGCCTGGACACTCTGAGGGCGCTCATCGTGCACGTGTTCCCTCAGAGGCTCACCATGGCCGCGCTCAGGTAAGCCACTAGCGCCTCCCGAGGCTATGTTCCTTCTCCTCCTTGCTCTTCCCGTCTAGGTCGCCCACCACTGCTTTGCTGATCAAAGACGAGACTCGGAATGTCTTCTACGAGCTGGAGGACCCGCGTGACGTTCAGGACCGGTGCGTCATCAAAATTTACTGCAAAGAACCTGTTTATGGAACCTTCCCTGGGCACCAGAACCCCCACCTGGCCAACGGAGACCTGCGGGTGAGTCTTTTGTCACCCAAAAGGTGTTGTCATCCCGGTCCTTGTCGTCAAAGTTTGCGTGGCGTATCTCTGACTGTTTCGTGTCAATCCTCACAGAGGGAGATGGCGTACGCCCCCCAGGACTCACCCCCGTCTCGCCGCCTCAGCAACGCTCCCATGTCCTCCCAGCATTCCTCCGCCTCATCCTCCCCTCCTCATGGCTCCCCATCACGCGCGCGCCTCCTCTACAGTGGCGGGCGGCCCTCCTCGTACGCCGGGCCGCCGCACCACCCCCACTCCTCCCCCCACCACAGCCAGCCGGCCTTCTGCGCAACGTCCAGCGCTATCTTGGAGCGGCGTGATGTCAAGCCTGATGACGAGGTGGGCGGCTCTAGAAGCGTTGTGCTGCTGCGCGCTGATGAACGTGGGGGAGGTGGGGGCATCTACGCTGACCCCTACTCTCTGGCGGTGGAGACCAATCGCATGAGTCTCACCAGCGCGCCGCACTCGCCTCTTGCTGGCAGGAGCGACCCGTACGGCTCCCTGTACCGGCGAGGAGGGGGTGGGTCGGTGCGTTCGCTGACGTCCTACTCGGCCGCCGCGTTGCAAGGAGAGCTGATGGAGAGTGGCGCTCTCTACAGACCGGGCGGCCAGCTTTACAACGACGCGTACGCGGCATCCGTGTTGGCCGTTGGCCTGCGTGTGCCGCCCCCCTCCTCCCCTCAGAAGATTCCCGACATGAGGGACTCGTACGCCAGCACACTCCCCACTCGCAGCTCGCCCGGCAGACCTGGTCTGCGCCGGGACTCAGTGACGTCCTCGCTGTGCGGGGACAGTCCCAAAAGCAGGGGTCAAGGGTCGGGGCTGGGTCTGACCTCTGAGCAGCTATGCTTGATAGCGGCGGGAGACGGGGGCGGGGCCAGAGGCTTTGCGTCGCCTCTCCTCGGCAACGAGACGGAAACCAGGTGAGGTGGCGTATTTAACAATGACCTTTGACCTTTTGGTGTTGTCAAACACCTAACCTTGCGAGTGTGCAGGGAGCGCATGGAGGTCATGGAAAAGCAGATCGCCAGCTTGACCGGCCTGCTGCAGCGCGTCCTCAGCAGGGCGCCGGACGCCGAAAGCCCGTAAGAGATTACGTGGCCGCCAAGCCCCTCTGCTTGACTGCGTTTTCATGTCATATGATTCTCCTCCTTACAGGGACAAAATGGAGTCAGCTAGCGACGGCTCAGGAACCGACCGTACGTACTCCTGGCCAAAAATAATATTGCCTTTCACCGCGCCATCTTGTTGCTTTGGCTTACGTCCTGAGACGCCGCAAGAGCTGCTAGCTTGTACCGCTAACTTCTTGCTAGCTCTTAACCGCTAACTGCTTGCTAGCTTGTAACTGCTAACCTCTGCTAGCTTGTAACCGCTAACTGCTTGCTAGCTTGTAACTGCTAACTGCTGCTAGCTTGTAACTGCTAACCGCTGCTAGCTTGTAACCGCTAACTGCTTGCTAGCTTGTAACCGCTAACTGCTTGCTAGCTTGTAACCGCTGCTCATGCTTCTTGTTCTAGCTGGACCTGCTAAAATAAAGAAAGGTAGATATACATTCGGAAGTTGTTCAGTAACCTGTTAGTCCTGTTTGTGTGCATGTGTGTGCGTGTTGCTCTTACATGTTTGAGTCAAAAAGTAAAAATATGAATGCTAAACTAGTGAAAAGCTTGCTTTAATTGACTTTAACATGACAAAAAAAAGAAAAATTCCTGAAGAGGTTTTTTCTTTCCACTAGTGGGCGCACTGAGTCAATTTTTAATTTTTGAATGTATTTAATCTTAATTGAACCTACAGTAAATTAAAGACATTGACACAAAGCGTGTTAGGAAGATGCTTCATCGGCTGCTGCAGCTTTCACGTGCATGAAGCCTGAACGTGCGCGAGTCTTTGAGAACTTGACAATGACGTCGGTCTCCCGCAGCCGTGACGCCGTCGGCGCCACTGGCTTTGATGCCACCGCCCCCGCCTTTGGGTGCCCACCAGCCGGTGGCGGTGTCCCGTGTGCAGATGCAACACCACCTGCAAGGCCTGCAGCAGAGCACCAACGCACTGCGCACGCAACTCTCACAGCTGCGCAGCATGCAGGTGTGTGCACGTGACGCATGGAGCGAGCGTTCTAAAAGAGCTGACACCTGTGACGCTCTCTTACGTTCCAGCTGGAGAACCGGGACTCTGTAGTGGCCCTGCTGAGGCAGACCGAGGCGGAGCTAAGCGTCATGATGCTGGAGGCCACACCCCCCCAAGAAGACCCCCTGCAGAGACAGCGCCTACTGGTGGAGGAGGAGCGCCTCAAGTACCTGAACCAGGAGGAGATGCTGATCCAGAAGCTGCAGTGAGTTCGCGCCGCGGCGTGACGCTCTGCACGCCGCTCTGCACGCCGCTTTGCACGCCGCTTTGCACGCCGCTTTGCACGCCGCTTTGCACGCCGCTCTGCACGCCGCTCTGCACGCCACTCTGCACGCCGCTCTGCACGCTGCCATTACTCCATGCTTACCTGTAGCATCCTTCACAGCGACCTTGAGAAGTGGGTGGAGGACCTGCAGAGGAGGCGTGGCCTGGTGAGCGAGCACGATGTGGAGCAGAGGAGTCAGGAGCTGAGCGTCCTGGGAGAGACGCTCAGTCAGCTCAAGAGTAAGTCTCTCTTTAAGGTCAAAGGTTCATTGTCTGCACGCACGTGTGTCATCTTCATACCTGTCTTCATCAATCACTCGCCACAGAGCAGTTCCCGGGCCTGCAAAGTCGAATGCGGGTGGTCCTGCGCGTGGAGGTGGAGGCGGTCAAGTTCCTGAAAGAGGAACCTCATCGTCTGGAAACGCTGCTCAAACGGTGTAACAGCGTTAGCGACACGCTCAGTGCGCTGCGCAGGTACACCAATCACACATTTCCTGTCCTCCGCGCGTGTCTTCTCACGTCTTTCCTTCAGACAAGTCAGTGAGGGCGCCCGGAACGACCCGGAAGACACAGCCGGCCCGTCGCAGAAGAAGTCGGAGGACGTCAACATCATTGACAGTCCGCCGCTTAGCCTTGCTGACCTCTGCTCTGACTCCGGCCTTGCCGATTGGATGCCTAGCCCCGGCCCCGCCCCCGAGCTGGAAAGTGCACTCCCTGTGACTTTCAGAAGTCGAGCCGCAGATGATTTGCAGAGTCGGCGCCCGGCTGATAAATGTGTATCGGCCGAGGTCAGACTGGTGAGTTGCATGAGCGTCATGTGATGCTGCTGCTGCTGCTGATGCGCCACATGTGGGTGTTTCAGGCGGCGGAGCGTGACTGGGAGGAGAAGCGTGCTAGTTTGACTCAGTTCAGCGCTCAGGACATCAACCGCCTACTGGAGGAGACGCAGGCCGAGCTGATGAAGGCCATTCCTGACCTGGATTTTGCCACCAAGACCGTCAACAAGCCGGCTGTGCCGCCCAAGCCGCAACTCACCGCAGCCATCGCTGCCGCCGCCGAGCAGACGCCTGGCAAAGTGCAGCTGGCGGCCCAGAAGCTCAACAGCCTGGAGGGGGCGGGCTCTAATAGAGTCTCTGGTAAGTCGTGACTCATGCGCTACAGCATGTGTCAACCGGCTCACGTCGCCGTCTTGTTGTGTTTCCAGTGGACCTGGGCGTGGTCAGGTGCCGCACTGAGAAGCCCTCCAAGTCTCCGCCGCCCCCGCCGCCTCGTCGAAGTTTCCCATCGGCCCTGGGACTGACCGCCACCCGCTTGGGTGACACCGTGGTGACCAACAAGAGTCTGAAGGTGAGCTCAAGGGTGTGCGTGTCGGTAGCTTTCGTGATGCGCTGCTCTTTATTTTGCATTCACAGATGGAAGAGGACGGTGAGCTGCCCAAAGCTCTCGTCAAGCTGAGGCGGACCCCCTGTGACAACCCCCGACCGGCTTCCACCCCGCCCGTCATGGCGCCATCAGGACTTCAGAACGAGGACGACGAGGAGAAGATTTCCGCTGAGCAGGAGGTATGACACTCTCTTTTCTGATCGAACTGTTGCTATGGCAACGCACGCACAGTCATTGGTCCCGCCCCCACAGAGTGGCAGCGGCAAAGGTCCGACGGTTGCAGCTCGCCTTAAACACCTGGAGCAAGGCAACCAGGAGAGGAACGTGGGCCGCAAGTCCAAAGATGAAGTCAAGTTAGGCCAGGGAGGGCAGCAGCAGGTATTCCACTTCTAGAAGCTCCGCCCACAAAGTGTAGCAGCACATGAAAGCAGGTGGGGGCGCTGTCACTGCTTCTTGATGTTTGAATATGTGGAGCTTCTTTTTGTTGTGCGGAAATTAGCTTCATGCGAACGTTGGCCCTCGTCGTGCAATAACCTTCATAAACATCACATGACCCTTCATGCTAATGATTGTTGTTGTCTGTTAGCGCTCCTGCTAGCAGGAATTAACGTCATCTTCAGAGTAGAGGACCACCCTCCCCCAGTTAAGTCTGTGTTTGGTGTAGATTGTTTTTGCTGCCCCCTTGTGGCAAACATGGCGTGTTTACGCTTGAACGCTAAGCTCCACTCGTCTTATCTGCGCCTGCACACGTTCCAAGCGGACGTGACCTGCCGAGCCGAGCCTCCGCTGTGGAACGACTGATAAGCACAAGGAAATAAATTCGTTGTACACGTAAACGTCTTTGGAGACTGCCGCTGGATCAGCTCCCCCCCTGGGCACCGACATGGCCGCCCTCCACTTGGCTCGCTCGCGAGCGTGGCGGGGAGGTCAACATTCACGGACCGAACAGCAAATCATATGCATGAGAATTCCTTTGTGGCTTCATGGGAAATCATTTGTAGTAACGTCATCGTCAGATCACGTGACATCATAGGGGACGTCATAGATGACATCATCGGTGATCCCATAGGTGATGTCAGGTGGAACCATAGATGGTAAAAGTGACGTCATGGGTGACACCATCAATGAAGTGACGCCGTATGTGGCATCAACGGTGACGTCACCTAGTCACCGTAGCTGACACCGTAGATGACAGGTGACATAGGTGTCGTCATGGAAGAAATCACAGATGACACCTTAGATGACATCATAGATATATGGGTGGCGTCGCGAATGACATCATGGATGCCAAGAATGACACTATAGGTGACACCATAGATATCATGGGTCACATCATGGGTGGCACCATGGAGGTTAAAGGTGACACTGTAGATGACAGGTGACACAGAATACACCTTCAATTATGGGTGAGCCCATAGGTGACATCATGAATGACATCAAAGAGACGGCGTAGGTGACATCATGGATGGAACCTTAGGTGACACCATAGATTATGGGTGACATAATAGGTCACACCATGAATGACACCTTAGGTGACAGCATAGATGACGTCATAGGTGATACATATATGACCTTGTGGGTGACACCATAGGTGGCGTCATAGATGACATCAAAATGTGGGACGACATGGGCGATGTCACCTGATTAAAAAACAGAACATGTAGATGAAAAGATGTACAAAAGACAAATGTCATCTATGTTTTATACAATTCTTTTCTATTTTTATACACATGTAACCCGTGTAAATTATTATTTTTCTGATTTGAGAGATTGTTATTTTTTCTGGCCACCATTTATCAATCACCTGGATGTGAAGAAATCACTCATCATCTTTTAGCGCCCATGGAGTTGATGTCAACTTGTTGAAGTTATATTATCATATGTTTCATAAGATATAACAGTGGCATGCAAACTGTGTACATGTGCACGCTGACTCTACTCAACAGTAATAATAATAATAATAGTAATAATAATCTTGTCAATCATTATGAAGAATTGCGTGTATGATAGATGACATGTACTTTTCCATGACATGTCAAGATGTCAATCAAACCTATTTGTGTTTGTGTGATGGATGCCCGTCGGGTGGGTCGGCGCTGACCGGTCTGCAAGAACCTCGTGTTACTTTTTGTACCTGTTGTGTTTTTGTACTTCTTTTTCTTGTGTTTGCCGACAATTAAAGTCACACCGCGCCTCTCCACAGAGGTCGCAATCCCGTCTGAAATTGTTGCCTCGCGTTTTCTGTGCGCGCAGGTGTGAACGTACAAAGTGGTTTGACACCGGGTGTGGTCTTTCTTAAGAGGAAAGCGTTGACGGGATGAAAAGCAGGAGTTGTTGACCCTCCGGTGGTGACAGTGACACATTACAACTACTACTGGTGAAAAGAAACTTTAATAATTGCGTAACTCTTTCAAGTGAGCACATGAATATTCATGATATTGTCGAAGAAGTGTGACAAATGTAATCGGATTACATAATAATGTCATGTGGTCGGCTATTGGGTCAAGGACGAATGCCAAGTGGCGGGGGGCGTGATCTCACGTGACGGTGATGAGCAGGCCAATGAGGCGGCGCCGTCACCCCTAGGGCTCGGCCTGCGTGCGCAGAGGCCGCACACATGCGGGAGGAGTTTTAGCACATCGTCGCGGAAGCGCACACCCACTAGCGCGTACATGATGGGATTGAGGCAGCAGCGAGTGTACGCCAGCGTACATGTGATGTACTCTGGCAGCAGGGCGCAAAAGGGTGCGGCCATCTTGAGTGACAGCACCACGCTGTGCGGCAGCTGGAAGATGATGAAGAGCAACACGAGGGCCACCATCAGCTTCAAGGTGCGCTGATGGCGCCAGCGCTTTGCCCGGCCTGCTGCAGTCCCCGCCCACAACACACGAGCCACCAGAGAGTAGCACGCCGCCATCACCAGGAAGGACAGACCGAAGACGGCGGTGACCGTTCCGTTGGTGACCATTTTCACTTTCCCGCTCGTCAGCACACCACAGTAGGCGTCACTCCCCGAGCCTGACACACCCGAGAACAAGACCTCGGGCAGGCTGAGGAGCGCCGCTGCCAGCCACACCCCCACCGCCGCCAGCTTCCCTCCCCGCAGCATCTGAGAATGCAGGCGCAGCTTGGGTTGAGCCACAGCCAGGTAGCGGTCCACGCTGATGCACGCCAGCAGCAGAAGGCCGCTGTATGTGTTGACGGCGTAGCAAGCGCGCACCACCTTGCATGCCGCTGTCGAGAAGATCCAGCCCATGTTGGTGTCTGCCGCCTGCAGCGGCAGGGTGAGCAGCAGGAGCAGGTCCGCCAGTGCCAGGTGTGACAGAAAGATGTCCGTCATGGAACGCAGGCGTCGGTATGCCACAAGGGTGACCATCACCAGGCCGTTTCCCGCCATTCCCATCAGGAAGATGATGGCAAAAAGACATGTTTGGAACAACTTGATGGTTCGCTCGTGTTCGCCCGCCTCACACCAGTCCTCGTCTCCATCCTCGTCCATCTCGCTACAATTCCGCAGCGACAAGTTGAAGTAGTCATCTGCGTTGAAGTCGTAAACGTTGAGAAGATCCTCTCCGATATCCAACTCCATCCTGTCCCGGAGTAAACGCGTTCAAAAAATGTAGTAAACGCTGCAATAAAAGTTAACGTAAAAAAGTGGTAAAACGGTGGAGTAAACGTGGAGTAGTGTGAAAGTAGAATGAAGAAAGTAGTGCAAAAGGGGTTAAAGTAGAGCTCAGGAAGTGAAAAGTGGAGTAGAGCAGAAGCGCAGTGAAAGTGGTATAAAATGGAGATCAAGTAGTGTATAAGTGAAATGGAGGGAAAGGGGAGTAAAAGTAGCTCTTAAGTGGTGTCAAAGTGGATTAGGGCAGAAGCGGAGTAAACGTAATATAAACATAAAGTTCACATAGTGTATAAGTGAAATGGAGCTTTAGTAGAATAGAGCTTAAGTGGTACCAAAGTGGAGTTGGGTAGAAGTGGAGTAAATGTTGAGAAAGGGGAGTAGGATA
>QODF01000129.1:1554730-1904665 GCA_024372805.1 Oostethus manadensis
GAAAGGGGAGTAGGATAGAAGTGGAGTAAATGTTGTAAAAGGGGAGTAGGATAGAAGTGGAGTAAATGTTGAGAAAGGGGATAGGGCAGAAGCGGAATGAACGTTATCTATGTTTAAGTAGTAAATAAGTCAAATGGAAAAAGTAGAGCTTAAATGATGTCAAAGTGGAGTAAAAGTTGTAAAAGTGGAGTAGGATAGAATTGGAGTGACTGTGGTATAAAAATGGAGTTCAGGTGGTGTACTGTATAAGTAGAATGGAGTAAAAGGAGAGCTGTCAAAGTGGAGTAGAGAAAAAGTGGAGTAAATGCGGAATAAAAGTGTCTTTAAATAGTGGAGTAAGAGTTGTCGTCATACCTGAGCAGCAGGACGTGCGAGTGAGATGTGCAGAAGATGTTTGATGAGTCTTTGAACTCACGGAGTTCTCCAGCCAATAAGGACACATCCCTGCATCATGACCTAATGACCCCATGTGACGTTGCCCAGGACAACAAGCAGCATATTATTCTATGCATGTACTGTATTGATATATATGTATATATTAGGTGCGTGTGTATACTGTGTATATAAATATATAGTGTATGTTGTCATATTGGAAAGTAAATAAATAAATGATATTACAGAATATTTTTTCAGTTAGCAATTATTATTCATGTTGTTATTGTATCATCAAACAACACTTGGGTAAAGTTACAAAGATTGACTTGTCTTATTTTCTTGCATTCATTGCGTGTCTTAGTTTGTGTTATTGTGATGTCATGTGCGCTTGTGAAACTCGACCCAGAGTTCAACCTGGAAGACAACCTGTCACGGTCGCCGCACCCAACGAGCGTTTGACCACAAAGTCATCGCTGAGGTGAGCGTGTTCTTGCCTTCACATGGGTCATGTGACCACAAGTTGAAGGCAGCAAAAAGAGTCTTTCAGCATGGAGCCATTAGTGAGACTGTAAACTTCCTGTAAGCACAGGAAGTTTGGCTTTGCATTGTCCTCATTTGTGTGCGAGACTCCACTTAACGAGGGAGGAAATCCCCTAAGAGGCTCCGAGGGTCTCTGAGGGCCAACAGGAAGTGGAGGTGCCGCCCTTTGCCTTCATCGCCACTCACTTGTATTTTTTTCTTTAAAATGTTTTATTATCAACTTTTTATAACAAGTTGCACGTGATAACTGACTCGCTCCATTAGCTTTGTTAGCATTAAATTAGCAGACTTGTGCACACGCATGCATACACACGCACACACAGACACGCACGTGCGCTCCAAAGAGGGTTGGGCTTCTCCACCCGCCAGTCCCTCTTGAAGCATCCACATGCGTCTTAAGACAGGATCGAGTCGTCATGGCGCCGGACCTGCTCGCCGTCGTGCTCATCATCAGTACGTATGACGTGTGTCGCCTTGGTGTTACTTCCTGTTTGTCATGTTGTTGTTTGTCCCGTTGGATTCAGTTTCAGGTTTGGTAGAACCCACCCGCACAAGGTGGACAGACCAGAAGCAAACAGAACCAACAGCAGTCCAGAACATTTCGTCTACCAGCTGGTACCAAACGAGCTCAGGTGAGTCCCATTTAGAGATGTGTGAGACATGAACGAGTCATTCGACGCAAGTTGAATCGGGACTCATAGGTACTCGTCTCCACAAAGTGATTCTCTCAAGCAAAGACTCAAGCATCACTGACTCACTGGTGCTTGATGGAGACTTGAGTTTCACTGACTCACTGGCGTTCGACAAAGACTCAAGTTTCAATCACCCATGAGCGCCTGATGAAGAGAGGACTGAAGTTTCACTGACTCACGGGTGCTTGACTATGACTCGAGTTACACTGACTCACGGATGCTTGACAAAAACCCGAGTTTCAATGACTGACTAGTACTCGACAAAGACTCAAGGTTCACAGCCTCATAACTGAACGACAAAGACTCAAGTTTCACTGCCTCACCAGTGCTCGACAAAGACTCCAGCTTCAATGACCCATGGGTGCTCAACATAAAGCTGACGTTTGCCGACACACAGGTGCTTGATAGAGACTCACTGACTCATGGGTCCTTTACGAAGACTTGAACTTGAATGACCTACGGGTGCTTGAAGAAGACTCAAGTTTCACTCACTCACAGGTGCTCGACAAAGACTCAAGGCCAACCTCCGAGGTACACAACAAAGACTCACGTGGTACGACTCACAGGCGCTCGATAAATACTCAAGAGTGACTGACTCAATGGTGCCCAATGAAGACTCAACATTTACTGACTCCTGTGTGCCCGACAAAGACTCAAACTTCAATGACCCACGGGTGCTCGAAGAAGATGCAGGTTTCACTGACTCACAAGTGCTCGACTATGACTCGAGTTTCATTCACTCATGGGTGCTTGATGAAGACTCCAGTTTTACTGACTCGCCGGTGCTCTACAAAGACTCATGGTTCACAGCCTCAAAGGTACGCAACAAAAACAAGTTTCACTGACTTACAGCTGCTCGACAAAGACTCGATCTTTAATGAGGTGCTTGATGAAAACTCGAGGCTCACTCACTCACAGGTGCTTGACAAAGACTGGAGTTTGACTAACTCATGGTACACAAGGAAGACACGTATGTGTGAGTGAGTTTTTGCGCATGCGCTTTATGACAAGTGACTCAAGTACCCGATTTACTTCAGCGAGTAACTCGCAAGAACTCGTCTCAGTCAAAGGAACGGAGTGAAGAATGGAGTCACATCACTAGTCCCAATCTGGGTTCTGTGTTGTCATGTCCTTGTGTGCCCTGAAAGTCCTTTTGACGTTTCTTAAAAAATCAGTGGTGGTCTTTCAGTTACCATGAGACCAGCTTCCACTGAGGATGACCTGAGCCAACTCCAGAACCAAAGCAGGCTTGTCGTGACTGAGGATGAGGGTGAGTTAGAAACAACATGCACACATTCCATTCACCTCCAGTCACTTGTGTGTGTGTGTGTGTGTGTGCGTGTGCGTGCGTGCGTGTGCATGCAGAAAGCTTCCAGGAGTATGAGGACCACCTGCGGGGGGGTCGCTGCCAAAAAGACCTGTTGGTGGAAGCAAGTCACGCCTTGTGCGGTTCCGCCTTTCACCAGGAGATGGAAGACTTGGGGCACGACCAGCGCTGCGTTCTGGACAACGTGATCGGGTAAGAAGTTCTGACGTGAAGAGCAATGTGGTCCACATGGCTGACAGGGTCCACTCGCCTCGCAGGGCCTACAACGATATGACACTATGCGTGGAAGAGCTCGCCAGCTGGGCCGGCTGCTTCTATCCTAACACCAACATTCAGGACTTCTTCCTGCTCGTCCACTCCAGCTACTTCCTGCAGTGCTCCCGCGAGGAGCACCACCTGGAAGACGCACCGCATTGGCTGTCGGTGGCGCTCACGCTCTGCACCGTGGCCA
Source organism: Oostethus manadensis (assembly GCA_024372805.1). Classification (NCBI taxonomy): domain Eukaryota; kingdom Metazoa; phylum Chordata; class Actinopteri; order Syngnathiformes; family Syngnathidae; genus Oostethus; species Oostethus manadensis. Next base: position 1,558,116 of record QODF01000129.1, read on the forward strand.
TCATCCCGGTCCTGGTCTACCTGGTGGGCTGGAGAAGTAAAGAGGACACGCTACGCTAACACGCACGTTGAATGATGCTCATATTCCTACTTCCTCTTCAGGTCCTACAAATTAAAAGTATATTCAGACAGGAAGTTTTTCATGTTGCTTTTATTGTTTGTGACATAAATACCAGTGAAGTCTGCAGGCGGGGCGCTGCCCAAAAGAGGGCGGAGTCCTCCAACTCTGAGTTCAGGCCAAAGCACCGTGACCCTCTGACGTCTGAGAAGTGGACCTGCTGAATTTTGACCCTGACGCTCCCTCCTGCCTGACCTTCCTGTAAAGAAGGCTCTTCATGTTTTTGCGGAACTTCTCGCCAACAAAGGCATAGAGGAGCGGGTTGATGCCGCTGTGCAGGAGAGCCAGGCTGTTGCTCAAAACCAGCGCCACGCTAACCGCCTGCCGCATGCCGCAGTCAAAGCGGATCAGCTCCACCCTCAAGAGGGTGTCCACCAGCAGGGCCAGGTGGTATGGCGTCCAGCACAGCAGGAAGCCCACCACAACGGCCACGATGACCCGCATGGCGCGGTGCTTCTGAAAGCCTCGTGTTTGCAGCAACCTGGTGATGGTGATGCCGTAGCAGGCAAGCATGACCCCCAGGGGGAGCAGGAAGCCGAAAATGTGGCGGAAGCCACGTGTGGCCATCCTCCACAAGGGGGCGCTGCCTATGTCGAAGCTCTCCGAGCACAGCATCCTGTCCGAGTCCTGGTCCAGCTTGACGGCGTCATTGAAGAGTGCGGGCAAAGCCAGGGCGCTCCCGAGGGCCCACACGGAGGCACACATCAGCCGGCTGCACCTCCTCTGCGGGCTCCTGAGCGCCTCGTTGGCACGCACGATGACCAGGTAGCGGTCGACGCTGATGCATGCCAGGAAGAGGATGCTGGTGTAGAAGTTGGCTTCGAAGATCAGGTTGAGCGCTTTGCACATGACGTCCCCGAAGATCCAGCCGTGGATCAGCGCAGCCGCCCAGAAGGGCACAGTCAGCGCCATCAGTCCGTCCGCCACCGTCAGATGGAACAAGTAGACATCGGACGGCGTGAGCGAACGCCGACTGTGCGCAATAACGTATGCCACCAGCACGTTTCCGGGGATGGCCAGGAGGAAGATGGCCGCGAGGAGCACACTCAGCGCGGTGGCGGCACCGCTGTCCAGAGGGCGGACCTCACACGGCAGCGTGCTGGGATCCACCACATACACCGTCTGGTTGCTGTGGCCGTAGTCATCCAGTATGTCGAAATAATCCTTTTCAAAGGGCACGATGATGGACATGACTCTGAATAAGAGAAATTAAGAATCTTTTTTGGTTTCATGCATTCGAGAAGAGCAACGTCTCACCTGCTGAGTGGAGCCTCTCAAGATGAACAAAAGAGAGCTTGCCAGCTCCGCAGACAGACAGGATGGAGTCTTTCCTAATTTTCCTGTTACAGCACTTCCTGTCCACAGGCAGCACCTGAACTTGTTCCCATGGCAACAAGGGAACACACTTCCCCCATCAGGTCCTCGCCGTGACGAGGGGTGCGCGCCGCCAGAAGAAACAAAGCCGGAGTGGAAAGAGGAAGTTGCAAACGGGGCACATCCTTCACACTCAACCTTCCAGCAAACAATCATCATGACTGATCACATCGCAGCAGATCGATCCCTGCAAAGCCGCGAGTCGAGCGAAGGTGATGTCAGAGCAAAGACGCAGACGACACAAAGACTTTGTTACACTTTATTTGCTCAGGAGAGACACACACACACGTGGACAAGATCTCAGCTGAAGACTTTGTCCCACACCTCCACCTTCATGATGGCCCTCCCCAGGGGGGACATGGTGACTTTGATGTCCATCTTGGGGTCCTGGAAGTTGACGCAGCAGCCCTTGGCCTCCTCACGCACGAAGCCCTTCTGCTCCTTGTTGTAGTACATCTCCTTGTAGAGCTTGTCATCGGTATCGCGGTCTGAGGGGTAGAGACCCACGCCCAGCCAGTTCTTGTAAAGGTTGTAGTCGTACGGCACGGAGAACATGATGGCCATCTTCTCCAGCGGCTTGCTGTTGCGCGGCTCAAAGATCTCGTACGTGAGCACGCCCACGGCACCCGACGTGGCTGCGGAGCTTTTGGTGAAGTTGCACACTTCGGTTTGGAGGGGGCGCACGGTGGGCTGGGGTGGATTGTGGCAGTTGCCGCTGTCCATGTAGACCCTGGAAGAAAGCCAAGGTGGGCGTCAAGAGAGGAAGCAGATGGCTGACCTGTCACCTTCTTGTACCGACTTGGGGTTCATTAGGCAGTAGTTGCTGGTCAGGTTGGTGATCTCGATGGTGACATTCCTGCGGCTCTTCTGGTTGGCCTCGGTGGACTCGCTCATGGTGACTCTAAACGCGACAACAGGCGTCAAACGTCTGAGAATGCTTCAAGAAAGAACAAGAAAGACATCTTTTACCTTTGGGATGACAAACGGGGGTGCTCCTTCAGACGCGGCCGACGATGAACGCTGCTGTCTTCTCAAATGGGACTTTTGTGAGAATGTGCCGCACCTCAACGTCACATGTCACTCCTCGCCAGGAAGGCGCGGCCGAATGCAACAACCCGGTAGACAGAATTCCGTTTGTCTGTTGGGTCAATCCGGTTGGTTCAACATTCCGTGCACCACACCCTGGGATCGGCTCACCACTTGTTTGGGGGGGTTCTGCGGATCTGGCAAAAACAACGTACAAGAACACGACTTGCTGAATTGGCTCCGCCCCTCCTCCAACCAGACGGGCCACCTTCCAGACGGCTGGGAAGGTGGGTGAGCCCTGACATGATCATGTGTCATGTTTATTGCTTGTCCAGGTCAAAGACGACACAAAAAGGTTTTATTCATTCAACAAGACTGCTTTTATTTTGACATCAGCCCATTTTGTCGTACACTTCCACCTTGACGATGGCGCGGCCTTCGTTGGACATGCAGGCCCTCACGTCCACCGCACGTCCCTTGTGCAGCACGCCGGAACCGTTAGCCTCTTGACGCACAAAGTTGGTGAATTCCTTCTCATTGTACATGTGGTCGTACAGCTTCTTGTCGCACGGCCGAGTGCGCTCGAACACGCCCACGGCCAGCCAGTTCTTGTAGAAGTTGTAGTCGAACGGCACAGAGAACATGATGGCCAACAGCTCGTCGCATTGCCGCTTACTCATGTCGTATAGCTCGTAGGTCAGCACGCCCACGGCGCCCGACGCCGTGTTGTCGTCTTTGCTGAAGGAGCACACTTCGGTGCGGTGGAGGCGCACGGTGGGCTGGGGGGGGCTGAAAGGGAACCCGCTCTCCATGTAGACCCTGCCAAAGTGACGCCGCCGTCATTAGTAGTGAAAACGCCAAAGTAAATAGCTTGCAGTTCTTACGCGCGGCAAACTTACTTGGGGTTGGTGAGGCAGAAGCCACCGGTGAGGTTGGAGATCTCGATGGTGCAGTTGCGGTTGGTGGTCAGCATGAGGCTGTGCGACTCTGCAGTCTGATTCATGGTGGCGCTGCTGAGAAGGACCCAAAGACAACCTCGGGGACTCACTTTGATTTGAGGCACGGACTCGCGGGAAGGACGGCAGCGCTGTGACAATCACCTCATTTCCAGCATGGAGACAAGGTGAGGGCCACGCCCCCTGACACGCTCACCCACCCAGAAGGAGGCGTGTCTGTTCTGAAGGCCTCACGGATGCTGCTGTGGAAAAAAAAACACACTTTTGTTCTGGTTCTGGGTGTGGTGGGAAGGTAGGCCCAAGGGTTGTTGTGAAAGCTTCTCCGTTCTCTGTCACGTATTAGCCCCTCCCACCAGACATTTTGTAGTGTTGTCAATCAAAGAGGCGTCATTAAAATCAACACAAAGGCAACTTCATTTGGGAGAAAGACTCCACATCCACCAGCAGGGGCCCAGTTAGAGAAGTGAGCTAAGTGACAATATTGCCCTCTAGTGGACAACACTAGCTCTGCACCAGCAGTTAATATACACCACACACACACACAAACACACACACACACATATATACATATATATATATTTATATATTTATATATATATAAAATGAGCTGAGATAACATTTTCCAAGCTAAGCTCAGTCTGTGTCATTCCCACAACAGAAAGTGCAAATGTTCCGCGTGTTTTCTTATTTTTCTCCCCTCCAGGGGGGCGTACCCCACATTTTGAGAAGCACATGTCATGGTCCTATGGTAGAACCAGAGAAGGAAAAAAAAAGAACATCCATGCCTAAAAAGACAAAGAATAATCAGCTTTTTTGACTTTAAAACTCCAAAAGAGTGTAGACTACACAAAAGAGCAATGAAGGAACTATTACGAGGAAAGAAACAGCAATGGTTAGATGGATGCCATGGCGCCGCCCTTGTGGTCACTCGAGAGTCATGCCGGTTTGGTCCCGGATTCAGCTGTTGTAGTTGGTCACTCGGACGTAGACGCCAGGATGCAGCTCGTTTGCACAGCGTCACCCCAGCTTATGACCCTGAACAGGAAGAAGAGGCGGTCCAGTTGGCACACCAGCAGCCCCCCCGAGTCACACTGACGACAAGCCAGCATCAAGACAAGTTCTCAGTCAAAACCCGAATGGTCAGACGTACCTCACAGGCGTCCTGGCTCCAGTCGGATCGAGACGCACAGAACATATTGTCAGTGATCTTGTCTCCGTAGTAAATGCTTTGACGACACACGCTGTCGGCAAGAAGGTTAACTTGCGCCTCACGGAGGTACTGGGAATGGTACCACAACCCTGAGAACCAACACACTGGGTCAAAAGAGAGCAGATGAGCCCATTCTTGAGTCTACGGACCTGCTTCTCACCGTGCTACACCCTGCCAAAGTCGGCAACTTCACAGGTGAAACCTGGCGGGGGGTTCTGGCCCGGCGGAGGAAGGCACACCGTCGTGACGTCCAGACTCTCCTGTGCACAACCACCTTGTTTGGCCTTTAGCTTGACAAGCGCAGCAAGTCATCCAGTCTTGTAAATGGGTACAGATGTATCAACAGAACCTTCTGGTCCGGACTCACCGATGTCGTGGTTGTAGTTTGCCTCTTGGTTGTCAAAGTCGGCATGAACGGTGATCTGTTCCACCCTGAACGTTTGCTCCAGGCCGTCGTTGCTCTCGTTCAGGGCCCTCTTGCCCAGAGTGACCCGGAAGTGGTTCTCTTTAGCCTGGGAACTGTAAAACAGGAAGAGTAAAATATCCCACAAGCACCTTCTGCTAACAGGAAGTGATGTTACTTCCAACACGTTGGGGAAGCAGTGGGCGGCGGTGAAGACCCAGCAGCTGGAGATCAGACTCCCCCCGCAGCGGAACACCTTCTCTTTGGACCTGCCGCGCCCGAAGATGGCTACCACCCACGGATGTGACTTGGGGGTGGAGGCGACATTAGGGGCTTGACTACAAAAGCTACAAGTTGAACGATTCCATAGACTTTTTAGCCAATCAGGACACTGAAGAAAGTCATGAGTGGAAAAGACCATGACTCATAGTGTCTTACGCCACCTGGTGCTGCATCGAGGAATGTCACACAATATTCCCACAGCAGCTGCTGGTCTTTCCACACGCGACACCACGGCCGCCGCTTATAGTGCAGATTCCCGGTGGACAGAACACCTGGTTTAGTCCAGGACACACTATGAATCTTCTACGACGCCGACTTTGATGCTCAAAGCCATGCCGGCATGCTGTTACCATGGAGACAGGGAACTTGTTCACCACCTGCAGTAGTTGTGTCTGCTGGCGTTGATGTCTGAGGTCAGGTAGCGCTCCCTGGACTCTGAGTCAGAGTCCTCACACGTCCGGCCGCTCTCCGACGTGGATAGGAAGCCTCGGAAATAAAGTCCGACACCCTCGTAGCAGCCGGCGCCTGTGGCTGCATGGAGAGGGGTGGGTTAGTCGGTCCAGAGACGAGGGCGCTGATTGTACTCGTTCACCTGCTCCACAGAACGTTCCTTCAAAACCGTCGGGACACAAGCAGAACATGTGCTGGCCTGTCGTCAGGCTCGGTACCATTGGGATCCTTCCTGCTTCTGGGCCTTTCAAGTTGGTACCTGTCGGGTCTCGACACTCGCTCACCTGAGCTCCACAGCGGCGAGAAGAGAGTCGGCGGTCTTCTGTCTTCCCTCGCCGAGCCCTGAGAGAGGGACAGGAAAGGTTGATGTCGGAGTCAAAAGACCAGAGCAGAAGAAGACACGCAAGTTCTTACAGCGCCGCCTGCTGACAACGCCGCCAGTGCCGGGATGAAAACATTCCTGCTCACCATGGCGTCCTCGCAGTCTGTGAAGATGTAGGTGGAGTTGTGGAGGAGGACACGGCGGAGGGGCTGTGCCGAGACGTCATTTTCTATACTAGTTTGCATGTTCTCCCCGTGCGTGAGTGGGGTTTCTCCGGGTACTCCGGTTTCCTCCCACATTCCAAAAACATGTTAGGTTACCTGGCGACTCTAAATTGTCCATCGGTATGAATGTGAGTGTGGATGGTTGTGTGTTTTCCCTGTGATTGGCTGGCGACCAGTCCAGGGTGTAGCCCGCCTCCCGCCCAAAGTCAGCTGGGATAGGCTCCAGCATACCCGCGACCCTAATGAGGATAAGCGGCATAGAAAATGGATGGATGGATCATTCTTGCCCTCATTGGGGTCATGGTGAGCTGGAGCCTATCCCAGCAGTCTATGTGTGAGACGCAAGGTACACCCTGGACCGATCCAACCAATCAGAGGACGCGTATGTGGACAGGAGAAAATTGTGGACATCAAGTGGACACGCCTTGTTTGAATGTTTTTGTTACTATGACAACACGACATGTAAGGTCAACCAGCTGCCGCAAGCGTGGTACCGTCACGTGACTGCATTAACATGAAGGCAACGTGATGCGTTCAAGGTGCTCGCTGAGAAGAAGCTCAGCCGTGACGTCGGTGAAAGTCAAATATGTACATTGGGATGCCGGAAGTCTTCCAGCAGAGTTCCTGCTTGGACGATGCTGCATTCGAGGGCGGTCGGAATCGAGACGATCGACTTTGCGCTCGTTCTCAAAATTTTTTTAGCGTAAACATTAAGTATATTTTCAACATGGCGTTTGGCGTCAGCTAGGATTGTTTATAGTTAGCATTTCTAGAAAGAAAGATTTTGCTAAGTCAAAATGTTGTATTGTTATTCAAAGTTGCAAACTACAACATATATGTATTCAAGGTTAGCTCAAAATAATGGACTCTGAGGTCATGTGTGTCACTACATTGTGTTCTGTTAACACAAACACATCACAAAAAAAAAAAAAAAAACATGGACGTTCTTGTAAAAGCCGACACGCGAGAAGCTGGAAGTCCTAATGTCCGAGCAAGCACTGAACGCCTCATCAGCTCCGAACCGGGTCCCAGTCAGTGCACACCTCGGTACCGAACATGGGAAGCAGCGACAGCAAACTTCACTTCAGGAAGGCAGTGATCCAACTCACCACCAGAACCCAGGTCAGAATTTCTGACGGCGCCAAAAGGCAGCATTGGCACGCGCACTTTTAGGCAGCGAGGTTAACTCGGCGGTTCCAGATGGCAGCTTCGACTGCAGCCCGGACGGCCGAACACGACCGGGCTGCTAAAAGAACAACACTGCCGGCATTCCGCGGGAAACACTTTAAAAATGCGCTCAATGTTTGCCACCTAAACTCAGCGTGACGTCACTTTTTCCAACGTGTTGACTGACAGGTGGCAGGAATGTGGCACGTGACCAACATTCTGTGTGTGTGTGTGTGAGTGTGTGTGTGTGTGTGTGTCAGCCAGTGGAACCGACAGACAATACGTTTTGGGATCAGTTCTGGGCCGACACGTCCACCACGGTCCAGGATGTCTTCGCTCTGGTTCCGGCGGCTGAGATCCGAGCTGTGAGGGAGGAATCTCCAACCAACCTGGCAACACTGTGCTACAAGGTGTGTGTGTGTGTGTGTGAAGATCATAGGTGACTGCAGTAACAGTGTGATGACATCACTTCCTGCTGCCCAGGCGGTGGAGAAGCTGGTCCAGAGCGCCGAGCGCGGCTGCCCCTCCGACGTGGACCGGCAAGTGGTTCTGAACTGCATGCGACTGCTGACTCGCGTCCTGCCCTTCATCTACGAGGATGCAGACTGGCGAGGCTTCTTCTGGTCCACCGTGCCCAGCGCCGCCAGGAGCACGGTACGCTGCAGAGAATGTTCTAGAATGATGATGTGGAGATCCTCCTCTGTCCCCCCCCCCCTCCTCCCTGTGGCTCTGGTTCTCTGGTTACCTGAATGGCGGGGGCCACGGTCCGAACACTGCTCGTATTGTCCCGCCACCCCAAGTGCTCTATAGGGAACTCAATGGAAACCCCACATCCATCAAATAGTCTTTTGGCTCCTCCCACTTGAATTAATTGGTGGCGTCACATGTTGTTGTGGACCAATCACATCCCTTTCATGTTGCGTCTCCAGTGTTTGGATGAAGAAGATGTTGATGATGAAGGTCGACCCCTCGCTGAATCCCTCCTGCTCGCCATCTCCGACCTTCTCTTCTGCCCAGACTTCACCGTCAAGAAGAGCCGGCAGGTGGGCGCTCACAACTCCTCCGTATGATGAGCTAGGCTAACCTGACAAGTCAACATGGCGTGTTGTTAGCTTAGCTGCTATCTTCACTCAGTTAATGACTGACGAGCAGCCATGTTTGACTAGCGGGCGGAGACCGCAAACACCCGCAGAGCACAGGTGGGGGAGCACCTTGGGCCCGCGGAGTAGTACAAATTGTTGACACAAACATGGCTGCCGCGCATGCTCGCTCAGGGCTGATTACCGGTCAGGTGTGCTTACAACATGACCGGCTAACGTTAGCGCTGCATATGTCAGCCGCAGGGAGTCAACCTTGGTGTGGAGTTCATCGACAGCTGCGAGTACATCTGGGAGGCGGGCGTCGGCTTCGCTCGGTCGCCGCCGCTCAACGCCGCCTACGACAGCAACAGGTGAGACCGCGCCTCCCCTTCCAAAATGTCCCGTGAGTCGTTGTGTTAGACTAACTTGTTTGTGTGTTTTGAGGGTGGAGCTTCTAAAGCTGCTCCTCACCTGCTTCTCGGAGGTCCTCTATCTCCCGCCGTCGGCCAACGCCAACGCCTGGGTGGCCTTCTTCTGCTCCTCAGCAAACAGGTAACGCACGCACACATGAACGTCAGCGCCAGTGCGAGAGTGTCCACATGTGGCCGCAGACACGCACTCCCTCTCTTCACCTCGCTGCTCAACGTGGTTTGCGCCTACGACCCGGCGGGATACGGCATCCCGTACAACCACCTGCTCTTCTCTGACCACCGCGAGCTGCTGGTGGAACAATCCCTGCAGGTTCTCATCGTCACTCTGGAGCAGCGCACCAGCCCACCTCCTGACGTAGACGCTAGAGTGATGCCCTCAGGAGGGGAGGAGCCAGACGTGAGGATGATGGTGTTTTCCCCACGCAAAACACCAACTAGTAGTTTTGACACCATCTTCTACTTTCCAGTGGAGCGCCCCTGAGAACCTGTTTGTGAACTACCTCTCCCGGATCCACCGTGAAGAGGTGGCGTGCTGTCCCCTGGAGCTGGCCGCCATCTTTGCTTTGACTACTGACTCGCGCTGTATCTCCTTCAGGACTTGAGCTTCATCCTGAAAGGACTGAGCCGCCTCCTCAACAACCCTCTGGTGCAGACCTACCTGCCACACTCCAGCAAGAAGATCCACTTCCACCAGGAGCTGTTGATCCTCTTCTGGAAGTTCTGCAACTTCAACAAGGTTAAGTTGCGCCTCGTTCGGAGCTTTCAGGTCAAATGCTAATGCTAACAATAACGGGCTTGTGTGCGTAGAAGTTTCTTTTTTTTGTGCTGAAGAGCAGCGACGTTCTGGATCTGCTCATCCCGATCCTCTTTTTCCTCAACGAAGGCCGTGCTGATCAGTGTGAGTGCCCAAAGGTCACGTAGGTACACATTCGGTGTAGTTGTTGGGTCGTGTTCAAAAGTCCATCAAGTGTTCCTGTGGCTCTTCAGCTGCTGTGGGTGTGGTGCACATGGGCGTGTTCATCCTGCTGCTGCTGAGCGGCGAGAGGAACTTCGGCGTGCGTCTAAACAAGCCCTTCACGCTGCGCGTCCCCATGGACATTCCGGTCTTCAGTGGAACTCACGCTGACCTGCTGGTTGTGGTAGGACAGCCCGTCAGCATGTCAGTGTCACGCCTTTGACCATGCGTAATGTTGTTGTCCTGCTCAGATCTTCCACAGAATGATGACCTGTGGACATCAGCGCCTGAAGCCGCTCTTTGACTGCCTGCTCACCATCATCGTAAACGGTGAGTTTGCCCCATGCAGGCAGAGTCCAGGTCAGTGATGTGCTCATTTGTGCGTGCTGTAGTTTCTCCTTACTTGAAGAGTTTGTCCATGGTGGCGTCCAACAAGCTGCTGCACCTGCTGGAAGTCTTCTCCTCGCAGGACTTCCTTTTCTCTGCCGTCCACAACCACCAGCTGGTCTTCTTCTTGCTGGAGGTCTTCAATAACATCATCCAGTATCAGTTTGATGGTGAGAACCTGGACGCAGACACTTCTCCTGGTCCTGGGCGCTTCCACCCAACCGCTCTGACACCTCCCCCCAGGGAACAGCAACCTGGTGTACGCCCTCATCCGGAAGAGGAGCATCTTCCACCATCTCGCCAACCTGCCGGGGGATGCAATGTCCATTCAGAAGGCGTTGCAGAAGAAGAGGAGGAAGTCCGGGAGCAACTCCTTTGAAACGGGATCCTCGCTAAGACCCCCAGCGCATGACGCTGTAGAGCCAGGAATTCAAGGTTGGGATCTTCTGGTTCTCCTGCAGACCCAACGTGAGTTCTTGACTCAGTCACGTCAGTCATTGTCGTCTTTTAGGAATTGACGAGACAAAAGACAAATCTCAGGCGAGTGATGAGAGTGTGACCGCTTCAGAACCAGCGCAGACCGCTGCAGACTGCAGCACCATCGCCGGGGTCAGTGACACCGAGTCCAACTCAGAGAGAGGCCAGGAGGTACTTTGACGTGTCTTGTCTTTCATGCTTACTCGCTCTGCAGTCTGCTTCTACTTCTTTCTTTCCCGTCAGGTGACTCCATCGCACACTGATGCCGGTAGTTTAGAATCTAGCTTCTCGTCCAGTTCGTCTTCCTGGACTGCCAGTCCGGAATGGGTCAGTCCCCCTTTTTTTGCCACGCTTTCATGCTAGCAGGATGCGTCACGCTAGCTGTGATTTCAGGTGGTGTCCTGGAGGTCCAAGCTTCCTCTGCAGACCATCATGCGACTGCTGCAGGTGCTGGTCCCTCAGGTGGAGAAGATTTGCATCGACAAGTAAGAAACTATCCTTTCCCTTTTTTATTTGTCCTTTTCACATTCATCACCACCTTCAGGAGTTTGACCGACGAGTCTGAGATCCTGAAATTCCTCCAACACGGAACGCTGGTGGGCCTCCTGCCGGTTCCACATCCCATTCTGATCCGCAAGTCCGAGGTGAACGCCAGCACGTCCTCGTGGTTCCGCACGTACATGTGGGGTGTGGTCTACTTACGGTGAGCTGCCGGCAACCGATGGCAGGAAATGACTCGTTTTGACGCACATCTTTGGCTCTTGTCATCATAGCAACGTGGATCCTCCAGTCTGGTACGACACGGACATACGACTCTTTGAGATCCAGAGAACTTAAACCAGCTTCGTCTCAGCGGACCAGCTGCCAAAGTCATCATCAACACGTGTTATGTAATGTGTCATGTAGTATGTCATGTACTTTGACATGCAATGTGGTATGCAGTATGTAACAGAGCATGATGTGACATGTAGTATATCATGTACCATTGTGTGACATACAGTGTGTTGTGCATTGTGGCGTGTAGTTTGTCATGTAGAAAGAATGGCAGGTAGAGTGACACACAATGTGGCATGCAGTATGTCATGTAACGTGCCATGTAGTGTGTCATGTTGTTGTGTATGATGTAGTGTGACATGCAGCATGTCATGTAACGTGCCATGTAGTGTGTCATGTTGTAGTGTGGCATGCAATGTGGCATGCAGCATGTCATGTAACGTGCCATGTAGTGTGTCATGTTGTAGTGTATGATGTAGTGTGACACGCAATGTGGCTTGCAGCATGTAATACAGTATGACGTGTAATGTGACATGTAGTGTATCATGTACCATTGTGTGACATATAGTGCGTCATGCAGCGTGACATGTAGTGTGACATACAATGCAGTATGTCATGTAACGTGTCATCTAGTGCGTCATGTTGTAATGTACAGTATGATGTAGTGTGACATGTTGTGACATGTGGCATGCAGTATGTCATGCAGTGTGATATTAAATGTGCCATGTCATATTGTAACGCATCATGTAGCGTGCCATGTTGTGTGTAATGCAGCGTGAGATGCAACATGTCATGTAGCAAGATGTATTCTACCACGTATCATGTCATATTGTTGTTTATCGTGTAGCATCAAAAAGGCCAAAGTTAATCAAACCTTTCAGAATAAAAGTACCATCTTGTTGCATTTCATGCACGTGCACAAAACAAGGCTGAAGTCAAGCCAGCGAACGAATGTTTCGCTTTCGTTTTTAACAGGAAGTCTTCATTCTGACTTCCGCCGCGTCTAATCCGCCCCTCCCCGACAACCAGCCCTCCTCGTGCTCGTCTCCGAGCAACCGCGCAGGTGCTCTCGCGCGCTTTCCAGGCTGGAGAGTTCCGACCCGCGCGTGTGCGAAGGTCCATACGGGCATGTAGGCGGACCGTGAGTGCGTCATGGACCACCGGTACCACCGGTACCACCGGGACGGCCTCGTGGACTCTCCGCGGAAGCAGCGGAACGCTCCGAAGGAGGACGGGATGCCGCGGAAACATACACGCGCTCAGGAGCGTCGTGGCCGGAGGGTGAGTCTTTGGAGCACCTGACGCACCTGATGTATGTAAACGTACATGTATGTATGATGTCTACATGTATGAGTATTTATATACAGTATATTTACATGCTTATGTTTACGTGTACATGAATATGTATGTGCACATAAACACTACATGACAGAAACGACATTCAAGCCCCGCCCCCTGGGCCAGTGCTGCTCTTGGCTTTAATGCCCTCATTATGCACAAAGGTCAAGGGTCACCAGAGCAGGTAGGCAGACTAGGCTATTAGTGTGAACACTTCCTGGTTGCAGATGTGCGTTGTGAGGTGACACGCTCATCATGCAGTAAGTTCACGGAAGGGCCGCATTGAGGTCACGCCCACATGACCTTTGTGCATGTAAATAATGCAGTGTCCGCGTGTCAATCATTGATTAGTGGGTGGAGCTACCGTGCTCATTGGTGACATTGCTTCATCTTTGTGAGGAATCACATTGCAGGGTGACATCATGTTCGTCACCTTTCAAAATAAAACTCAGCAGGCTGTGTGTTGTGTGTGTGCGTGTGTGTGCGTGTGTGTGTGTGTGTGTGTACTTGTGCAGAGGCGACCCAGACAAGTGTGACAATTGGGGCAACACGCCGCTCCACTTGGCAGCCGCAAACGGTCATCACGCCTGTTTGTCCTTCCTGGCGGCGTTTGGGAACAATGTGTGGTGTCTGGACAACGATTACCAGCCGCCGCTGGACTTGGCCGCCGCCAAAGGCCACATGGAATGCGTCCGCTTAACCCAAGCTGGTCGGCAAGCTCAAAGAGCGAGCGTTCCGGGCCGCCGAGCGCCGTGTCAAAGAGTGTGTGCGACTCCAGGAGAGGCACTGCCAACGTATGGAGAAGCAATTGGCCAAGGAGGCGGGCGACATAGACGTCGTTAGCGTCTACAGCTACACGAGCGGTAGCACGCTGAGCCGCAAGTTCTACGCCTCCAACCCGTCGTATTCACAGGTGCTCGTCTTCACGCTTCTCGACGTGTTTGAACATAACATGTGTCCTTTAGCGCCGCAACATGCTAACCAGTCAACCTCATCTCTTTGCTCAGGCCACGCTGCATTCCACGGCGAAGAGCAAGGCCAAGATTCCGAAGAAACTGGAGAAGAAGAAGCAGGTGGACGGAACATTCAAGATCTCAGAAGATGGGAGGCCACAAGCGACCCCGGCCTCCACGAGATCAGTGCCGACTCGGACGGGACTCGCTCTTCACTCGCCCCGGGCTCGGCACCATGGTGTTCTCCAGGAACTATGCCAGGGGGGCTGCGTTTGGCCTCGTGGGCGGCGATGAAGCGAGCGTGGCAGGAAGTGAGCCTGCAGGACGAGCGGCAATTGTCCATCTACGGGGGCGACTTCCTCACCGCCCATCAAGTTTGGACGAGGACAGCACCGAGAGTGCACTGAGCCCGTGGAAGGAGTCTGATGCGAGCCTGGACGAGGACCTGGACCCGCAAAGTAGTCTGCTGGAGACCTTTCTGGGGTCGCACAACCTTGCAGAGTTCATTGTGATCTTCAGGCAGGAAAAGATTGACCTGGAAGCTCTGGTGGTTTGTTCCAACCAGGATCTCAGCAGCGTCCGTGTCCCGCTGGGCCCCCGCAAAAAGATACTGGAAGCCTGCACGAGACGCCGAAGCACCTTGGGAGAGCCGGACGCCATCGAGGACACACCTCTATGAAGCTGCCACCTGCTCCCACCTGCAACTGGACCGTTGCAGGTGGGAGAGGTGGAAGATCCAGCAGGATAAAGCTACTTAGCACCCTGTGAGAAGCCAAACAGCACCCTCTGGTGGCTGCTGCGTATAACACACGGTATATTTGATTGGGGCGCTGGGACGTCACCATGGCGACAGTCGTCATCAACGCTGTCGTATATCTTCACGTGTCAATGACTCAAGGACCGCCCTTATTTTCAGCTTGCAACGTCCATCCATCCATCCATTTTCTATGCTGCTTATCCTCATTAGGGTCACGGGGATGCTGGAGCCTATCCCAGCTGGCTTTGGGCGAGAGGCGGGGTACACCCTGGACTGGTCGCCAGTCAATCGCAGGGCACATATAGACAAACAACCAGTCACACTCACATTCATACCAATGGACAATTTAGAGTCACCAATTAACCTAACATGCATGTTTTTGGAATGTGGGAGGAAACCGGAGTACCCAGAGAAAACCCACACACGCACGGGGAGAACATGCAAACTCCACACAGAGATGCCCAACGGAGATTTGAACCCTGGTCTTCCAGATCTCCTGACTGTGTGGCCAATGTGCTAACCACTCAGCCAACGTGCGGCCCAGCTTGCAACGTAGACGCGAAAAATGTCATATTTTATCGATACCATTTCATGTTTTTTATATTCAAAGAAGTGGAAGGTTTCACGTCAGAGGAAGGAAGAGGGAAACCTGATAAGTGGGAGGGTTTATGAGGGGAAGGGGGCGGGTACCAAAGAGAACTTTCGCAATGTTGCTTCTGCGCTGCACTTTGCACGGTGGAGAGCTGACGTGCTTTGAGGACAAAGAGCTGACATGACGCCGGCAAACGGGACCGCCTGGTCCGAGAAGAGCGGGGGGTGGGAGAAAGGCCCTGACGAGTCCGTGATGGTGGAGCTGAGCAGGATGGTGCAGACGCTGGTGAAGGAGAGCAGCTGGTGGGAGAGGAGGGGCCTCGACTGCAGCATCCTGGGGGCGGCCTTCCTCTGCCTGCCTGTCGGTATAACCTCTTTCTGGAATGTTCCTTCCAAAGATCTTTCCTGGGTTTCCTTTTATGCCAAATATGAAGAAATCTTATCTTCACTTACGTAACCTCCTTGCTTCCGTGACCTCCATCTGCTAGATGTTTGTGTTACCAAGACAATGTTGGCCGTAGTGTGTGTGTGTGTGTGTGTTGCAGCCTTCCTGCTGCTGCGTTCAGGCGACATGCTGTGCTTCACGTGTGGCCTAATGCTGATGGGCGTCGCTCACGCCACCATCACCGTCAAGGGGAACCACCTTGCCAGTCATGGGGCGCTGAGCGAGTCGCCGGCGTGTGCCAAGTTTTGGGCCGTCTTCTTTATCGAGGTCAGAGGTTAAAGTTTGTAAGCTAAAGCTATAGAGCTAGGCTGGAATTCTGGGAGGCGGTTCACGTGACGTGTGAAGGTGTTGTGTTGGCAGATCTGCGGTGCGTTCTCGGCGCAGGGCGGCGTGCACGCCCACGTGAAGCTGCATCACGCTCACACCAACATCATTGGCCTGGGCGACTCCAGCACGTGGAAGGTGCCCCGCCTCCCTCGCCTGGTCTACCTATTCATCGCGCCACTCTCGCTGCCCATCATCACGCCGCTCGTTGCTGTGGGTGAGTCCGCCCCACACCAGAACCTTCCGCCAATCATCTGTGATGACCTGCAGCTCATCTCCGAGGACGCCCGGCGTGGCTGGTGGTGAGGACGCTGATGATGATCCTGCTGGGTCTGTACTCGCAGTACTGGCTGCTCGTCAACGTGTCCGGGTTCCTCACGCCGCTCCGCGCTGTGCTGTGCATGTTGGCGTGCAGAGCCATGTTCTCCTTGCCCTTCATCCACGTCAACATCTTCCAAGTGAGACCCTGGACTAGAACACACCCTGAACAGCGCCCCGTTACCAAACCGCGTTGCCACCTTTGCAGCACATCGGCCTGCCAATGTTCAGTCGGAGCCGCCGACCCAAGCGGATCGTTCAGATGACGCACGGCGTGCTGAACCTGCAGCGGAATCTGCTGCTGGACTGGACCTTTGGACACTCGCTCATCAGCTGCCACGTGGAGCACCACCTCTTCCCCTTCCTGTCCGACAACATGTGCCTGAAGGTGTGTGCGCACACGTGTGTGTTTGAGACAGTAACCTCACCCCCCCCTCCCCTGTAGGTGAAGCCCGCGGTGAGCCGGTACCTGAGAGCCAAGAAACTTCCGTACCAGGAGGATGGTTACGCTTCCCGCCTTGGCCTGTTCTTCCACAAGTATCAAGAGCTGATGGTCGCAGCCCCCCCCATCACAGAGCTGGTCGGCCTGCAGTGATCACGTGACCCACAGTGACAAACGAGACTGATAATATTTCTTTGCGCTTCAAGTGTGTGTATGTGGTGTTAAACTTCGGAACAGTTCAAGCAAATATCCACCTATTGAAATCAAAATACAAAGAAATGGTTCAGTCTCAGTACATGAGTGAGGAAAGAGGTACTTGAACGTTACCTTGTGTTTTGGGTGCTATTAGATATCGTTAGAATAGAAGGTCGTTACTCATAACTATGGAAGGCTGTCTTGAAGTACAGTCTAACTATGATCACTTATTTATGGTTGGCATGGAAACTCACCTAACCTAACATGCATGATTTTGGAATGTGGGAGGAAACCGGAGTACCCACGGAAAACCCACACGCGCACGGGGAGAACATGCAAACTCCACACGGAGATGCCCAACGGACATTCGAACCCTGAACCGCCTGACTGTGAGGCTAATGTGCTACCCACTCGACCACCGTGCGGCCCTATATTCATACATAACAACCTCAATCCTGATTTCAGGTTTGTAGACTAAACTGATCTTAAACGAAAGGGTAAAGGTAAGGATGGTAATAATTTATCACATGAAAGATACCTAATGTCATTACGATGTTGTCTTTTTTGGATTTTCTCTCATGCAATAAAATCAGCAGATCAGGACAGACAAGTGGAGGTTCTGTTGCAGGACATGATCAACCTTCTCGCAGCAGACCTCCAAAACCTTGTCTCTTTTAATGCAGAGCATGGGACACTCAGAGCAAAATTCATCAGAGCAAAATTCATCAGAGTAGAGCAGACAACTGGAAGCTTGGTTGCAGGAGAGCGTCCATCTCCTAGCAGCTGACCTCCGAAAGCTTTTCTTCCCACTCCTTTGCGAGCCAAATTGTTCCTGTGTATAGATGTATGTTCATTATGTTCTGTCCTGTGTATTCTGCGTGGCTCGAAATAATCAAGACTGCTTGAGACGTTAACTTTCCTGATTGCTCCTGAATGCAACATCACAAAAGTTAAAAAAAGCAAACAAAAGTTTTTTAATAGTTTGCATCATTGAATGCACATTTTTATAACATGTTCTGCTACAATGCTTGTTGCTGCAACGCCGACCTCGCCCTGCAGGAGGCGGCAAATCGTGTGATGACGTCACAAGGATACAATGACAGTGGACAAGCCATCATGGGTCACGTGATATTTACCTGGACGTGCCACAACCTAACGATAAAGACGTCAACAGGAAGCAGAATTCTCCAAATACCTGAGCGTGAGTGCACGTGGTTGTGCATGAAGTCAGCGTGTGGGGGCGGGGCTTCAGTGCTGCCTGCCAATCATCAGACATGTGGAGGAATGCGCCTGGGATTCTCTCAGTTTGTTTGCAGAATGAGCTCCACCCTTTGGCTTGTGAGGGAAGGGGCGGGCTGAAACCGGGCCTTGTCTGACACATCATCTAGGTGTGGCTTTGCAGGCTCCTGGAAGAACTACAGAGTGGCCGGGCCAGTTCCTCCCACAACAACTGCAGAAAGCAAACCGAAGAAGAGCATGGCAGATACTGAAACTGTCACCCCCCAGCAGAACGGTGCTGACCCGGCAGCCTCAGGCCCCCTTGCCACTAAGGAGAACGAAGAAAGCCCCAAGTGTGAGCAGACAGACTGTCCTCAGAAGGATTCTGAACAGGAGCAGAAAGGGGTGGTGGCAGAAGAAAGCGGTTCCGAAGACGTGAAAGAAGACGTGGTGACGGAAGAACCTTTGGGCCCGGATGACGTGGTGTGCGATTCGTGCATCGAGAGCCCCTGCAGGGCTGTCAAGTCCTGCCTCACCTGTCTGGTGTCCTACTGCAAAACCCACCTCCGGCCTCACCTGCAGAACCCGAGGTTCCAGAACCACCGCCTGGTGGATCCTCTCCTGGACATCGAGAGGAGGACCTGCGAGATCCACAAGTGGCCCCTGGAGCTGTTCTGTTACGCCGACGCCTGCTGCATCTGTCAGGACTGCGTGGACGAGGAGCACCGGGGCCACAACACCGTTACCGTGGTGGAGGCTCGGCGGCGGGTCGAGGCAGGTGCTCCACACACACACACGCACTCGGGTCACTGTAATGTGAGCAAGATCCTTCGAGCTCATGAAGATCAGTAGGGACCCTTGATGATTCTATCGTGCTAATTAGATCAGGAAGCCTCATCACGTGATTTAAGGTCCGCTACTTCGACACAAAGTCCCACGAGATTATCTGAAAGGCTTCGGAGGACTTTAGATCTTTGTTCTGACCGATTTCTGAAGAGGTGATGCTGGTAACCCAACCCTTGCAAAGATCAACTTCAGCTATTTGTGCCTCCTAGTGACAGTCATGCGGTCTTCGGCTTCCTGCTGGCAGCCCTCAGCCGCTTCCTTTTTTGATACAATGTCGTTTGTGTGTGTATGTGTGTATGTGTGTGTGTGTGTGTGTGTGTGTGTGTGTGTGTGTGTGTGTGTGTAGTTGATGTTCTGGTGTGTTCACTCAGGAATCTTGTTAACATGATACTATTTGCAGAAGTTTTAGTATGTGTAGTACTTCACCAGATAGTCCACTTCTAAGGCCTCATATTTGATGGTGCAGGTCTGCCTAATGTCGTGGCCCATGGTTCTTCTATGAGGTCGACAGGAAGTTCAACGCTGGCCAGAGGGTGGGATCTTCCCGGACCGACCGGGCCTGTTGAGATATTCTGAACTTCAAAGTGAAAATTCCCGCCAGCGTGTGATGAGAGTGTCTTTGTCCTCTGCAGAGGGAGCTGAAGGACAAGCGCAGTGAGATGACCAAGGCGATGACGGCGGCGGAGAACGCCATCAGCAAGCTGCAGCTCAACACCGTCTCCATCGAGGTAAAGGCGGAGAGGCGTTGAGAGGGGGCTTTCGCCGGCAGTGGCGAAGTGGTGAACCGCTGCTGTCGTCTCCGCAGCATTCAGTGACCGAAGTGCGGGTCGTGGTCGAGGCTCAGTTTGAGCGGCTGCGGGCGGCGGTGGAGAAGTCTAAGCGGGAGGTGACGGAGATCCTGGAGGGCGAGGAGAAGCAGGCACTGCGGCAAGCTGAGGGCATCCGGGTGCACCTGGAGCAAAGGTGCGCCGAGCTGAAGAAGACAAAGGTGCAGGTTGAGAAACTCTCCAGGAACAAGAATGATGTGGACTTCTTACAGGTAACAATCGGACCAGGCAGGAATGCAGCACCTCATCCTATTACTCATCACACTCGCTTGTTAGGAGTACTCCGAGTGGAAGAGGGAGGGGTCCGACATTTCTCTACCGGGTGTCTACATCGGCCTGATGGACCGCCTCAACTCCGTCAGCCGCGTCATCGTGGACGCTACGCGGCAGATGTGCGCCTTGCTGGGGACCTCCTACAGGGAGAAGGTGAAGGAGACGTGCAACACCGGTGAGTTCTAGGAGAAGACAAGCGGGCAGGTTTGCACACGCGTGGAATGTTCCGCCTGTGCGTGACTGCCTCCTTGGTCGCGTGTGACACTCTGACTCTCTTCGGCGGCGCCGGTGTCTAAAGATGTCTCAGCACCTGAGTGAGGAACGGACCACGGCCAGACCTTCGTGCTGCAAATGAAGGTCTACAATATTGTCGATGGGCTTGTGGTCCATTCCAGTCTTGTGCAGGTCTACTATCTTGTCAATGGGCTCATTGTCCGTTGCAGTCTTGTGTAGGTCTACAATCTTAACAATGCTCTTGTACTCCATCCCAGTCTTGTGCAGGCCTACAATCTTGTCGATGGTCTTGTAATCCATTGCAGTTTTGCATAGCTCTACAATTTTGTTGCACATTCCATTCCTGTTCATTCCAGTCTTGTGTAGGTCTAAAATCTTGTTGATGGTCTTGTAGTCCATTGCAGTCTTGTGCAGGTTTTTGATCTTGTTGATGAACTTGTTGTCCGCTTGCACTTGTGCAGTCTTGTAGATGGTCTCGTAGTGCATTGCAGTCTTGTACAGGTCTACAATCTTGTTGATGTTTTTTTTGTGCAGGTCTAGAATCTTGTCAATGGTCTTGTAGTCCATTCAAGTCTTGTGCAGGGCTACAATCTTGTCCCTGAGGTTAGCTTTTTGGTTTGCATGGATGATGGATGGTGGTGACAGGTTTCTTCTGTCCACAAAGTGATTTTCTCCTTTGCATGTTTCGGGGGCACATCATCACTTTGTGGGGGTCACAACGCTTGCTGGTTGGTAGGGAATCAAATGACTTTCTTCAATCCATTAAATACAAATGTATTCATAAATCAGTCATTATTTTTGGGAGTTAAAAAAATGTGTTTCTCCCTGTTAACATAAGTTCAACCTAAAAATGATCAACTTTGGGGGCCGTCTCGCTAAACAAACTAAGACCCTGAGTATTTTTGCGTGTGACGTGTGCTTGCGTTTCAGATAAAATGGGACTAAAGACCACGGTCCACGCCATCATCGCAGCCAAACAAAACATGACAATTCCAGATCCGGAGACTCGAGCAGACTTCCTCAAGTGTAAGCGTGTGAATGTTTGCCTTCAAGTGTGGCCTTGGTAACCTTTGACCCGCAGTCTTACGCATGTCAACTTTTTGTCCTCTAGATGGCACTCAGGTGAGTTTTGACGAGGACACCGCCCACGTCTTCCTGCGTCTCACCGAAGACAACCACAAGGTGACCAACACCACCCCCTGGCAGCATCCCTATCCCGACTGTCCCGAGCGCTTTGACAGCTGGCGCCAAGTGCTGGCAGTCGAGAGTTTCTACCTGGGCCGCCATTACTTTGAGACGGACATCAGCGGCGAGGGCACGCACGTGGGCCTCACCTACAAGAGCATCGAGCGCAAAGGCGAGGAGAGCAACGCCTGCATTACCGGCAACAACTTCTCCTGGTGCCTGCAGTGGAATGGACGCACATTCTCGGCCTGGCACAGCGGCGTGGAGACACCCCTCAGCGTGGGCAAGTTCACGCGCGTCGGGGTGTACGTGGACTCCACCAAAGGTCTCCTGAGCTTCTATGGCGTGGATGATGCCATGACGCTCATCCATCGCTATGATGCAGAGTTCCTGGAGCCGCTTTACCCGGCGTTCTGGTTGTCCAAGAAGGAGAACATCGTCACTTTGGTGCCGCCTGGAGAGCCCTTACCTGTGAAAAGCCCCTCCCCTCCCACATCACCCACGGAAGCTGCAAGACTTTTCAGCCACGCGTGAGATGTGTCAAGGGACCTTCAGTATCCTCCATATATTTATCCTGTACTTACACACAAACTCCACCTTCAGATGGTTGAAGGACAAACAAACTGATGGAATAAAGCAGGAGAAGCCTCCATGTTGCAGCTACACAGCACACCATGATATTTTTATGTCTTTTTGCGCAGCACAACTATTTTTTAAAAGAAGAGCCCTCAGTACATGAAATAACACCCCTATGGTCACCCTTACACGCGTATAAAAAACAAAACAAGCCATGTAAGGCCTAAATGAGACATAGATTCACACATGTTGGCATTGGGAGAGTCACGCCGATTGCCCCTTGTGGTGGCGATTGGCTCATGAATGGAACATTGCTGACACCTACTGACCAGTGTGGAATACTACATATCAAAACGTGTACTGTACTGTATAACACAAGGATGGCTAAACCTATTGACTCGTGGGCCACATTGGGTCGAAATATTTGCCGCCTATATATATGGTGGTCATCAAACACAATGACACACTTGCTCATGTTGTAACGAAACAAAAACAACGCATGCGCACAAAGTTAACCTATCACATAGATCAACAACTATCACGCAGGTGCTAAACAGGTAGGTGCTAAACATAAAACAAAACTTATTTCCAAATGCCCTCAAGGCATGCTGGGTAGTCTAGTGGCAACAACAATATGAAATATAAAACATTAGACATCAACATATTCTGCAATCAAGCAAAAATGCGACAAACACAGCAACATCTTGGGAGAAAGAGTACCACAAGCTACCCAGCATGCATTGTGGCGGGACTCTATGGGTGTGTTTTTGGCATGGGTATTGTGCGCAGATATTTATTTGCATGCCCGCATGGTACTTTGCAGGTCGTCAACAACTTTGGCCATCAATCAAAAGTTTACAGCCCCCAAATGATCTATTCGTGGACTACACAGCAGTAAAGATAATAACTTGTGCCCAAGTACCATTACATGACCAATATACCGACGTTTTGGAGCATTCGGTATATAAATCTTAGTATATGAATCTCTCTACAGCCTTCTAACCCACACTAGCAAAATTAAAACATAAGATACACGCATACAGTAGCTTGGATGAGTTTAAAGTGGATTCAAGTGGCTGCATTAAACCACAATACATCCGGGATGCCTAGCATGACGTCACACGCACAGGCCACATGACCCGGCACGTAGTTGGTCACGTGATTAGGCTGTCCAGTGACGTGCCTTCCAACTGGCACGTAAGCCGGAAGTGTCGGCCGTCAGTGTCAACATGCTAACAGACGTAAGTGACCAGTTTTACCTTTTTC
This sequence comes from Oostethus manadensis, assembly GCA_024372805.1. Lineage (NCBI taxonomy): Eukaryota > Metazoa > Chordata > Actinopteri > Syngnathiformes > Syngnathidae > Oostethus > Oostethus manadensis. Next base: position 1,581,538 of record QODF01000129.1, read on the forward strand.
TGTGGGTTTGTGGTGAAAATAGATGCACAGGTTATAGATAAATAGACACACGCCTAGTAGATTAGTAAAATACGCACGTTAATGTTATTGGCTGCGATATGGAGTCGCTTTCCTGAACTCAGCTCGCTAATGGGAACTTGGGAATAGTTGTTGTCATTCTTTGATGTCATGGTCTCGTGGTGTTTACGGACTCGAGCTGGCGGGTTTAGCATTTGCAACTTTTGCACATCACCATTACAATTCCACGCGACTTCTACTTTGACGTAAGAGGAGTCAAGCTTCAGAAAGTCCCTGTGAAGCTGGAGTGCACAAAAGGAATGCACGAACGCTCCTCGGGGGCTTCAGCTTCTTCTTGATTGATCCCCAGGATAGCAACGAGGAAGATGTGTCTCTGTTTGACTCTGAGGAGGATGCAGGCAGAAGGTCGAAGACGAAAAACATCAAGTAAGTCAAAACGTTTAGGGATGTATTACAAGTTTGAAAAAATACATTTTGATATTGTATTTTTTCATATATTTTAATGTATTATTATTAATTAGTAATTTAATATTATTATTATTATATATTTTTCCTGATATTAAACTGCAACTTTTTTTTCTCAGAATTCAGCACTATATTTTGACTTTATTCTCAGAAATTGTGGGTGTTTTTTTTATTTGTTATTTTTTAAATTATTTAAAGAAAATTACTTCTACTTTATTCTTGTACATTTTAATTTTGTGTAGCCAAATTTTCTGACAATTACAGCTTTATTATTTTGTTTGTTTGTCTCAAAATTATGAAGTATAAAAATGTCCTATTTTTGATTTCAATTCTATGCGACGGCTGCATGGTGGATAAATGGGTAGCATGTTGGCCTCACAGTCAGGAGGTTCAGGGTTCAAATCTTCATTGGGCATCGCTGTGTGGAGTTTGCATGTTCTCCCCGTGCGTGTGTGGGTTTTCTCCGGGTACTCCAGTTTCCTCCCACATTCCAAAAACATGCATGTTAGCCTATTCGGCGACTCTAAATTGTCCATCGGTATGAATGTGAGTGTGATTGGTGTGTATGTCTTTTGTTTGTCTATATGTGCCCTGCGATTTACTGGCGACCAATCCAGGGGGTACCCCGCCTCTCGCCCAAAAGTCAGCTGGGATAGGCTCCAGCATACCCGCGACCCTAATGAGGATAAGCGGCATAGAAAATGAATGAATGAACTCTATGCGACTCAAATTTTTACTTTTTCTCAAAATATTATTACTTATTCTAGTAAAACTACAACTTAATACTTACTGCTGATTTGTTGTGTTGTTGTTTTTAAAACAAAAAGTTCCTATTAAATCATCTTTTTAGAATTAGCCGCAGCCCAATAAAAAGTCGCACTTTAACCTTAACCTGTCATTTGTGTGAACCTGTTCCCAGGCATCCCGTGGCATCCTTCTTCCACCTCTTCTTCAGGGTTTGCGCCATCCTGACCTACTTGTTGTGTGAAATTTTCAGCAGTAACAGCTTCATCGGTGGCATGGTCGCAATCATCCTTCTTCTCTCATGTGACTTCTGGACAGTAAAGGTGGTTGTCTTCCCCTGTTGTGCCCTCACGTTGTCCGGGTTGTGTTTGATATGTGTTTGGCGCTTGTGCGCAGAATGTGACAGGGAGGCTGATGGTGGGTCTTAGGTGGTGGAACCAGGTGGATGACGATGGGCGAAGCCACTGGGTGTTTGAATCCAGGAAGGTGACAGTCACACGACCTGCCAGGAAAAAGTGCTGCTCGCACGCTGACAATATCCTGTTTTCTTTCAGGGGACGAAGAACACACACGTTTCAGATTCAGAATCTCGGATCTTCTGGCTGGGACTGATTGTGTGCCCAGCGGTGTGGGTGATCTTTGCCTTCAGCACACTCTTTCAGCTGAAGATTAAGTGGCTGGTAAGGCCTGACGCTCAACAAGCACATGGACTGTTTAGCTGTGAATGTGTGGTCTTGCCTGCAGCCCGTGGTGTTAATGGGAGTGGTGCTGCAAGGAGCAAACCTCTACGGATACGTCAAGTGTAAAGTGGGAGGAAAGACTGACTTGAAGAACCTGGCCACAAACTATTTTGGCAGACAGTTTCTCAAACAGGTGATTTGACCTCTTTAAAATTGGTGACATCAAACATGTTCCAGCTGAAAAGTCACATTTGTGTTTTCTTTCGCAGGCTCTGTCCAAAGATGAGGAGTCTTAACATGCAGCAGCTTTCGTTTCTTTTTTTCAACAAGAACTCAACGCAAACTTTCATTTTGCTTTTCTCATTTTTGTTCTTCTACTTCCCTTTGCGTGGATGACAGTAAAATTATTTAAAGCGTTCCAGAGAAACGCACGTGTGATGAGTGTCTGGGTTCTAGTTTGTCACGTTCTAGTTGTTTTGTCGAATGTAATGCCGAGCCGTCATGCATTTCAGGACCGAAAACAAGTTATCATGGTTGGAGCGCTAGTTTAAAGTCTCCTGTTTGGGAAGACTTGGCCTTCCAGGTGAAGTAAGTATCATTCAAACGCTTGCTGTGTGACTTTCCCGCATCCTTTTTCACAGGCCCTCTGCTTGCTCTAAAAATATAAACAAATATGAATTAGACCGGCTTTGTCACCTATCACGCAAGTTAATTATACAGTATAGTGACCCGCATTGAATTGGTTTTAACATGTAGAAAAGTGCCCCCCCCCATGTCCCCGCATCCTGTGTCTTTGTATTTTTCATTTTTATTTGAAAATTGTATTTATTGGAGAAACACCAGCCAGCCATTCCCGGTTTTGATGTTTCATTTGAAAGATCATTAAAAAGAAAAAAAAGCTAAGCAGTTGTCTGTTCTGCGTTTTGTTCCTGTGACCTTTAAACTGTAATTACAGTGCACCGTTACACCCCAAACAATACATTTCTTACGCATTCCTCAACTGTTTTTTTTATGCCATGCAAATCATCTCAATTAAGTCGTGTGAGCCTCTTTTGTCACACCGTGTACTTTGTCGTCAATGTTGCCAAGCCGTGTGAGGAGCGACCCCATGTGGTTGAGTCTGGTAACTGCAACATGGAAACACGGAAAGTGCTAAGAGTATTTTAATAACGTTTAAGCCCACAGTTACCCAAACCGCACCGGGACACGAATAAATGAACGTATACGCGCTAAAGCTTTTTACATACAGTAAACATACAAAGACCAAACAAGACTCGGAAACGATTGGCGGAAACAGACCATTTGCCTTTCAAAATAAAGCGTCTAAACGGAAATAGAAGTAGAGGATAATTTGTTGGGCCGAGTAACTTCCGGTGTACGAATTTCCGGTTTGTTTTTCCCCCTTCCGTGCACTAGTGATTTATTTGTTATATGACATATACAGTTGAAATGGAACCGTTTATTCAGATGTAGTTATTGCTTTTTGACGCTGAAAAGGAATACTTTTACACGGGCGGCTTCAGAAAACGTAACCGGAAGTGGCAACCCCAAGCTAGCAAGAGTAGCCTAGCCCGTCCCTGTGCGGCGCTAGCTGGGGACAAAATAATGTTTCACGTCGTCGTCTGGAAGCACCGCTAGTTCGTTTTAATCGTCAGGCGGGCGGCCTTCGAGGGGAATCATTGTCGAGATGGTTCCCACAGAGGACGCGTCCGCCCGGAAGAGGGAAATCGAGGAGAAACTGAAGCAGGTCGGAACCCTTCGGTGTCACTAGCGAGCTTCCTATTGGTGGAATTGAGCCGAATTTCACGTGGAAGCAGCGACTATTTGATTTGTGTTGTTGTTCAACAGGAACACGAGACGCTATCATTCATCCGCGATAACCTGGAGAAGAGTGATCAGCTGACCAATGGCATGGTACGACCTGTACACACACACTGTACGACTAAACCCTTGAGAGTGTGTGTGTGTGTGTGTGATGGCCATTCTCCAGGTGTCCATTCTGTCGTCGTTCGAGAGCCGCCTCATGCAGCTGGAGAACTCCATCATCCCGGTCCACAAACAGACGGAGAACCTGCAGCGTCTGCAGGAGAACGTGGACAAGACTCTGTCGTGCATGGACCACGTCATCAGCTACTATCACGTGGCCAAAGATACGGACCGGATCATCAGGGAGGGGTGAGGTGTTTGACGGGTGGAGGAAGTTCTCCCACTCCAGGAACACGAATCCTGAAGCGTGTTTGTTTGCCAGACCGACGGGCCGACTGGACGAATACCTGACTTGCATCGCCAAGATCCAGAAGGCTGTGGAATACTTCCAGGACAACAATCCCGACAGCCCCGAACTCAACACAGTGGTACGATCGCCGGCCTGATGATGTCACGTCTGATTGTCTGAGTGACGGGACTCTTCTGCTGCAGAAAGCCCGCTTTGAGAAGGGCAAGGAGTTGCTGGAGGCCGAGTTCCGCAGCCTCCTGACACGCTACAGCAAGCCGGTTCCGCCCATCCTCATCCTGGACGCCATCAGCGTGGACGAAGAGCTGGAGGTTCAGGAGGACGTGGTTTTGGAACACTTACCCGAAGCCGTGCTCCAAGACATCATCTGCATAGCTGGCTGGCTGGTGGAATACGGACGGAACCAAGGTTCCGGTGTCAATCTTCTGTCAATTTTTTTTCCCCAGAACACCTTCCCTACAACGCTCCTCCTGTGTCTCTTGCAGATTTCATGACCGTCTACTTCCAGATCAGGTCCAGCCAGCTGGATCGTTCCATCAAAGGCCTGAAGGAGCACTTCCGTAAGAACAGCGCCTCCTCCGGGGTCCTGTACTCGCCGGCGGTCCAAGCCAAGCGCAAAGACACGCCCACCAAGAAGGTTCCTAAGAGGCCAGGTAGGACGCCGTGCGATTTTGCCAAAAGTGGCGTGGCGACTCAAATGTCAGTTGTAAACGTGTCGCCAGGAGACTCGCCTGCTGCGTCAGGGTGCTTCACGTGACGTCTAACTGCTGCTCGCGCTCCGGAGAAGAACGTCCGCTGAACTGCTCTCATAGCGTGCTAGTTTGTCAGTGTACAGATAGCTCGATGAACCTGCTTGCTAACATTGATGATGATGATAACCTAACCATGTTTGTTGTCCTCTACCTTGTGGAGCTGCTGTGTAGCTGTACTTGTGTCTTCATGGTGTCTTGTAGCTGTGCTGTGGACCACCTCCCTCTCCCCCAATATAAACTTGTGGCTGTGCTGGTGGTGGTGCTGATGGGATGTGCTGTATTGTGTACTTTATGTTCTTCATCACTCACTTGCCAGCTCTGCTTTTTCTACTTCCTCTTCTTCCTCCTGGCTGTTGGGACCTTGCCGCCCCTCCCTCTCCTCGGGTCTCAGGGACCATTCGCAAGGCTCAGAACCTTCTGAAACAGTACTCACAGCATGGGCTGGATGGGAAAAAGGGGGGTTCTAACCTCACACCTTTGGAAGGTAACGCACCCTGGTCTTTTTCCTTCTTCTTCTTCTACTGGTGTTTTGTTGTAGAGCGCCATCTGGCGCAGCATCTGCATGTCACCTGACGTGGTTCCAAGGGTCTAAAGCTGTTGCGATGCTTAGAACGCACTGACTGTGGGCCCCCCCTTCCCCGGGTGCTTGGTGGCGGTCAAATTTTCCGGGTTTAGCTTACCCTCCCCCCTCTAAACCCTCGGCCACGTTAGGACCGTCCGGTCTGACGAGGTCCGTCTCAGCAGGTTATGATCACGACCTGCGGGTCAGACACATCACTGACGCCCTGGCCGACAAGCACGGGGGCTCCGCAGGTGAGTGCCGAAATACAAGCAGCAATCGTTTGATGTAAGCCCCGCCCACCACCGCCCCGTCTGCGCATAATCTGGGCGCTTGTCTGTGCTAGCTGAGCACGACACGTGCACGCGAGGCTAACATTCGCTTTCTCTCAGGTAAAGACGACATGCTGGACATCGAGATCGACTCGTACATCCACTGCATTAGCGCCTTCATCAAGCTGGCGCAGAGCGAGTATGCCCTCCTGACGGAGGTCATCCCCGAGCACCACCAGAAGAAGACCTTTGACTCTCTCATTCAGGTCAGCGCAGAGCCGCTAGGCCTGGGTGTCCAAACTTTTTCCAACTTTGCTACATTGATACTTTGCAAAGCATGCTAAAAAGCTATATTAAGAATTTATATTACAATTTTTTTGTAATATTATGGCTTCATTCTCATAATTTTATAACATTTTAGCCAACTTAATTTTTGTTTGTTTGTTTCTCATAAATTACCACTTTAAAATAAAATGTAACATTTCAACATAATGCCACTAAAATGGCATATTTGACAATTTTTGCTGGTATTGATTGATTTGCTCCTATCTTGCTTGTTATATTATAGCTCCAGGCCAAAAAAACAACCGCAGGCCGCACTTTGGACACCCCTGAGCTAGGCTAACCGCCTGCATTTGCCTCATGTGTTCACAGGAGGCGCTGGACCACCTGATGCTGGAGGGAGACAACATCGTGTCTGCGGCTCGCCGGGCCATCATGCGACACGACTACTCGGCCGTCCTCACCATCTTTCCCATCCTACGTCATCTGAAGATGAACAAGTCCGACTTTGACACCACGCTGCAGGTACCCCTCACCTCGGCGTGGGAACAGAACTCCTCACGTCCCCGCTGAGCGACACACTGTGTGCAGGGCACGGCGGCGAGCACCAAGAACAAACTTCCCACGCTCATCACCTCCATGGAGACCATCGGAGCCAAAGCTCTGGAGGAGTTTGCAGACAGCATCAAGGCAGGAAGTGGAGGCGGAACGGTCCGCGACCCCAACACAGTGACATGCTCCCTCATATCACCGCTCTCTCTCTCTCTCCACAGAATGATCCGGACAAGGAATACAACATGCCGAAGGACGGAACCGTGCACGAGCTGACCAGCAACGTAAGCCCCGGTTTGTTTTGCGTTCCTCTCAGCCCACGCTCACACCCGCCTCCCCGTTTCCCGCAGGCCATCCTCTTCCTGCAGCAGCTGCTCGACTTCCACGAGACCGCCGGAGCCATGTTGGCTTCACAAGGTACCAACGCACGCCATTGACGGGCATGTAGCGCCAACTCACGAGCCACGCTAGAACGCTCATTCTAGAACATGTACATGTTTTTCCACCTTTCTCACCCTGGCACTGCGCACGCTTCTTGTCTTAGGAGCAGTCATGATACGTGTCCTTCACCAGTGTGTTTGTGGCGCCTTCCTCCTCTTCCTCCCTTTCATTTCATAGCCCCACCCCCTTCATCATGTGTCTGTTTCTACTTCCTGTGCACTAACATGTCTCTGTGCCTCTTTCTCTTCTCTTGTGCTCGGCCTCGGCCCCTTAGTACTGGGGGACACTTACAATATCCCTTTAGACCCCCGAGGTAAGCACGCCCCCCTCCCCGTGGACCCCCTGTGGGCCCCTGATGAGAGCCCCTTGTGGTCCCGCTGCCAATCAGTTGGCTGAGAAGTGCATGAGTTCTTCCTAGACGTTACCACGGCAACCTCAAGTGGTCTTTTTGATGCTGTGTGTGTTTCCCAGAGTCCAGCTCATCAGCCAGCAGCTACACGTCGGAGTTCAACAAACGACTTCTCAGCACGTATATTTGTACGCGCACACACACACACATGCTCTAGTGGGCGGTCTAGTAGACGCCAGGCTGGTGACGAGCAGCTTTGTTCTTTCAGGTAAAGTTCTGGGGAACCTTCAGCTGAACCTACTGAGCAAGTCCAAAGTGTATGAGGATTCAGCTCTGAGCGCCATCTTTCTCCACAACAACTACAACTACATCCTCAAGTCTCTGGAGAAGTCAGCCTCCTCACACACACACACACACACACACACACGTAAAGTGGACCAACATGTCTTGTGCATGTCCGCAGATCGGAGCTGATCCAGTTGGTGACGGTGACCCAGAAGCGTGCAGAAAGTTCCTACCGAGAACTGATTGAGCAGCAGATCCAGATGTACCAGCGCAGGTGACCGTTCTTCTTTGTGGCCCTCGCCTCTCTATGTGCTCTAACTCTACGCTTGACTCCACCCAGCTGGCTCAAAGTCACCGAACACCTGGCGGACCGCAACATGCCCGTCTTCCAGCCAGGCACCAAGGTCAGACTTTGACCAATAAATCGAGCTTAAAGATGTAACGTCATGGCGGTTACCACGACAACCGCCAATTAGCATGGCTGCCCTTGTTAGGACATATCTATAATTAAAGACGTTTGTGTGTGTGTCTGCTGCGTCACCACGGTAACAAAGTGTGTGTCCTCAGCTACGGGACAAAGAGCGCCAGGTCATCAAGGACAAGTTCAAGGTGAGCTCGCCGTCACGCGTCTGCACCATCACCCGCAATGCACGATTCTGACTCTTTGTGTCCCGTCAGGGATTTAACGACGGCCTGGAGGAGCTGTGCAAGATTCAGAAGGGGTGGGCCATCCCGGACAAGGAGCAAAGAGACTTCATCCGGCAGGCGCAGAGGAGGGTGGTGTCGGATGCCTACAGAAACTTCCTGCACAGGTGCTCAGACGATCCTCTAACTACTCTGATTCACTATGACTGAGTCTTTTAGCCATTGATCAGCTCTTTTTGAATTACGCTGTTAGTGGATTGATTCTTTCATTGAACATTTATTTGACTCTGACAACTACCTGATTATTTTACCTGAGGATTTTGTGACTCTTTGAGTGCATTTTGACTGACTCTGTGATCGACTTTTTTTATTGACTCTTGAACGACTCTTTGCGTTGTTGCAGGTGCGCCAACATCTTGTTCACCAAGAACCCAGAGAAGTACCACAAGTACCGTCCAGAGGAGGTGGAGGAAATGATCGAGAGGCTCTTTGACACCTCCGCTTGAGCCCCGCCCCCTCCTGTCACCAGTGTTGTGTGCGTGAGTGATGTAATCATGGAAATATTAAAGGCAAGTGTTTGGATGCTAATTAGCCAAAAAAAAAAACCCCACTGCTTCCTGTCAGTCAATCATGACTATCCAGAGTTGTGACTGTACCTAATGATTAGGACGTGACTACTGGTGTGTTTCATGATATAACACAGTTATTAAACTAGTGACCTGCGAGCTGCTTCTGTCCTTCACATCCACTGAGCAAGGCACACAAAAAAAAACAAGACACAGGCGGAGGCCAGACCTCTAGGCAGCCAGCAGATGGCAGCAGAAATGATCTGATGTTTAGGGATGCTCTTCAGGGCGATGATGTCCTGTCAACATCCTGTATGCATGAACGGCAAACAGCAGCGGGAAGGCCCATCGTGGCAGCCTATTGGACCGCATCAGCAGAGGTGAACCTAATGATGTATTCTGCTGGGCCTCATTCCCCACCTGCAGGTATATGAGCGCTTTCAATTTGTTGTTAACGTTTCTGTGTCTTGTAATGCCACTTTTGCACCACAAGAGGCGTCCATAATAAAAAAGTGTCAATCAAAGTCCACTAATTCTTCTAGACACATTGGTGCCCTTCTGCACCCTGCTGGTGTGCCACATGCTTCATCATTGGCGTCGGACGTTAGCTGTGAGGTCAAAAGACCAGCGAGTAGTGAGTGGTAAGAGACTGGAGAGAAGCTGCGTGTGGTTTCTTGCCGGCTGCCAGAAGCGCTTACTACAAATGGTTTGAATAAGCGGCCTTCACTGATGTTTTAATCCTTCCCGATTATACAAATGGAAATGTTGTTTTGCGGTGGAAACTCACGGATCTGCAGATTCCTCACCATTCAAAAACCAAGGAAGACAAAGCCACGTGGAAGCCAGCCGAAACAAACATCACGTCAACATCTCAGCACAGAAACACAACGTGGCTGACCTCAGTCCCCCCTGATGATGTCCCCTGTTCATTGTGTCAGGCAGCGTGCGAACGTCGCCATACCATGAGCGCACGCAGCTTCCGAGTTTTGCTCCAGTTCCTTTAGGCCACAGGAAGTCCGAGGGAGTCGGGGGAGCGAGGCGATGCCGTGCGGACTGTGGTTCTGTCGGCGCCTCGCTGAGAGCGTTAACGAGCCTAACGATGTGCGAGGCCGTGTTTGCGGCAATGCCTTTTACGACGCTGTCCGTGAACTAGCGACGAATGCCGTAACCTCGCCAGATGTTCCCGCTGGCCGTGCACCATGAAAAGGCCTTGGAGAACAAAATGGCGGATACAGAAATTCATTCATAAAAAGGTCAACCATTTTCTTGGCCAACAAAAAGGAGGGAAAAAAGACTGGGTAGAAATATCAGGTGCTCATGTGACAAAGATGGCCACCTTTTCGTGCGAGTGCCGTCGCGTTAAGCTAATTGGACCCCCACAGGGCTTAGTTTCATGCGAGACCGCCACATGTTCCAGTCGTTTAACCTGAAAGCCAAACATGAGAGGAAAGGAGTATTTATAGCCACCAGAGGAATGTGACCCCTAATTGTGCTTAGTCTATGTGCACCCCCCCCACCCCCCAATCGCCAAACACAGGAAGCAAAAGCTCCTTGCTGTGTGCCGCCATCTTTCTTCTGTGCTCCACTTGCTCCATAATCCCCAACCTAAATTCACCCTTCAAGTGCTTTTATTTGCCATTTCCAGAACATTCTTAGCAGGTAAACCTCTGGGAGGCTCCGCCCACGAAAGGAAAAAAGAGTGTGCTGACTTCCTGTTGGTTTGCGTGCAAGGCTCACGCAGGAAAGAAGCTCATCCGCAGCGAGTGCAATCCAGATCAACAACCCACACGGAAAAGACGCATCAGGCGTGCGTGCGCGTGCCGTCATCGCGCAATCGACCCGCCGCTCTGCGCTGTTTGGATTCCTGCTAACGAGCTGCGATGACAGACGCGCTCCTTCTAGAAGCTCCGCTTCCCATGTTGATCCTGCTGCAGCCTGGCAACACGACCTTTCACCTTCACCCGGCCTCACATCCGCCTCCAACGCGCTCCCGTGCTGAATTTTGATGTTTGGTTTGCCGTGTCTTCATCTTTCCCGAATCTTCTCGCTTGCCAGGAATTCATTTCCTCCTGTTAGATCCTTTTTGGCGAAGAGGTCTGCTCGGGGTCATCAATGCGTCCACCGCGACGTCACATGTAGCTGTCCGGCCGGTAGAATGCGAGGCTCTTTGCATGCGATGTGAGCTTGTTTGGGTCCTGCTGGACTTGGCGAGCTTTTTGTGGAAGCGTCGCAGCCAAGTAAATGTTGTGTCTGTGAGCAGCTGCCAGAATTGTTGCGGTCCAGGACGTCCCGGGAAGTCCAATAAGCACACAATATGATGTATTACACACACTTGGACAGAAACGCTTCTGGGCCGTGCGTGTTCTCATTGCAGCTGCGCACGTCATTAGCAAGCCTGCCAGAACCTCTGCTGAACATTCCGGGTCACGGAAGGCCGAAGGGCCCGCTTCTTTCAAACACGCTAGCCCCAATGGTGAATGAGGAACAGGAAGTGATTAACAGCGTTCGTGTTCCAGAATAAAAGACTGCGTTGTGACGGCCCCGTTATTCACGCACACTGAGGATGCACATGCACAACCCCACCTTCCCCGTTTGAGTGTGACCCAGTTATTAACATGTTTTTCTGTGATACGGTCATGACGTGTGCGCCTGTGAAGGACCTTCCCGGGTTCTGGCCCTCACGGCGCTCCGGTTTATGTTGATACAGTTGCCTTCCCCTCCGGCGGCAGAGCGGGGCTCCCAGGAGCCGAGGAGGCCCCCGGCGCTTATCCTCTCCCCTGTTCTCCTCGCTCGGTCCGCTCAGGTCGTGACCCCTTCCAGCTGGGATCAAAGACTGGTTGGGTCCCCGCTGAGGTTGATTGTTTACCTGCAGGAAGCGCATGCTTGACTTTCTGGAAGAGGCTCACACCTTCCATCGGGAACACGTACAAAAGCCGTGGAACATTCTGACCTGTCATGTCAATTAGCAAGGTGTGTTGTGACCACGATGTGTACAGTACGTGTAGTATACATTGTGTGTACATACATAGTGTGACAATGGCATTTACTTTTAGGAAGTAAGACCTGCAGGTGCCATAAGAACAGTTATTGATCGTGTACTACATACGTTGTGTATCTGCATGGGGAGGAGGTTGCAGTGCATCATCGGACTTGTGTTCTTTCAAGAGGAAAAAGTCCGATGTGTGTCAGCACGTGTCCACGCACGCACATGGCGCTCCCCATTCTGTGACGCCGTCATCAGGTCGGGGACCCAGTCCCTTAGGCTTCCGACGCCACTGTGTGACCTGACACGCTTTGGATAGAGCCTGGAGGGGCGGATACACAATGGATGTGCACTAAAAGCTGCATGGTGCTTCTTGCAGGAGCTTCTTCTCTGATGGTTATCCAGAAACCGGAAGGTTGGTGGTTTAATCCCTGCTTTCTCCATCCCAGTCAATGTTGTGTCACGCACCTTGCAACCAGTCACCTGTATGAATGTGATTGAGTGATTTGTGGAGGTTGGCAGCCATGTCTCAGCCAGCCTTCCTCAGGGCAGGTTAGGCTGCAGATGTACATTATTCCCACCAAAGATTTAGCAGGGAATGAATAATGAATGCATGAATAATGAGTTCACTGTAAAGTGCTTTGGGTCCTTGATAGGCACTAAGTAAATCTTATCCGTTGTCGTCATTATTTTTAAACATGGACTTCAAAGAATGTTTCTTGTTCTCTGAAGGAAGCCTCCAAAAAACGCTTCTCATTTCGTGAAGGACGACGCCTCCAAAGAAGGCTTCTCATTCCCTGAAAGAGACACCTCCAGAAAAACCCACTTCTCGTTCCCTGAATGACGACTCCTCCAGAGAACATTTCTCCTTCCCTATAAAGAAAATCTCCAAAGAACTCTTCTCATTCCCTGAAGGACGCCTCCAAAGAACAGCTCTCGTTCCCTGAAGAAAGACACCTCCAGAAAAACCCACTTCTCGTTCCCTATAAATGACGCCTCCAAAGAAGGCTTCTCAATCCCAGAAGAAAGAACACTTCTCTCTGCCTATAAAGAACATCTTCAAAGAACACTTCTCATTCCCTGAATATGGACACCTCCAAAGAAGACATCTTTCTCTCTTGAGAAGGACCCCTCCAAAAATGTGTCTCGTTCCTTAAAGGTCGCCGCCAAAGAACACGTCGTTCCCTAACACACCTCCAAAAAACACTTCTCGTTCCCTATAAAGAACGTCCCCAAAGAATGCTTCTCGTTCCCTATAAAGAACGTCCCCAAAGAATGCTTCTCATTCCCTGTGTCACACCTCCTTAGAACACTTCTTGTTCCCTTAAGAAAGACATCTCCTAAAAACACTTCTTGTGCCCTGAAAAAGGGCGCCTGCAAAGAACGCTCGTCTTTTTTAAAAGAACGTTTCTAAAAATACTTCTTGTTCCCTGAAGAGCACATCCAAAGAACACTTCTCGTTCCTTCTGAAGAACGTCTTAAAGAACACTTTTTGTTCCGTGAAGACCGGTGCCTCCAAAGAACCCTTCTCTTTCCTAAAAGAACGTTTCTAAAAATACTTCTTGTTCAATAAAAGGACGCCTCCAAAGAACAGTTCTCACTCCCTACGAAGAACATCTCCAAAGAGTACTTCTCGTTCTCTAATTTCCATCATGTGTTTCTCAGGGAGGTAAGCTTCAGGAACCATTGGGACAACAGAGTACCAATCAGCCTCCTGGGAAAGACCCTCTTAAGAAGGTGAAACGGGTCATGTGACACCAATAACCACTTCCATCCTTGGTGAGGTTGCAGACAAAAGAAAGTAAAGTTAGCAACCGCTCCCTCCTGAAAGGAGAAACCAAACATCTCATTTTACTTTGAACTTGTTTGACATGACAGCAGCACGCACTCACAAACTTGACAGCCTTCCCATACGTTCCTTTATGCTGGCCTCCCGTAACTAGCAGCAGCTTAGTCACATGGTCAAATTTACGTCACGCACTTCCTGCTCTGACGTTAACATGCACGCTGGCCGTCATGTCTGATGCCAGGAAGATTGGCTCACATTCCCAATGTGTGGCATTCCGCCCGGGCTCCAGCCATGATCTGCAGAAAGAGAGTGGAGCGCGCTAGCCGTCGAGCCAAATCACCTTAACATGTACCATAAAACGTCAGAGGATTAAGTTGCCCATTGCAGTGCTGCACCAGCTGGCACCCTTTACGCCAGCAAACAGGAAAAGTGGTGAAATGGTGCGGATCGAGCGCCGGAAAAACAAGACGAACGCGACACAAAGTTCACGCCGGGCCCCTTCCCCGGTCATTTTGATCCCATCGCCACACGAATTGTAGTATGTAGAGTATTTTTTTTCCACTCAGCTGTGCGGGATTACAATGAGCGGGACGCCGCATGCACGCCACACGCACACGCAGGCCTTGGATGCCATCGCCATCGTTGACTATTGGATGCAGGGAATCTAAACACCGGGACCTTCTTGGATGGTGTACTTCATCACATTGTGTGTGTGTGTGTGTGTGTCTAAACTGTGGACTGCAAACACACGGGAAAACGTTTAAGGCTGGAATGGTCGGAAGCTGCGTGTCAGACATCTGAAGGCTCCTGAGTCACCGCGCTAATTGAAGCCACACACACACAGACATGCGACCTCTGGGTGACACTTGAGGACTAGTGGTGAGGAAGGTGGCCTGTGAAGATTGATTCCTGGAGCAAGTGTGTGTTTTTGTTGCGTGTGTTTAATAAGAGCATCCGTGGCTGACTCGCTTCCAGCAGCTTTTGTTTTGAAATTTCTCCCACAGGTGTGCAAAGGAAGTGTTGTGGCGCTATCAGACACGGTCATCGCCTCCTCCTCCTCCTCCTCTGTGTTTGTAAGGTGGCAGGAAGCTAGCTTGTTAGCCGCTAACAAGCGGCAAATAAACACTCCCCGCTTTTGTTTGGACGTTTCCGCGCACGCTCCGCCTGTAATGGCTGCGTAGCACGTGTGGCGCCTTCAGAGGTGAGCAGTGAAGTGTCACGGCGGCCGCGTAAGCACCAGAGATGCTCTGCGTGTGCGCACATCTGGATCCAATCAGAACCACCCAGTGCTGTGACACCAGCACACGTGTGGGCCATGTGCGGGGCCGCGGCGACGCAAGGTGACACAGAACTGGACCCAAACGGTGAGAAAATAATTCTAGTGGTCTCTACACCAGGCTGAGATTCTGGTCCAGGACTTGTCTTTCAGAGTTCTTCTCAGGAAGACAAAAGGAGGCGGGTGGGGTCACCTGTCAATCACGTGACTGACGTGAACCACCACACGAGCACGTCTGCATCACAGCTTCAAGGTCACTGTGACCTTCCCGCAACAGCTTACCTGCAGCTGAACCTTGCAGCTCGGGATGCTAACGAGCGCGTGGCTGGGCCCGGACCGCGGGGGCGTGCGCTGGCGTCCGCTAACGCGCTAACATTGCTCATTAAACTCCCGTTCATAACATGTCTGCTTTCTAAAGTTCATAAGCTCGTTAAGTTCCAGCCTCGGAATGTTGGAATGTTGTCTAACGCCGACAAACGATAACGGCCGACCCGCAGCCACGCTGGGAAACTAGCATGGAAAATATTAGCAGGTCGGAAAATGTTACAGGCAGCTGGAATACGAGGAATATTCTAAGAATATCATCAACCCTCAGCGGCAGATGACAAAACACACGCACACACTGTGCATTAACGTCCCAGCTAATCGTGTCCGCTTCCTGATCCAAGATGGCTGTCATGTGGCCTTACAGTGCATCCTGTCACTCAAAGGTCACCCAAAGATCTGCCCCGCAGGCAGAGGAGGCGTCGCTCCTTCAACTATTATTTCTTCTTCTTGTGTTGTTTTTTTCCCCAGGAGGACCCGGAATGATTACACCAGTCCACTCTGGACTTCGACCTCTGCTGCTCCTCACGGTCGCACACAAGGTTCTGACTCGGCCTGGACCCGACCCACTGCGCCATGACACCTCCACGGGTATGTGGGCACTCGCGCGCACACGACGGTCAGGCGGGTCCTAGGTGATAAACACACACACACACACAATCTTCTCACCATGGTCAGTGAGAACATGTCCTCCATCGTTTGATGGCGCTCCAGCGCGTCTTTTTATTGGGAACAAAATGATTGACTTTTCTTGGAAAGGCGCACCTTCCTTAACGCCAACTCAACATGAACTCACTTCTGGACCCAAACTTACACATACACACACACACTCTCTGGTGCCGCCGCTGGAATGCTGAGACATCACCAACATAAGCTACCTGGCCAGGGACGCCATGTAGCGTTTAGCTAGCACGGAGTGCCCATCAGAGTACCGAACTCTGACCCTCGCATCCCACAGGTGACATTTAAGAAACGCCTTATTTTGAAAAGCAGGAGGTAGGCGTGTGTGTGTGTGTGTGTGTGTGAGGTGATCATGTGATGCAGGAGGAAAAAGAGGGAGGTCTCACTCTGCTGTGTTTCCTGTGACAGGTGCGTGCGTGTGCGACTTCATTCCAGCAGAGCAGCGACACACGCCTCAGGTAGCGCTCACCTTCTTCTTCTTCACGTTTCCATGTGTGGTTTGTTGCCAGGATGTTCTTGTTGGAGATCCACTTTGATAAGTGAACAGACGCGGATTAGTTGTCATGTGACTCCTCTTTCTATATGTGTGTGTGTGTGTGTGAGGTTTTGTTTGATGTTTGTTTCATCAACTCGGTGTTTCCAGTCAACATGTCTTCTACCTCAACATGATAGTTTGTCCGTTTAGCGTGAGGACAAGAAAGTGTGTAAAAATTGTGCTCACCTTGATAGGTGTTGATGTGCTTAGACCACGCCCCCTTCTCACGACCAAACCGCAACTTGAATGTAAATTGTTTGAGATTGCTTTAGTGTGTGTGTTTGTGTGTGTGTGTGTGTGTGTGTGTGTGTGCAGCACTTTTATGCCGTTTCATTTCTAATTGTAAAAAAAATACAATTATTTTTTGGTACTTTTTTTAACCTACATGTGCAAGATTCTGCTGCTCGTCTTTATTTTTTTTGATGGGAAAAAAAATGTACTTTTGAGCCAGTTGGATACGCCCCGTTTAGGGGTGTCCAAACTGCAGCCTGGGGGCCCGCGGCACTTTGTAAATCTATAAATTAACAAGAAAAACAATTAGAAGAATTAAAAAAAACCAACAAGGAAAAATCAAGTCCAAATATTAGGAGAAAAAAAGACCAAGTACACAAGAATTAAGTAATATTATGAGAAAATACCATTTTAATACTAAAGGAGAAAAACTAATGTTGGAATTTTGGCAAAATTAAGTTGGGGAAAGGTTGTAATAATATGGGAATGAAGTCAAAAAGCCAAACATTTTATGTGATCCTCACTTATTTTGACAGAAATGTTTTCATGCCCCCCCGATTTGAAATGCTATTGAGAAACTGCTAATATCTATTTATTTATCCGTACTGTACAGACTGAACTTGAAACGGAAACCAGGAAAGTGCAACAAAATGGAGAGCTGTCCTGCAGAGAAGTGCATTCAAGAGTCAAATTGCATGCAACTCTCCACTGAGCACTCCCTGCTTGGACGGATGAATGTTATATATATATATATATATATATATTCTTATATACTTTTATCTTTAATTAACAGAAGAGTTTTAAAAGTTGAGTTAAGGAATGAAGCAGGAAGTGAGGGCTTCAGGCTAAAATCATGCAAACACGTGTTCTCATCACTGTTGTTATGGCGACCACGAGCTAACGGGGTGCTAATGGCATGCTAACGGGTCATTTGCTCGGTGGCGCGTGAAGTGACTTGTTGTAATGTCGGCGTGCACCGAGGAGCTTTGAAGGTCACGACGACCAACAACGCTTCTGTTTCGCCCAACAAACACCATCACGGCGTCGTAACGACCACGCCTTAAACTTCTCTCTCTGCATGGACGCCACACACATACACACACACACAAGTACCACATTACACAGCCTCATGTCCTACTTGGAAATGAGCATCCAAGGTCAACATGTGTTTTGTACACACAACACCACAAACACACACCTTGATGTGCACATAACACCTTCACATCCTGGCTCTACAACACCCCCCCGACACACACACACACACGCACACACACAGACCCAGTGATGGCCTTTTACAGACCAATTAAAGTCAAAGGGAAATGCTTGCGCAGTGGTAGTTTGCGGGCGTGATGAGTTCAGGTATCACGGATAATGACTGATAACTCATTATCAGTGTGATCGTTGATTAAACAATGTGCTGAGAATGGGCCAAAGAAATTGCTTACTTGTGATTGAGAGAGCCGTAGTATGAAGTTGTTGACAGAGAGAAGCGAACCTTGAAAAGTGAAGGGACGGACTAGTATATGTGTTGAACGTAATAGCAGTGCAATGTGACTAACCACTGTTATGTTTTTATTGCTACATGGTAAACAGGTTACCAGTACCTGCAGTAGATTCTCCGAAAACAAACCAGCATTCTTGATACGCGCCAATTAGTTGAAAGGGGTGTGTTTGAAAACAAAACAAAAAAAAACAGTGTCTGCCATTGACTTTACAAACTCAAAACTATTTTTTTACAAACATTTTTGTGTCTCGGATTTCGGTTTTTTTAAGTGCTTCACATCTGTGTGGCATGGACTCAACCAACTTGCGGCACCTTTCAGCTGTTATTCCACTATGAGATTCTTTAACAACGTTCCACAATTCATTAACAGTTCTTGGTTTTGCTTCAGAAACAGCATTTTTGATGTCACCCCTCAAGTTCTCCATTGGATAAAAGTCCAGGGATTGGGCTGGCCCCTCAAGAACATAACAAGATGTTGCTGGTTTACTAGTGTGTTTGGGATCATTGTCTTGGTGAAAGAGCCGATTCAAGGGCATGTCCTCTTCAGAATAAGGCAACATGACCTCTTGAGGTATTTTGACATATGCAAACCGATCCATGATCCCTGCTATGGGATAAATAGGCCAACCCCACAGTAGGAGAAACATGCCCATATCATGAGGCTTCACTGTCTTCACTGTGTACTGTGGCTTGAATTCAGAGTTTGGGGGTTGTCTCACAAATTGTCGATGGCCTTTGGACCCAAAAAGAACAATTTTACTCTCATTAGTCCTCAAAATGTTCCTTCATTTCTCTTTAGGCCAGTTGATGTGTTCTTTGGCAAATTGTAACCTCATCTGCACATGCCTTTTTTTAACAGTACAACTTTGCAGGGGATTCTTGTAAATTGATTAACTTCACACAGATGTCACAGTACTTACAGGTAATTCCAAACTGTCTTTGATCATCCTGGAGCTGATCATTGGCCGAGCCTTTTGTCGTTCTGGCTATTATTGGAATTATTTTGATAGTTGTCTTCCGTTTTCTGCCGCGTGTCTGCTTTTGCTCTCCATTTGAAGGCTTCGGAGCTTATTTTAGCTAAACACTTCATGCATTTTCTCCTCTCCTATCAACTTTTTAATCAACGTACACCGTTCTTATGAACAATGTCGTGAAGGAGCCCTTTTCCTCAGGCTTTCAAAGAGATCCTTCAATAGGGGCCACCTGATTTTCACCTGTTTCACTAAATTGATCACTGATTGAATGCCAGCTTCTATTTTTATTTTCAACTAATTTCCCAATTGCACAGCCTTAAGAGCGTGAATGCTGGGTCTTGTTTTCTGAGAATCTACTGCACCTACTGGTAACTTGTTTGCTATTTAGCAATAAAAATATACTAATAACAGTACTTCATGTGCGTCGTCACATTAGACTGCTATTATTTTGAACACTCCTGTATGCTATTGATGATGAGAAGTATATTTTGCTGGGTGGTTATGGTATAAGATAGAATGATGGAACTTGGAGAAGATGTGTGTGTGTGTTGCATTTTGTGTGACATGTGCTTGTGTGCAGGATGTGGTACCAAAGAGTGCATGCTAGCGATGAGGTGACGGTGGTGAAGACTGAGTCCAGGAAGCAGCGCTACGTCCGCAAGGAAGGAAGCTGTGACGTGGTGTTCCGCCATGTTCCTGAGGAGTGGCTCCTGTTCGTCACAGACATCTTCACTACGCTGGTGGAGATCCGCTGGCGGGTGATGTTCCTCATCTTCGCTCTGTCCTACATCCTGTCATGGCTCTTCTTTGGGATTGTCTTCTGGATCATTGCCATGGTTCACGGGGACATGCAGGACCCCAACTTGGCGCCGTGCGTCTACGAGGTGCACAGCTTTACCGCCGCCTTCCTCTTCTCGCTGGAGACGCAGACCACCATAGGCTATGGCACTAGAGGAATGTCGGAGAACTGCACAGTAGCCATTGTGGCCGTCACCATCCAGGATGTGGTCAGCTGCTTCATCGACACCTTCGTCATTGGAATCGCAGTGGCAAAGATGGCGTCCGCCAGGAAGCGAGCACAGACGGTGGGCTTCAGCAACTGCGCCGTCATCAACCTCCGCGACGGCCACCTGTGCCTCTCTTGGAGGGTGGGCGACTTCCGCCGCCATCACCTGGTAGAGGGCACGGCACACGCTCAGATCGTGCGCTCCACCGTGCACGCCACCGGCAATGTGGACGTGACCTATGAGCACCTGCTCATCCAGCAGCCCGACATTGTCCTGGTCACGCCCACCACCCTCTGCCACAGCATCCGCGCCGGAAGTCCGTTCTATGGGATGAGCCCGGCCCAGCTGAGGCACTCCGACTTGGAGGTGGTAGTGTCCTTCACGTACACGGACGACAGCACGGGAACGCTGCACCAGACGCGCACGTCCTACACGCCCCAAGACATCCTGTGGGGTCACGTATTCCAGGAGGTGATCCGCGCCGGCAGCAGACGCTACACGGTGGACTACGTCCTCTTCAACCAGACCGCCAAGGTTGTGCTGCCCGAGCTCAGCGCCGAGGCCTACCAGCTCAACAAGCGACTTTCACCCAAGGCGAGTCGTGCAGATGACCTCCTCGCCCCACCCAGGGTGACGGTGCGGCCGCCGGAGGAAGGCGACATCGCCGATCACAAAGACCCTGCCACGCTAGCGCCACCTGATGCCACGCGCCCAGAAATGTAACACTTTAACCTAGATGTCACGCTAGTGCCAGCCACTTAGCACGATGCCGTTAGCACTCGCCACTTAGCACAATCCTGTTGCGTTGTTATGATGTCATCAACACATTGGTCTCGGTCAAAGGTCAACGTGACATAGTGATGATGATGATGAAGAGTGTGAGGTCAGTGCAACATAAATTGGTTTTGACAGTAAAGTTATGATATCAATACGAAAATATGACAATGAGTTTGTATGGACAAAGATTACATGCAAACAAGCATGCAGATTGTGCTGGAATTTCACAATAAAAGCATGACCTCACCAAACTCACATTACTTTCTGATCTCACATTATGTTCTCAAATTGCTTTCTTCTCGTCTTGCATAATTCTTTTCTCTTCTCACATGTATTATGTTCTCATCATTCATAGTTATGTTTTCATCTTGTATTATGTTCTCATATCACACAATGTTGTCATCTCATATTGCTATGTTCTCATCTCAAATAGTTACTGTCCTCTTCTTCTGTTAGGTTGTCACCTCACACCTTCTCATCTCGTATTAGTTTCTCAACTGGCATTATGTTCTTTTTTCCCATTATCTTAATATATTCTCATTTCAAATACTGTATTCATCTCCCATGTTGGTCTCATCTTGTACTATGCTCACATGGTTACATTCTCATCTCTCACTATGTTCTCATCTTGAACCTGACTTGACCTGTACTCCTCTTCCATTATGTTCTCATCTGGCATTATGTTCTCATATTGCAGTATGTCTCATATTACTTTTTCATCTGGCATTATGTTCATATCTTATCCTTTTCATTTTCTCATATTGACATTATATTCTCATCTGGAATAGTTACTGTACTCGTCTCCCATTATGTTCTCATCTCACAGTTACATTATCATCTTGCATTATGTTCTCATTCTGTATTATGTGCTCATTGTACTATGGTCTCATCTCATATTGTTACATTATCATCATGCATTATGTTCTCATCCCATATTATAATGCATTATGTTCTCATCTTGAATAGTTGCTGTATGCTATCTTTTATTGTTACAGTCTCATGTATAACACCGTGTATGGTGGGGACGGTGTGCTGCTGACCTCGACTCAAGATGTTGTGGACCGGTGGAGGGAATACTTTGAAGACCTTCTCAATCCCACCAACACGTCTTCCAACATGGAAGCAGTGCCCGGGGACTCTGAGGCGGGTTCCTCTTTCTCTGGGGTTGAGGTTACCAAGGTGGTCAAAAAGCTCCTTGGGGGCCTTGGTGCCCCCACGACCCGACCTCGGATAAGCGGAAGAAAATGGATGAATGGAACCCCCATTGTTAGGGTCTCATCTCTCATAGTTATGTTCTTACCCCAAATGATATCCTCATCTCATATTGTTATATGATCTTGCACTATGTTTGCATGTCACAGTATGTTCTCATTTCACATTGTTTGTTCTCATATTGCACATCCATTCTCATCTTGTATTGCTGTATTCTGAACTTGCATGAAGGCCTTGTTGCGTTCACATGTGCTTGACATGTTAGTAAGGGGACGTGTCACGTGGTCATTGTCATGTCTGATCTTCATCTCAGCTGTGTCATCTTCCTGTGAGGTCAATGACTGGCCAACTTCCTCCACATTGAAGCTTAACTCCACGGCGCCCCCGTGCGGCACTCAGCTGTCCTCCTGCTGGGACAGCAGGCGCACACGAGTGATGATGGTCTCATTAAAACCTCATCCTCATCTCATCCCATCCACGAGCTGAAGTCCATCTGCAGCTCATCCTCGTGTCACATTTATCTCATCTTCCTTGTCACGCTTGCAAGAGGTCACGTGAATTTTCACGCACTCGTTAACTAGCTGTGATGTCTGCGCGTCGCGTGCACACGCCGTGCACGACCCTGCCGTGCAGTGGCGGGGGCGCGGCGTGGCTCGTCAGGGGGGTGGGGGGCGGTTCCAGCTCGTGCCTGGCGTTTAAAACGCTTTGGACCAGACCGGCGAGGCAGCACCGAGACCCGGTCCGGCACAGACATGACTGGAGCGCCGCGCTTCGCGAGGTTCGGTCCAGCCCGCTAAAAGACTGCAAAGGTCTCCGATGACAGCACGGGCCAGAACCGGCCGGACTTTTGTTTCCGTGCACTGAAGCAGGCCCGCGCACGCATGCGCAACAGGTAGCTACGCTCCTGGAGTTTAATGACGTGATGGTTCTGGTTCGGAAAAAAGTTGATTTTTTGTTTTCTGACTCTTCTTTCAGTGGAGTGTGCGCGTGATTGCGTCCGCCCCCCTCCCGCACCTGTTAACATTTGTCTGCGGAGTGTGTGTATGTGCGTGTGCGTGTGTGTGTGTTGAAGCAGCCGGCATGCCGTCAAAAAGTGA
Source organism: Oostethus manadensis (assembly GCA_024372805.1). Classification (NCBI taxonomy): domain Eukaryota; kingdom Metazoa; phylum Chordata; class Actinopteri; order Syngnathiformes; family Syngnathidae; genus Oostethus; species Oostethus manadensis. The sequence goes on from QODF01000129.1 coordinate 1,604,771, forward strand.
CAATGAGCTTCTCTTTGGTACAAACATGTTGGTGATGATGAAGATGATGCTAGAACACATCCAAGCTGTCGCCGTGACAACAACTCTAAGGATGGAGCTTGAGAATCCTCACAGGACTTCCTCAGAGGAGGTCTCAGGAGGTTCTGACAGTCAACAAGCTGCAGCCCCGCCTCCGTTATACAGCTCTTCCTCCCACCCTCGACCTCTGACATTCAATCCCGGCCTGTTTCTAATTTTGGGCTCTAAAGGTGTACTTAATGAGGTGGCCGCTGACACGCTCCTTGTTTGTGTCCTTTGCAGACCACCCTGACAAGCTCGAGCCCACCCCACGAGAGTGGAGTGACCCCCCAAAGTGTTCCCACAAGGTTTTTTCCACAAAGCGGGACCGTTTGGCGCAGCAGGCGCGGCGGCCCCGCCCCCCCAGACCGAGGCGATGGGCAGCGTGCGAGGCGGCCGCTACTGCGCGGCGGCGTCAGAGGCCAACACGGCAGTCTCCAACAAGGCGCTCGCATGCAAGGCGGTGGCCAACGGCAAAGTGCACACGCGGCCGGCGTGGGCCAGCAGGTTCGTGAAGAAAGACGGCCACTGCAACGTGCGATTCGTCAACGTGGGCGAGAAAGGCCAGCGCTACTTGGCCGACATCTTCACCACGTGCGTGGACATCCGCTGGCGCTGGATGCTGCTGCTCTTCTGCTTGGCCTTCCTGCTGTCCTGGCTCTTCTTTGGCTGCATCTTCTGGCTGGTGGCCATCTTCCACGGTGACCTGGAGGGTCACGCCCACAAGTGCGTCTCCAACGTCAGCAGCTTCACCGCCGCCTTCCTGTTCTCTGTGGAGACGCAAACCACCATTGGCTACGGCTACCGCTACGTGACGGATGAGTGCCCCGTGGCCGTCTTCGTGGTGGTTTTCCAGAGCATCGTGGGCTGCGTCATCGACGCCTTCATCATTGGCGCCGTCATGGCCAAGATGGCCAAGCCCAAGAAGCGCAACGAGACGTTGCTGTTCAGCCACAACGCCACCGTGGCCATGAGGGACAACAAGCTGTGCCTCATGTGGCGGGTTGGCAACCTGCGGCGCAGCCACCTGGTGGAGGCGCACGTTCGGGCGCAGCTCCTTAAGTCGCGCATGACTCCCGAGGGCGAGTACATCCCGCTGGACCAGACTGACATCGATGTGGGATTCGACAGTGGAGGGGACCGCATCTTTCTGGTAACGCCTATCACCGTGGTGCACGTCATCAGCGAGGACAGCCCCTTCTACGACATGAGCGAGCAAGACCTGCGCAGCTCGGATCTGGAAATCGTGGTCATCCTTGAGGGAATGGTGGAGGCCACCGCCATGACCACACAGTGCCGCAGCTCCTACGTGGCCTCCGAGATCCTGTGGGGCCATCGCTTCGAGCCAGTGCTCTTCGAGGAGAAGAGCTACTACAAGGTGGACTACTCACGCTTCCACGCCACTTACAAGGTCGCCGGCACGCCGCGCTGCAGCGCCCGCGAGGTGGCCCGGAACAAGTACCTGTCAGGCTCCGGGTCCTTCTGCTACGAGAACGAGATGGCGCTGGAGAGCAAAGAGGACACGGACGAGGGCAACGGCGGCAGCGTCGGCCCCGACGGCACGCAGGCCGACAGCATCTCCGAGACAGAACACGAGCGGACAGAACCGCTGAGGAGAGAGTCGCAAATTTGACATTTGGAACGGTACCGCCGCGTGTTCTGGATGTCCGTCGTGTGAATGGTACAAGCGGAGGTCTCGATGGTGAGCTGGTCTCAGAAAAGACCCATCAGAACCTTTGACTGACAGTCTGAATGTTCTAGAAGGTGCCAAAGAGTGTTACTGCTCATGGTCATTAGATTTGGTACCGACGTGTACAACTTCTTTCGGGTTTGTGTGTCCTTTCTTCTTGATCTTCTCTGCCAAGGCCAGCCCGGGGGAAGGAGACCTCTGCCAAGGCAAGACATGCACCCCAGCTAGCATCCTGCTAAGCGGCTAGCAAGGCTAACAGGTTCTGTCGAGAAGACGTGTAAATAAATTTGCTTCACACTTTTCTAGAGGAAAATAAAATGTGAAAACGGTGTCTCGTTGTTGTTGCTCGTGCGCATGCGTGTGTGTGTGTGTGTGTGTGTGTGTGTGCCGGCGCCGCTGGGAACGACGGCAGTGGGCTTCCTTTCTCACCACTTCGCCGTTCCTTTATTTATTGAATCCCTCATTGAAAGCTGCGAACAGGAAGGACCCATTGAGGCCACTTCCTGAATGAAGGTGTGTTGTGTTGTGTGTGTGTGTGTGTAAACACAATCTTCAAACACAAGTGTGATGTTGATCCTGTTTTGTGGTCACACACACACTTCCTGCTTCACACGGACGCAGCGACACTTGATTAGGCATATCATGGAGCACACACGTGATCACGTGACATGTAGAAAAACGTGTCTGTGTGAGTGAAGCAAGATGAGTTAAAAAGGCGGGAGAAGGTGTGGCGTTGGAAAACTAAAAAAGCGAATCTCTGCAAAAAAAAAAACCCAAAAACTTTTTGAACGATTCGTTCATGAGTTGCACATCCACAGCACAGCTGACGACGTCTGCCGTTGGACACCACCTGGGCCTGCTAAAGCTAAGTGCTAACACTATGTTTTTATTAAAATAATGTGTTTTTTTCGTACAGTTGCTGTACAGCTACGTAGTTTCCAGTTTCAGTACAATTTTGTTACCTTTCTGTGATACTGCAGCAACGTGAAAAGCAAAACGATTCGTATTTGACACATTGTTAGCAGCGTTAGCACTTAGCATGACGCAGAACAACAGTGCAGGCACAATTACGCGCGAGACAGCCTCCTGTCCATGTAGTCCGGGTTCATCCCGGCTAGCACAGAACGAAAAAAGAACATTTTTTTATGGTTCTCATTGTTTTTTTTCCTTCTGTGTTAATGTGCCTTGCATTGTCTTCATGCACAACAACTACTAAAAGTAACACACAACTGTAGGGCTGTCCAAAATCTGGTCCACAGCTTGTGTTTTTCTGTCCTTCCACATATTGTAAAAGTAAAACAGGTAATCCATGAGCTACGACACTAATTAGCTTTGTCAGCTATAACAAAATGCTAATACGTTAGCTTAGCAAAGTTAGTATCAAAGCAGTCAGCTAATGCCGGGAATAGGAGTATACACACACACACACACGTGGACCAAAGACTAAACGCTTTGTTTGCTGGGCTCTTCTACCTGCACGAGGAGCGCAGCTTTGAGGACAATGAAGCTTCCGAGTTCGACAAATTCCACGTGTGATCCTCCTTTTATGTGACGGCCACCAGAATGTCCGCTTGGCAAAAGCGCTGAAGAATGTCCGCCGCGTGCTTCTGAGTCATTGCCTCCATTGTGCCGCGCCACAACGGCCTGACGAGCCGTCGTCGTCATCGTCAGTTGGCGCATTTGCGTACTTGCACGTATTTGGAAGTACCGCAAAATGCAGTCCACTGTCACCAGTGATTCCCATGCATTCGCTATGTGTTTTAAACCCATTATAACGGGACTGTCCGTGAAGGTAGTTGGTTCCTAACACACCTCATGTGCGCCTGGACTGCCAACGAATAAGAAGACGTCGCAGAAAGAATCAGCGTTGCCAACATGTCACTCAAGGATCTTTTATTTGGAAAGAAACTGATTGGGTGGGTTGTGGGTGATGGGATGAATGAAGGATGATGAACTGGCTGAGATGGCAGCAGAGAAAAAAATGGCAAGTTCTCCACTTCCTGTTGGCGGCTCGCTGGTTTCCTTTCATGTTCTACAAGAGAACTGAAGCACTTCGAAGAAGAAGAGAAGAAGACCTCTGCCGACGGACAGGAAGTAAATTTGATGAGTGTTTGGTGTCGTGGGTGCAGCACTTCCAGTCACATGACTTTTTTTGCGCATTTTCGACCAATCAGAATTCTGACCCTTCCAGCAGGTGTTGCAGTCACGGCGACAACAACAAGTCAGACAATGACAGGAAGTGACCTTTCCCGCCATCGTGGGCTAGGAGGTGTTATTTTTGGCACAGCTTGGCAAGTGTCGCGTTGCAGAGCAGCGGCCCCGCCCCTCCCCGCCGCACACGCCCAAACACTTCGGAATCTCTGGATGACAGTGAGGCAGTCTAAAAGTGGAGGCCGGTTGTTGTGGCGGCCGTCACACCCTTTTTCCCCTCGTCCACCTGTTTGCAACAACTGCGCAAATCCCAGCACAAATAAATACTGTATATATTATAAATATCTATACGATACATATCAAACACTGAAGTTAAGGAGTATGAACATGTTAATGCTGTATAAACATATATGGTGTAAAAAAGAAAAAATATGCATCAAATGATAAAACACAAAGTATGTGATGTATAAACATGTATCGTACACACTCCTGATCAATGTGAAATTGCAAGAATGCACATTTTGCTCTGGTGGATCTTAAGTATGTTCTAAGTAGAGCTTCAAAATGTGGATTGAACATCATGATCTTTTGATGGCAAAGGGAAAAATAGTTTTCTCTCTTTGAATGCGGTGTGATTGTTCGCTGCATGAGCAAAGCCTCTCGCGGCGCACCGATGCTGCTGAGGTTAGACCCAGTAAGACTGTTATTTCACACTTCTTCAAAGATCCTGAGGGTGGGGAACGGCTGGCTGTCAAAGACGCGGGACAATCCTTGGTCCAAATGAAAGTTGTCGCTGGTGCCGTGTACGGTCCAATCACCATCAGACAGCAACTGCGAGGAAAGGCCTTTAAGATTAAAAATCCGTGTCCCCTTTAAAGGGATAGTTGGGATTATTTTGACCCTCTAATTTGTCCCATGAATCCAGTTCTGGTCGGATTTCGGTGTTGAAGAAAGTAGATCCGGTTAGTTGCTGAGATCACACAAGTCAAGCATTCTGCTTCTCAAAACAACATGCGTTCAAAAGAGTACTACATTTTCATAGGAAACATGCCTCCCCGAAAAAAACAAACCTCGGAAATCACTCAACTTTACTTTTCTCTTCCATCTTATTCATGCGCAACTGTCCATTGTTATGTATGGTTGGCTGACGGCATGAGAACTGGACTCAAGGGACAAAATGGGGGGTAAGTCAGTGTTGATGTACTACACTGATGATGGGGATGTCATACAACTTCATGTCAAAAAATCCCAACTATCACAATTGCCTGTTTGGAATTTGCACAAGAGCACCTGAACCATTCACCTTGACGGTGTTAATGGCTTCCAATGTTACCGGCATGACAAGGAGATCCCACCTGAGATGTTTCCCACAAGGCACAGCAGAGGGGATCGCCATCATGATCCTACAATCCTTCCTGCAAGTATAAACCTGCTACTGCTACTACTCTAAATCCCTGTGATGTAGCGATGCTAAGCTAAGGGGCGTGCGTGTAGATGGATGACAGACAGGTCACATGATCACTGGTAATGTCTTTCAAGGTTCGGACATGTTGAGGCTTTCCTGCGCGCGTCAACACTTCCACCTTTGACAGCTGCCGTCTAAATTTACACGGCCAGGAAAAAGATTCACATCCTCCTCTCGGCTTCCTGTAACAGTGACCCCCGCGTGCGGACGAAGACGGACGTGAGGGTCAAACGCTTTTATTTGAGCTTGAGATCACTTGTCAGCTGACTCGCTCACTTCCTGTTACGTCTTGAGGGTCCACTCTCCCAAAGCCAAGATATAACGTGACACTGGGATCAAGTGTTGTGGTCGAGGTGGGTGGGGGACGGTTGGCGGAAGGGTGGACAAATGTCTCCAAGCGGATTGAGATGCTCTCACAGACCCAACAATAGACGGAACCAGCTGTGGCTGTTTACTGGCCGCACGTTGTGCACCTGTCACTCACAACTACTCTAATGGTTGGTCCACAGGGCAACGCTGGAGTCCCGCCCCCTCGCAGATGGGCCAATCAAAATGCTCACGTTTGACACGTGAAGCCCGGCCCATGTTTGTAAAAATCACTTCATACGTGAAGGAGGAGGAGACGTGGCCATGCACCCTACACAATGTCTGTGACTACGCCCCGTCCTCTAGTAGCTTTAGAGATGTTTGTCTCGGGTGTAAGGGGGAAGGAGGTCATATTCTTAAAGGGCCGTGAAATGTCCTGTCAGTCAACAGCGGAAATAATGGCGGCGCCACCAGGGAGTCGGGGCTACCAAGTCACCAGACGAGCGCAACCCTACTGGTAGTGCGTACGCAACATGCTTTGAGCACATTAGCTTAGCTTCACCTTGTTTACAAGCCACCAAGACTTCTATTCCCCACAGGCCTGCGATCTATTTGTGGCAATGGGTTGAGCAAGGGAAAACGGAGATGCCAAATCTGAAATAAACGAATGCCCATCGACTTCCTGTGTCATCCTCTGCTCCCCGAGATTACAGCCGTTCACTTCTCGCACCTGATTGTTGAATGGATGCGAGGTTTCCATCCACCGGGATGAGCTCTCTGCTATTTGCGGACGCACAAAACAAGGCCAGCGCTTTGGTTTCTAAGCAGATCTTCTCCAAAAATACACCTTCCTGTCTAACCAGAGGAACCGTCAAGGAACATGATCGGGGGCTTTTCACATGGAAAAAACGTGTCGGCCAAGAGGGTGAAACAGCTGCTTGTGCGTACACACACAGTGTAGCACATCACACAAACACAATGAGACATGAACCCGCTGACCCATTTTAGCAACCAAGTTAGCTTGTCAGTAGGGCTCATGCTAAAAGTTCTGACCCACCTCAGCAGCTGATAGTCCAGTAAAGCTTGCGGGTCACTCGACCTGACCTCTTCACAGTGACCTCCAGCACGGGGATGCCGTGTTGATCTCGTCTCGGGTTCCTTGGTGGATCAAGGTGGTCCTGCTTGACTGAAGGTTGACACACCTGACACCACATCAACATAACACACGTGAGGTTGAGCTGGAGACATCAGGAATGTTTTGGGATGACCTAGAGGTTGAAGGTTTGGGTCTGTCAAATTTCAGTGTCTTGCTTGGAAAAGAAACTGTTTCTGTTGTTGTAATTGTTTTGTAAAAAACTGTTTAATATTGTGTTTTTTTTTAAAGTCAACGTTGTGTATTATATAACATCAAATATAGCATTTGTTGATTTCTACGTACCACGCAGGCTAGCTAGCCGACAGTGCAGGTTGTGACGATGATGTGTAGTATTCTAACAGGCCGCCAGGTGTCAGTAATGTCACTTTGCTACGACAATACTAAAGGAACAAGACGTGAAACCAACGAGGAGCTCAGAGGTAATAAATTGATTCCCTCAATGCTAATAAAAGACTATATGAAATTTATGAACAATATTGCCGCAATGGGCCACAAGCCAGTGTCTTGCCGGTCCCAACCCCGGCCGGGTAAACACAGAGGGTTGTGTCAGGAAGGGCATCCGACGTAAAACTTTGCCAAACCAGAACATGCGAATCAAACAAATGACTTCCTTACCAAATCGGATGTGGCCCGGGTTAACAACGCCCACCACCGGTTCTGTTCACCGACAGGGTGCCGGTGGATTACTGTTGGCCGAAGAAGGAGAGGAGGAAGGTGTGTCCGTAGGAGGAGAGAAAAGGGGAATGCTAAGAGTCTAGAATTACGACTAGAGACTTTGAATGTTGGAACTATGACAGGAAAAGGTAGAGAATTAGTTGATGCAGAGGAGAAAGGTAGACATATTGTGTGTCCAGGAGACCAGGTGGAAGGGTAGCAAGGCTAGAAGCTTCGGACAGCACATGTTAGAGGTTTTGGAGATAAAGTCAGAGAGGCCAGATTGAGATGGTTGGGACATGTCCAGAGGAGAAATAGTGAATATGTTGGTAGAAGGATGCTGAGTTTTGAATTGCCAGGCAGGAGGCCTAGAGGAAGACCAAAGAGGAGGTTTATGGATGTAGTAAAAGAGGACATGAAGGTAGTTGGCGCAAGAAAAGAGGATGCACAAGACAGGGTTAGATGGAGGCAATTGATTCGCTGGGGCAAACCCTGAAGGGATAAGCCGAAAGGAAAAGAAGAAGATGCAATTTAAGAAAAAAACAACGTTAAAATGATTGTTCATTATCTATGTTCATATTTTGTTCAATGGCTTGTTTCTGTTTAAGGGACGTGCCTTCCCGCACGTCATAGTGGACTGTGATAGGCAATCCCTTGTCACGCCTTCATTGGCTAATCATCAACGTCAATCACCAGCGACAGGTTGTTCCAATTAGTGGTGGTTTTTCCTCTTCAACTGTTCATGTCGTGTTTTTGTCAATTAGCCTCATCACATAAATGGCACCGTGGAAGCAGGAAGTTGATGCAAGTTGCAAGTTGATGGTTTGTACACTCAGCACTTTAGTTTTAACACTTCTTCACACATTTTCTGTTTGTTCACTTCCTGTTTGCTAATCACTTCCTGCGCGTGTGTGTGTGTGTACACGCTAATAATTCCGGTCGAAGTGCACGCAACTTAAAGAAGATGATTGGTGCTTAACATGATTGATAGTGGTGGGGGTGAATTCTTCCCGGATTTTAAAAATGAATTTTAGGAAATTCCCTCTCCTTGAAAGCTTCCCAGAGAAGAAGAAGATGAATCAGCAGTTTTCAGATGAAACCGGAAGTGATGAATTGTTGCTGAGGTCAATGAGTGTGTGCGTGTCATAAGCAGAATAACCAGGACAAAAACTCCCGGGATTTAAGGGGGCTGTTTGAGGATGTTGTTGGATTTTTAGATCCTGTTTTCTTCCTTTTTCCCTCAGGAGGCAGGTGTACAGACGCCCCCTTCCTCCACCACCACTGACGGCTTCCATCAAGCCCCGCCCCCTCATCATACCCTGGTTGGGTAAGAATTGTCCCTGCTGAGATTGGAGCACTTATGTAACTTTTAAGACACAAAAGGTCAGTGGAATTTAATCAGACAATATTTCTGGCAAGGTGAAAATTAATGTAAATGTTAAAACGCCTCAAGACAACGTCTGGCTTTCATCAGAAATCACTTTCAACTTTCCATGACATCATCAGCACGCAGAAGACTGACTCCTTCGTTCTACTGCGGTGCGTGCGTGTGTGGTTTTTGGAAGGGTGGCGGTCTGGTGGTAGACTTTGAGTTTGCTTGTCCAAAACAGCAGTTTTTTTGTTGTTGTTTTTTGACCTAGTGCTTGTCCAGGAAGAAATTTTACTCTGCAGTCGCAGCAGGTGGCCAGGGGTGGGCGCTCAAGTTGCTTGTGTTTATTTTTGTTGTCTTCTTCTACTTCCTCGTCGCATTTCTGTTCTTTCCATGTTTTACAGGAAGTTCAGCGAGTCTGTTTTCCACGCCGACCAATGCCGGCCGGCTGCTGTTGCAAGTCAGCACGTTGAGTTTTTATTTAGATTTTGTAATAATAAATCAACATAAAACCTGAAGAGATACATAAAAACTTCCTTCCGTTGCTCCTTTTCATGTTTTTTGTAAACATCAGAGCAAGACGGAGCCACATGTTCCTTTAGCGCTTCAGTGGGACCGGCTGCTCTTGAGAAGAGCAATTCGTGCTTTCATGTTTGTCTACAAAAGTGTCAGATAAGACCAGAAAGTGTCACTAGTTTTGTTGCTAGTTGATTTATTGAAAAAGAGTGTCTATAGGTGTCTGAGTACTCGCTAGAGTTGGCAACACTGATCCTTCCCACTACGTATTCTTATTTCACTGGCAGGCCAGGAGGTGTGTTAAGAAGCATAGGTATGATACCATCCACTGTACAGAGTTGGAATGACAGGCTACATTCTCAGAGAGTCCCATTATAATGTGTTTTTGAGCAAGGGTTAGCGTTAAATCTACTTATAGTTGCGTAGTTTGCTGTTGCTTTTTTTCCTTAATTATATTTTGAAAGCGTGCCGCTGGCCAATTAAAAACAAGGAGTGGGCCCCGGTCGTACTTTGGACATCCCTGCAATAGCGTGCACTGCAGTGGCGCCGCCTACAACATGACAGCAAATGAAGAGCAGGCCTTGTGTAAAAATATGTTTTTATTGGCGTTTGCACACAATCTAAAATTAGAAACAGTCATCAGTCTTGACAGGAGTGAGCGCTCATCTCCACGTAGCATCTCTGATCGCTAAGATCCCACAGGCTAGCAAAGCAACAAAGCTCAAAGGTCAGGGGGCACAACAAGCGGACAGAGGAGAAAATCACTGAGCAGCTTGGGGAGGGGGACAGGTTTCTCCCCAGTGACGGAGATCAATCAGTCCAATGAGTGAGATGACGCACGACAGCCGACGACGGAAGAAGACGACTTCCTCTTCGTTTCATCTTCAGGGAGATGTTTTCTTCATGCCAACGCACCGAGAGGCCCCGCCCACCTCAAAGAACACTCAAATAAATACGAGTATGCAGCCAATCGATCAATGAAAAAAGAGTACATGTAGGTTGTAAGTTTGCATTTCATTCATCTGATAGACACATGCACAGGACCTTTGTGGCGCATCTCTCGCCCACGAGGCGTTTAGACAAATGCAAAGCGGAGGGGTGAGTGGTGGGGGTGAGGCCACTCAGTCCCCCAGGATGACCTTAACAAAGCTCGCCACGTCGCTTTCTTTGGCCTCGTGCGAGGTGAAGAAGGGATGTTGCTGAGGAGAACAAGCACCATCAGCCACTAAAGGTCTTACAGCGCCCCCCGGTGTCCGAGGTGCACACTCACCATGAGTTCAGCGTAGGTGGGACGTTCTTTGGACACTTTCTTCAAGCTGCGAAGCACAAGCCAAGAAGAAGAAGTGTAAGGGCAGTGTTCGCTGTAGATAAAAAACCACAAAGATGTACCACTGCGATGTAAAGTCCACAAATTCGAGGGAGAACTTCTCAGCAGGAAGTTGAGGCGAAGGTTCCTCTACCACCTGCTTCAGCTGCTGGAAGGGCGTGCCCCACGAGTCATACGGGAAGCGCAGGATGGCGAGCTCAATCTGGCGAAACAAGCTTGACAGCTAAGCAAAGTTCGGCTAACGTCCATGCGTCTTCCTAAAGGCAGACGGTGTGTTCGATTACCATGGTGATTCCTAAACTCCAAATGTCCGACTTGACGTTGTAGCCTTTCTGGTTAGTTTCAGGGTTGATCCTCTCGGGCTGTGGGACACGAGGGTCACATGATTTCACTGAAGACAACCGGCAGGACCTACCCGCATCTCGCACGTCTCACCGCCATGTAAGGCTTGCAGCCGGCGTCCATGGTTTTGGCCACGGAGTCCACCAGGTAGCCGCTGATGCCAAAGTCGCACATCTTCACCTGACCCTGCGTGTTGATCAACACGTTGGACGGCTTGACATCTGCGAGCAGACACCACACCACCGTGACGCCGGCGCTTGGCAACCAACCAGACTCAGAGATGATGTCTGACCTCTGTGGATAACCTGAAGATTGCTGTGAAGATGCTCCAATGCCTTCACGATCTGAAACCCAAGAAGAACGTCAGCTGTAGACCGGATCCATAGAGATTTCTATAACTGCAAAGTTCATCCATGTTGCCCAATCCTGGTGACATCAACTCACAGAGACGGCGATCTTTCCTAGGATGTCCTCTGGAATGGTGCGGTCCTTCTCGATGGCCTTCTTGTAGAACTTGTCTAGGGACGTGTCCATCAGCTCCATGCAAATCCACACGTCACCCTGGCAACAACAACAATGTATGGTCCACCCTGAAGTGTGTTTATGCAGCTAGCATCCATGCTAGGCTGCAATTAGCATTCAGATGTAAAAACAGTCATGCACAAAGTGGCTAACATAGAGGTCTTCCAGAATAAAAGCACGCACCTCCCTGAAGAGGGCTCCGTAGAATGTGACGGTGTAGAAGCAGTCCACTGTCCTCATGGAGATGTCCAAGTCCATGAGCAGCCTCTTCTGCTCCTGCGTGTTGACGGTGGCGCGAATCCGCTAAGAGAACATTAACCTCGTTAACGTGCGTTGGAAAGCGTTCTCGGTTTTATGCCCACCTTGACGGCCATGATGACACCGCTTGGGACGTGTCTCATCTTGTGCACCACGCCGTACGCGCCGTGGCCCAGCTCGCTGATCTGCTCCAAGTCGTCCGCCTTCACCTCGAAATTCTGCTCGCCACGAGGAATGTGGGAAGAGAGGTTATGAACACATTTTCAATGCAAAGACGTGATTCTGTATCGTATGTTGCATGCGTATGTCCCGTATGTCACATGTCTCATGCGTCTCATGTCCAGCACTGTAGCAAGAAGGAGGAGGATGTTACCTTGTCGCCGATGGTCACACACGCTTTGGAATCTAAATCTCTTGGCGGCCTGCAAGACAAGGAGACCTGAGTAGTGTGAAGATGAATGAGTGAATAATGACAGAGTAAATGAAAGATGGATGACTGAGTGAGTGAATGAGTGATGGATGACTGAATGAATGAATTATGAAAGACTACGATGAATTATGGATGAATGAGTGAACAAATGAATAAGTGAAGAAATGGCTGTCAAGGAACGTTGAGTGAATCATAAATGACTGAACAATGAATGAATGAATGCATGAAGGACGAATGCCTGAATGATAATGGAATGCATGAAGGATGAATGAGTAGGTGAATGATGCATGAACAATGGGAGTGAATGAATGAATGACAACTGAGTGAGTGACTTAATGGTGAGTGAATGAATGATAGCGTGACTAATGACGAGTGAATGATGAATGAGTGAATAAATAAGTGAACAATGACAGTGAATGAATACATGAGTGAATGAATGAGTGAACAAATGAATGACAACGGAGTCATTGAGTGACTAAAAGGTGAGTGATGAATGAGTGGATGAATGATGAGTGAGTAAGTGGGGTTACAGTGCGGCAGGAGAATGTTCAAAGACTTCTTTGGACAGTTTGAGAGCAGGCTTCTTCTTGGCTGCAAACACAAAACAAATGGTGTCTTTATTAGGGATGCATTCTTCCACATCAAAATGGACCAGCAGGTTGATCATGTGACCTTTGACACAGGATGACCCCGGTTGGGGGACGTGACAAACAGCAAGTGCTACTCATCAAACACGTTTGATGAGCTTCTACGTGCTTCCAGGAGCTTCTATAACCTTCCATGAGCTCCAATGAACTTCAGTGAGTTTCCATATGCGTCTAGGAGCGTCCATGAGCTTCTGGGCAATTCTATGAGCTACAAGTGTTTTTACGTCACTAGGGGGCGTGGCCTATATAGACACCCTGATTAGTGCACATGATGCAGCAGGAGACTCCGTGCACAAGCAATGCGATGAACGTCACACTGGTTGGCAAGGCGAAACTCCAGCTGGAATTCCAACTATTCCAAATGTGCCTTCTTGGCATTCCGTGCTAATTAGCATACTGCCTTAGCCTTTTCCTTTCAATCAGCTTCCTTGGAGCCACAGTGGGCGGGGCTTGCATTGATGCATGCGTGTGCACGTGCGCGCGCGCGCCGTTGGTAAGAAAACAAGAAGGTGAGCTAACAGCTGTTTAGTTGTTCAGGTCAAAGGTCACAGGTGGTTGTGTAAGTGTGCACGAGGACGTGCACGCACTAGGGAGTTGACAGCTGCTGCTCGTCATGTGACCCCTGCTGCCCCCACCCCTGCATCAATCTAATGCATCAATGCAACGTCGTGCACGCGCTGCTTTTGCACGACGCCGCAGGGTGTCAGCACGGAAGTGTGCACCAGCGAATGTGTCAAGCCGGAAGTGCAAGTGACCCCCCTCGCGCGTGCACGCGGCGACTCGTGCATGTCCTTACCTCCCTTGGCCTGAGACATGTGTCCTCTGCTGGGGTGGGGGGGAGGGGAGCCGTCCCTCTCGCTCCCGCCCTCCATGGAGCCTCGCGATGGGGCTCGTGCAGCACACATGCACAACGCAAACACTCGGTCCGCATGCACGTCCGCCGCGTGCGTGTCCGCGCACGGAGCGCCCCTGCAATGGCGAGCGTCGTGCACGAAGGAGTCGTGCAGGGAAGCTACATGGCGGGCCGACACGGGCGGCTGTGCTCCCAACTTGGATCTCAGCAGAACCAGGGGAGGCAAGCTCTTCCTGCTCGACCGGGCGCGATGCACCATGGGAAGTGTAGTCCTGGGTCCTGTTTTTTCATGACCTTGATCTGTTTGACTCGTGTGCTGATTTGATAGCAACAAAGTCGGGAATAATTAATATTTGCACACAAATAACTTTTAATCATGAAAAGTCGAAACAGTTGAAGGGACAACAAGCAGCAGACTAAGAGAATGTAGAAAAGAATAATCTAGAATAGAATAGCACCATTACATGAGAACAAACAACTTTTCCCAAACGGAACCTTCCTGCTGAGCCACCCCATCCACCCAAAACCTTGTCAATTTGGAAGTCTCCTTTTCTTTTTTCATTCTCTTTTTTTGACCAATCACTGGTTCTTTGTTTCTATTGCGGCTTTCTCATCCAAATATGTGCCTTAAATGTCGGTCACGTGACCAGCTGGTTCTCTAACGTGGATGGAGGCGAATTCTTTGATATCCCTGTCAAGCAACTGGCGCCCAGGTAGCGCCTCCACACTCGCTTGTCGGTTGACGTTTGAGGAGATCCAATGGCGTGGTTCCGAATGGGAATGTGGGCTCAGTTCTTGGTGGTGATGAGGCTCTGGTACAGAGGTTTGACCACGACATGGAGCAGTAGGGATCCATCCAGCAGGTACTCCGAGGAGCGCCGGTACAGGTCGGCCTCGCCCAGGAAGTCGCCGTTCTCCTCAGTGCTCTGGTGGAAGGTGTAGACATGTTTGACCAGGAGCCTGCCCTGCTGCTGGGCCAGTACCAGGACCGTCTTCTGGAAACTGACGCCGGCAAAGTCGGCACTGGACGTGGCGGGCGTGATGATGATGCGGGGGCGTCCCCCCTCCACCCGTGTGGGCTGCATGGCGCCCGTCTCCGTGTACATGGGCCTCATGCTGAGCGGTAGCCAGCGCGGTGAGAACAAAACATTCCACGTGATCCGCTTGCTGGCATCGTGACCGCTAGGCCCGAGCTGCGTCTGGAAGCTGGTGCTGCGGTCATCCCGGGTGGGGTTGCTGATGACCCAGGAGGACCCCCAGAGCGGTGCCAGGTAGTTCCTTGGCACAAAGAGGCTACAGTTGACGTCGAAGAACTTGGCCATGTGCACGGGCGAGGCCGAGTGGAACTGGTAGGACATATAGAGCAGGTCCCGCACGGACTCTTGATAGCGGGCCAGAACCACAGACTGGGTCTGCAGGCGGAAGAGTTCGCGTGGTGGCATCATGGCGTAGCGCACGGCTCTCAGCGCATTCTCCACCGTCAGGCCGTCAGGGCGGTTGTGTATGATCCAGGCCTCCAACGCCACAAAGAGCTCCATCTCGCTCTGCAGGACCAGGTCAGAACGCTGCAGTAGCGTCATGAGCAGCTGGCTGCTAAGCCCCGCCCACTCGCCACTTTGCATCACCGACGACAGGTTCCACGCCAGGTACTGGAGGCAGCTGTCTCCCAGAACCACGTCGCCAACCTGCAAGGCGTATTCGTACCATCCCGCCACGTGGCCCGATGGCGAGTCCCTGGCCAGGTTCTGCGTCATGTAGCGTGTGATGCCCTGCTGCAGCGCCCCCACTTGGTACTTGGTGGCCAGTTGGTGCAGGGGCGTGGCCTGGTTCAGACGTAGAGACACCTCTCCGCAGTAGAGGTACCTGCGGGGACAGAAAGTAGATGCTGAGCGATCATGACAGGCTACAGGACGCTTTTGATTCCTCTCACCTGACGAACTTATCAAAGACCGCGGCGCATTCGGAGCTCTCCCTCAACGGCAGCACGCTGCCGTTGCGGGCCAGCAGCATCTCCTCGAACACCGGACTCTGCAGGGAAAGAACCAGCGCGTGGGCCGGGATCAGCTTCACTTCGTCGGCGCTGGTTGTCTCCACCCGCAGCGTCACGTCGCTGCCGTTACCCTGAAGGAGCAGCGCTTCCAGTCGCTGCACCAGCGCCAGCGAGTGGCTGATGGCATCCACGCCTCCGCCATCTTGGCCATCATCCACCTTCAGCGGGCCTACGGGTCGGGATGAGAAGACCAACATCAACAGACACGGTTAAAAACAAGTTCCGTTGGCTGTTGTCCTGGTCCGCTCAGCGGGACATTGGGTCATTGATTAGATCAGACATATGGGTCACATTTAATTGTATTGATGGATGTATTGAGCTGTTTCTTGGCTTGTCACCAAACACATTTTCATCTCCTAACGCTTCAACATCCGGAGTGGACTCCCGTCATTAGCAAATACCCAAGTGGTCTCTGAAAAACAACCCAGGAGAAACTTCCAAAACCAACGATAGACTGGACCCATTGTGCAGGAACCGACAAGTCTAGAACTAGAACTTTTTTGTGTTGTACACTTTTTGTCTCCATGCTTTTGCTATCGGACTGCCGAGCTCTCCACTTGGTTCGAGAAACTTTTCTGCTACATCTTCAATGAGAGAGGAGGTGAAAGAAAGT
This sequence comes from Oostethus manadensis, assembly GCA_024372805.1. NCBI lineage: Eukaryota > Metazoa > Chordata > Actinopteri > Syngnathiformes > Syngnathidae > Oostethus > Oostethus manadensis. The sequence goes on from QODF01000129.1 coordinate 1,621,177, forward strand.
AAAAGTTCCGACGCACCTGCCGTCACCACCCGAGCACACAAAGCCAGAAGCAGCACGCAGACGTACGCAAACATCTCCATCTTTTTTTCAAACCTCTCCATCTTCTCCTTCTTCTCCATCTTCTCCGTCATCTCCTTCTTCTCCATCTTCTCCATCTTCTCCGTCTGCACGTGCGTCCTGCTGGCCCTGGAGGTTGAAGCCTTTAGAATGTGGGCCGTCAGCTCCTCTCGTCACACACGAGCGTCATCGATCGGTGGGCGGAGCCAAAGATGTCCTCCATGGAGATGTGGCGGACGACGCAACCCTGATGAGAAATGACGCCGCCTCTGCTCGAGTATCAAGTTGTCGGAAGTAGAGTGTCTAAAATAAAAGTGTTAAAGGTGACCCGGTAAAGTGTGCGGTTGCCGTGACAACACGCGGCCTCAGACACCAGCAAGCCTCGTTAGCGCCTTCGATAACGTTAATGATTTGAAAGTCCTCCTTAGTGTGAATGTAGAGCTGTAGAAGTAGAGCATGTAGATTGTCCCAACCCAGAAATACTTTTTTTGTCACTCTACAGATGTAACAGTGTGAAGGTCACAATGAAAGTCAACTTCATCTCTGTGACTCAGTAAGTTGTACTTGCACACGGTGTCCACCAGATGGCACTGTCTGCAGTGTGCTATACAGCTTTGTAATTGGACTTATCAAGTCCCTAAGTGACAGAAAACATTTAGTAATGGTTGTCATTGGACATTAGCCAGTCAGTTAAGCCAGTTTATTTCCAAAAGCTACATTATTTGCCTTTCAAACTCATTTTAAAGCAATTTAACAATAGTAATGTGTTAATAGAGAAGCAAATGATATAATCTGAATTTTCTTACTATATTTTGTCAATGGAAGCTAGCTACTTTTTAGCGTGAACCCATAAGAAAGCCGTGGGGGCTTATTGTGCATGCGTGTTCGCAAAATGATAGTGTGTCATGTTAGCTAACTCATTTCCAAAGGTGTATTTTTGCCATGAAAAAGCTCATTTTAAAGTAATTAAATCAATGAGAGCTAATACCAAATCATACAGTTCAGTTCTATTTCTTTTTATATTTCTTGTATGAATTCATAAAAAACAAGCTGCAGAAGCTAGCTAACTGTTAGCCTTAACGCCCAAGAAGCCATGATGACACACGAAATGGCTGTGTCAGGTAAGCTAGCTGATTTTCAATAGCTTGTTTTTGCCATTAAAGCAAATTTACCAGCTATGTACCTATAGGTATGTGTTAATAGGGTGTCGAATATTACAATTCAACTCTTCTTACTATATTTATTCAATTAATTCATGGAAAACAAGCTATAGAAGCTAGCTAACTGTTAGCCTTAACGCCCAAGAAGCCATGATGTCCCCCAAATGGCAGCATGTCAGTTAAGCAAGCTCATTTCCAAAAGCGTTTTTTTTTTTTATTTAGGCTAATTTTCAAGCAATTGGACTGTAGCAATGTGTTAATTGAGTGTCAAATATTATAATCCATATATTCTTACTATATTTATTAATGAATTAATAAGGGAAAAACACAAGAAATACAAGCTAGCTACTTTTTAGCCCGAACCTATAAGAAGTCACAGTGACACACGTGTTCATAAAAGTGGCAGTTATCTCATTTCTAAAAGCTTATTTTTTGCCTTTAAAGCTCATTTTAAAGCAATTTAAAATAGTAATATGTTAATAGGGTGTGGAATATTACAATTCATCTTTTCTTAATATATTTCTTTCAATGAATTCATGTAAAACCAGGTATGGAAGATAGCTAGCGTTTAGCCAGAACGCTTGGTGACTTGCGTGAAAGGTAAGGTCATTTCCAAAAGCTTTTTTTGCAATTAAAGAGAGAAGGGCACGATTTCAATGCTAATAATTGCAACAGTCACTTTTATTGCAATTGTTGATCCAAAATCAGAGCAGCGGGGGGGGGGGGGGGGGGGGGGGGGGGGGGGGGGGGGTGAAAAATAGACCTTTGTATGTGCATATCAGTGACTCATCTGTCATCTATCTTTATTGTGAGTTTCTTCTTTTCCACTTTGATTTGATGTTATCGTCATGTTTTCTTTCTCCTACGTCCGTCCCTCCCTCCGAGTTTCTCCACCCACCCCCTTCCTCTTCAAGCTGCTTCATTTCTCGTCTCTGCTCACTCGCTGGCTGGTGAGTCTATTGACTCATCTTCTGGCTGGGAACGAGCAGCCGGGGGTGTCGTGGACATGAAGGTAAGGGTAATGGTATGTTTGTCTTCTCGTGACTGGACGTGATGTTTTGGACATTTGAGCATGAGGGAGGACAGGACACAGCAGCACCATGAAGAACCTTTGAGGACAGTCTCATGTTTTCTCAGAGGCTCATCCGACACCCCGATGGACGTCCTCTTCCCAGCTGGACCGGAAAGAAAGGACCGAGAGGAACATGAGGGTGTTGCTATGGTGAAACATGAAAAGTTGTGAAGGCTGCCAATCATCTGGTAGGTGGAGCTAGATGTCTTGAGTTTGAACAGCATTGACGCCCGGAAGACATCATCGTCCACGCGTCCTGCATGGATGGAGTGAGTGGAAAAACAGCATGGAGGTCATCCAAGTGAAAAGGTGAGAAGGCTAATGGGGGCCAGGGGAGGTCCATCTGGTGTTGACCAGAAGATGAAAACAGTTTGAGCAGCTTGTCCAAACGTTGACATGCTTCCTCACCGTCTGTCCTCATGCAGCAACATGATCATGATCGAGTGGCCCAACGTGACCGGGACCGGCCGCCAGGATCCAAGCCTGAAGCCTGAGGAGATCCACAAGTCCAAATGTGTCCTGGGCTTCATCCCTGTGGTCTACTACAGTGTTCTTCTGTGTGTGGGCCTGCCAGGTACGCAGGAGCACGTCTCACGCGTGTCCCCCGGGGAAAGTTTCGTCCACGCGGTCCTTCACTATGCTGCTTTGCACAGATCCTCATTAGCGGGAGAAAATGAGGATCCATGCATGAGGAAAAAAAACAATAAATGTTATTGATCCTTCTGGACCCTCAGCAGAATTACACGCCACTGTGATGGACGCCGTTTGACCTCGCCGCTTGTTTGTGATTTTTGCTATTGATCCATGACAGATTGAAAGAATGTGATGTATGAGCATGGCTGCTGGCATCGCCCCCCTGCTGGCCATCTCAAATGCGTCCTTCTTCTTCTTCTGTGGTGTTCCAGTCAACATGCTGACGGCGGTGGCTTTGTGGAGGTTGGCCTGCCGCACCAAGAGGGCGCTCTACTGCTACCTTCTGGCCGTCACCGCCTCAGACCTTCTTTCCCAGCTCTTCATCATCTTTGTCGGCTTCCTGCTGGAGACGGCGGTCTTCCACCGCGAGGTGCCCCTCGTCCTGCTGCACGCCGTCAGCGCGGCCGAGTTTGCCGCCAACCACGCCTCCATCTGGTCCACCGTGCCCCTCACCGTGGACCGCTATGTGGCGCTGTGCCACCCCCTCCTCCACCGTCAAATTAGCTATCCTGCGCGGGCCTGGAGGATCATTGCATTGGTGATGGCGTGCTCGCTGGCCTCCGGAGTGCCGTTCTTCTGGTGGTCGGACATGTGGCGTAACGCTGACCCGCCCACGCCGCTGGACGCCACCCTCATTTGGAGTCATGTGACCATAATCTACTTCCTGCCATGCAGCATCTTCCTGGTACTCAACTCGATGATCGTCTGCAGGTTGAAGTCGAGGCGGGGGGAGCCTGGCGCAGAGGGGGCCCCCCCACGCCGCCTCGGGAAGACCACCGCCATGTTGCTGGCTGTCACCACCGCCTTCTCAGTGCTTTGGGCGCCCAGGACCGTGGTGGTCATCTACCACCTTTACGTGTCCTCGGTGCATCGCAACTGGCGTGTCCACCTGGCCTATGACCTTTCCAACATGGTGGCCATGCTTAACACGGCTGTCAACTTTTTCCTGTACTGTTTCGTCAGCAAGGCCTTCCGTCGCACCGCCTGGGAGGCGGTGCTTCTTCGAGGAGGCCCGCAGCATCCTCGCCGCCTGGAGGCGTCGGCATGCGGCGTGAACGACAAACACCGGCAGCGGGACTCTGCCCCCTCGTGCCTAGATGACCCTGTGCCCCTCGCCCACTTCATTTGAGGGCCGCTGCCATCACGAGGTCACATGAGCACATTCAATTTGAAAGACATCCTATTGCTAAGGAACAAAATGGCCACCGTGGCTTTAAAAAAACGTGTCCAAGTGAGCTCGGCCGGCCGAGCAAACAAAGTGCAGGTGTCACAAAATGTGACTCCGCCTCCTCAAACAACCTTTTGTCGCCTTGCCAGCACGAACTCAGCTTTGGCTAAACACACACACTCAGCTCATACTCGCTCAGTGAGTACATTTCCATTTTTGGCAGGAACAACATGAAATACATCAAATTTATAAAGTCTTGTGCTATTGTATTCATAACCTGATTAAAGGAGCGTGGTGCACGTGGAGTGTGCATATTAGTAATCATCAATTATTAAGACACTTTATTTGAACTTCTTTTAAACTTGGCCTTCGTGATTGGAAGCAACAGCGTCCTCTTGTGGACATGAGAGGCACTACGTAGTAGTGCCGGGTGTGACGCAATGATTAAAATGTAAATAATTCACGTGAGTTTATTAACAGTAAAGAAAGACGTATGACACAAATGTTCTCTATTTTCTATGATTACCGCGAAGGTTTTAAATAGAACATACTCAGGACGAGGTGTATTGTGTGGTTATACGCTGCTGTTCAGGATGTGGGCCCAGGGGGCTGTACTAATGCTACTAACAACACTAATAAAAGGCTGACTTGTTTACAACCATTATATTAGTCAGCTATCATTACGAGAAAGTACCGACCTTTCACCGCCAGGCGTCGTCGCACACTCACTTCTTTTTTTCGCCAGGTGTGTGTGCGTGTACGCGCGCGTGTGCGCGTGAACACTGAATGCCAGTCGCAGCAATGCTGCGTTCATGTCGTTAGCAGAACCTCCTATAGGATCCATTTCTAAAAAAAAAACAAAAAACGGACCTTCATTTCTACACAAACTGAACTAAATTAATTTTGATTTTTGATGTTCTCGTTCCTTGAAACTTTTCCCCGCAGTGTTTGAACCCGTCAGGTGAATCAGAATCAGGTACGTGAATGCATCACCTTGCCTCAATTGAGTTTCCTAACATGTTTATTGTGTTTTGTAATCATTTTTTGCCACTTAGTTTTCTACAGTTCTCTTTTCAAATTTGCTGTCCAATGTACAAACGTAATTTTTTAAAGAAGAAAATGATTCATGATGAATGTTTTTGGCAGCCACGGGAAGTACCGTGAAAGTACCGTGCTAGCTAATGCTAGCAGCTAGCATTCAATCGGTGCGTGATCGTGTAGCTAGCAGCCAGCCACGTTAGCCTGATGACGTCACGATGAATGATCCATCTATCCATTTTCTAATGTTTTGGAAATGCCAAGCATGTCAAGGTGTGGTGTTGCCATGGTAACTGCCACATCGAGCTTGCAAGCGGCCTCCAGAGGTGTTGGAGAGCATAACACAGAAGCTGCAGTGTGTGAACATACACGTTCTACAAAAAGAGTGTTTGTTTGGCTTAAACTTTCAGTCACTGGGAATATTTGTGCACAGTTAAACATTAACAGGCTAGTTTCTCACGGCTCACAGGACTCAGTGACTGATTTGTTTTAACTGTTCCACTTGTGCGTTTAAACAGGAAGTGGTCGCCAGTGCCACAATGGCCGCCAACGTTAGTCGTCCGGAGGGTTGCGGCCCAGGTGTGGACTCCATATATTACAACTTGTGTGATCTCGCCTTGGCGTGGGGGGTGATCCTGGAGGCCCTGGCCGCAGCCGGCGTGGTCTTCTCCTTTGTGCTGTTCATCGCTCTGCTCGCCAACGTGCCCTTCATTCAAGACAGGAACCGCAGGAACTCGGTGGCGCTGCATGCCGTCTTCCTGGTGTGCACGGCAGGCCTCTTCGGACTGACCTTTGCCTTCATTGTGGGGAAGGACTTCTCTACGTGCGCCTCACGCCGCTTTCTTTTTGGCGTGCTGTTTGCAGGCTGCTTGTCCTGCCTCCTGGTGCAGTGCATCAGGCTGAACACCTTGGCCCGGACCAACGGCGCCCCTCGGGCTTGGACCTCGTGTCTTGGCGTGTTGGTGCTGTGGTTGGTGGAGGTGGTCATCAACGCTGAATGGCTGATCATCACAGTAGTGCGCCACCCCTTGGCGCCACTCAACTCTACAGCAGAGCCAGACGGAGCCACGGCCACGCCCTGCAACATTGCTAATCAGGACTTTGCCATGGCGCTGATCTACGTGATGGTCCTCCTTCTGGCAGTGGTGGCGGCCAGCGTGTGCGTCTTGATGGGCGATCACAAGCAGTGGAAGGCAGAGGGTGCTCTCATCCTCGCGAGCTCTATTGTCTCCGTAGGAGTTTGGGTGGCGTGGATCGTTATGTACGTCTACGGGAACCGAGGCGAGGGCAAGCCCTCATGGGACGACCCCACGCTCGCCATCGCCCTGGTGGCCAAAGCCTGGGTCTTCCTCATCTTCGTCACCATTCCACAGGTTTGCTGCTTGCAGAGCAGCGGCGGTTCTGACTTCGGGGAGGACTTGTACCCGAGCCGAGGCGTGGGCTATGAGACCATCCTGAAGGAGCAGAACCCCCAGAACGTGTTTGTGGAGAACAAGGCCTTCTCCATGGACGAGCCTGGACCAGGTACGCAGACTTGGACTCACACTTCTGCATACACATCAACATTGGGGTTGGGCTTAATGATGTTATAATTTAGCTATAGATGGCGGGTGCGAGGTTGTTGCTCATTAATGAGTGATATATTTCTTCGTGGAAGACCAGAAGAAGATGCTTGATTTGTCACTAGAAAGCAACAATCCTTGCTGCCACATCTTCTTCTTCTCGGGTGCATATGAGGTGTTTTAGGAAGCAGAGTGACAATGCCATCTAGTGTACATAGTTGGAATGACAATCTAGATCCACACACACAGTCCCATTATAATGTGTTTATGAGTGAGGGTAGCGCCAAATCTATTTTGTAGCACCAATAAAAAGAATGTATGCTAAACACTGCTACAGCGCCTGTCCCATGGACAGCCCGTCAGTGTTGTTGCTCAGGGTTTGGTGGTAAAAATGGAAGGAGAGACTCTGTTTAATGATTGTCGCTCGAGGTCACGTGATCGACGTGAGCAGAAAGTCAACATGTTTGGGAGTTTGGCGCTTCCTGTTAATGTCTAACCGCGTTCCCGTGTTTGCGTGGTCTCTACGGAAATTGTTTCCTCCGCGTCTGAAGCCTCAAAGCGTGACAAAGTCTTCTCACGTCCTCTTGTGTGTTGTTGTGTTGTGTTGAGCGGTCATCACGACATGTCGTGGTCCCTTCCAGGGTCCAAGCCGGTGTCTCCGTACAGCGGCTACACGGGCCAGCTGAGGAGCAGCGTGTACCAGCCCACGGAGCTCGCCCTCATCACCAAAGCCAGCACGGTGAGTACGTGGGGGGACGACGTCATCTGGTCTTCATTGTGAAAGCCGCCATGTTTTTTGTTTTTTTTTCCTGCAGAACCTGTCGAATGTGTCCTACGACACCGCCATCCCCAGAGTCTCCGCCCACTCAGGAGTTGACAGCATCAGCTCGACCTCCTCGCAACACGCCGACACGCCGAGCACTGTGTATCTAAACGGAAGCAGCGTAGGTGCATGATGTTACCATGGCAACCATAGTGTCCTCTGGGTGCCCACTGTTTGGCGTACCGGTGATGAGGGTCTCGTCTGCGTGTGTGTGTGTCCCCCGCAGGGCAATGTCCCGCACAGGACATCTCAGTGGTGAACCCGACCTGTCCTGCATCCTGATCGTCCCGTCAACACCTGGCCTGGACCATGCCTTGCAACATGGAGAACATCTGCTCTTCTGCAACACAAGCTTCTCCCACTTTGGCTTTCTACAACTGAAGACATGTAAATATGTTTCTAATTCTCCTCCATGATGTAAATATATTTCATTCCGATCATGCAATACGACTTATAGATTACGCTTATAGAATTCATTTCATGTTACTGTTGTTGGCCTGCAGCAAAAATAAAAGCACATTTAGACGTTTCCTGTCATCTTCAGTGTCGTAGTCACCGTCCGTCGTGACGTGATTTCATCCATCCCGCTGCCGTAAGCCGGTCAAGGTCATAAGAGGAGGGGGAAACATAATTGATTGTGAGCTTCCCGCTGCGTCGGGCTGCAGGGGACAAAAACTAATTTGGACCACGGCATACTGGGACAGAACAAACACGCAAACCGGATACACGGTTCTTCACCAGCACCGACCGAAGAGGCGGCTTCGGTTTCATCAACAACGAGGACGTTTTTAATGGTTTTCTCCCCTGAAGTCTCCAGAATAGCAGCAGCGTCGTTACTTTCCCGACCACAGGCCGGCAAAAGAAACACTTTAGCCCAGAGAACACGTACATAAGCGAATTGAAAATGTATTCCACGCTTGACTTGATTGTTTGGTGAAGTCGTTTCCGCGACACGTCCACGTGTACCGCAGTGGGAACACCATCAATGTGCTCTTTGTATGCTCGCCACACAAAGGCGGCACTGTTCAGGCGATGTCGGGCAAGGACACCTGAAGCGCACCTCGGCGCATCTGCAGCGTGGGTACACGGCACACACAACAGGACACAAAACACACGCAAATGTGTGCTGTTGACACAGCTGCGTTTGGCTTGCCCTTGCTCACCGAGCCACCTCGGCAGCTATCACCAATGGTGCTATCAGTATTCAAAATGGCTGGTTGGAGGTCACACTTTATTATTTTAACATGTAACACATTCCGTACATTCCTCTGAAAGTTGGTGTTGTTGGGTCTTAGGTATCTATCCTGCCGGAGTTTAGATCTGACCTTACATCAGTGAACCAACATCACTTTGCACCCAGATGGAGCTCCACTCCATTTTAAGCGTTATTCTCTCACTTTGGCTCCAAAAATGCAACAGAAGTCGTGTGGACTTCGAGCTCCGCGTGTTACCTTTCTTCTCGTCTGTTCTCTTGCCAACAACAGCAGCAACCTCTCAAGGGCGCTCAGCTTTGTTGGACTTTCGTGAAGCGTGACGGCGTGATTGAGCTGGCAGCCTCTCTGCAGGACGCTCACCGGGAGATAACATGGCCCATCACACAGCTGGTATCTCAACTGCGTTGCCATGGATGCACGCGGTTTGCAAACACTGAGGTCTGCGGGGACTGCAGACTCCTGAAAACAAACACACATGACCTGCTGCGTCGGTGGTGGGTGACATGGTGAGAGGGACGTAGGGTGTGGTAGGTGTTGCTGACTGAGTTACAAATAACACCAGAAAAGGCGTTAGTTTTACTATGAAATAAGCTTTTTTTATACATAACAGTCAAACAGTCATAACCTAAGACGCATATAATATATATTTTATATTTCAGACTGTGTACCCATTATAGTACAGTATTTTATACAGTTAAAATAGACAAACGGTACTATGACACATGTTCTTTGGTGACATCTGCTGGATATCATAGGTAAATGCAATTAGTCAGTTTGTTACCGCCCACACTCGTTGCCGATTGGTTAGCATGAAAAGGCTTCGTTTCTGATTGGCCACATTATTTTCCTCAGGACAAATCAATGCTTTCGTTTCCTGGGTTCCATTTCCGGGAAAATGAAGGCTTGTTTACAAAGAACCTGCATCACTTTTAGCCCCTGAGTGATTATATTTACCAAACTTCACACTCGGCGAGAATAAAATAGTTAAACTCACAACCAGACATTTTTTGGACACGAGGATGGTTTATTTGGCCGTCAGAATGGCGAGGTCCACGACGTCTTTACGACAGGTCGGTAGTTAAGGTTAGCGTTAGCTGCTAACTAACGGCACTAATTATCATCGCAACACTTATTGATGTGTTACAATTTAATAATAAGAATACTTGAATTTAAAATTAACAATACTTGACTTGGCAAAAGAGAGCATTCACTTTTAGCTTGGTCATTTGACTTGACCCTCTTTTGTGTGCGAGACATGAACGAGTCGTTCGTAACTGGCATTTTTTTTATTATTACCGATTCGAGTCTCTTCCATGCTTGTCTCGGTTAACTTGTTCACGTACTCACGCCTGTTATAAATTGTCCATTGTTTTCCGGAAAGTGGTTTCATTCAGGGGAGAGTGGAACTTGTTGCGCTTGAGTACCCGTCCGGAGTACCCGATTCAATTAATTGAGTGACTAACAATAAGTTGAGTTAGTAAATGTCGAGTCAGTAAAAGGAATCGAGTTTCCCATCGTTGCTTTGTAGTAGAATGGGACATGAATGTATAACATTGCGACCACAGTATTGCCATTTATTGTTTTCATCAAAACTGCTTTTTGGGAAGATTTGCGTTAAGAAAACTACTGGTCTACTGCAGTGTCATTTATTAAAATGTAAATTGACATCATATTCTTTTGTACTCCAGCTGTGCATAGCATCATGGAGGGGGGCTCTGATCAGCTGGAACGTTCACAGCTCATCTGTCGGACCAGATTCACCAGCAGGCCCCTCAGAGAGCAGCGACCCATCCCACGGTGACAGTGCTTGTCTGGCTGAACAGGGCCCCCCGACACCCCCCAGCTACTGCTGCATGAGCGGTTGCCATAACTGCGTGTGGATAGAACACGCCGAGCAGCTGCTGGCCTACTACAACGACGGTGGCGAGCGGGCGCTGGCGGCCATCGAGGAGAATGTTCTGGACGACAATCTGAAGGCTTACTTGAAGATGGAGATAAGGCTCCTGAAGAAGACGTGATGTCGGTGCTGGTGAGTTGTTTTTGTGGCCACCCTTCCATGGCCCGCTCATGCATTCTGACTTTCCGTGTATGCAGAACCTTCCAGAATCCTGACACCAACAAGGCGCCTCCACGAGGCCTCGCCTGGAAGAATAGTTTTCTCCTCACGCTGCCTGAGAGGGGAACAAGTGTCTCGAAACGTCAGTTTGACTGAATATCAGGATGAAATGACGATATGACCTGAAAATAGTCCACTGCTGCTGTGTCACTTTTTATTTTCACTTGCACTTTGACGGAAACATTTATTTATTACATTGCTTCTCTTTTAGGAGTGTTTTTTCATATAGATACAGTATATTTATTCATGTCTTGTTGTGGATTAAACTCTTAGGTCCAGCTTGTGTTGACGTGTTCTTGTTCTCCTCAGCTACAGAAATTCCAACGGGGGGCGCAAGCGACACGCCAACTAGACTTGCATACTTTTCGGAGTTGCTACTGGTTGTCACCGTGGCCACAGGAGTCAGCCATGTTTTGTGGGAGAACTTTGGAGTGTCTCTGCTGGCCCGTCGAGCCTGAACTCCCTCCTGCGTCAGCACCGGTCTGGTCATGGTGACACTCTCCTGATTACCGGGCAGTGGGCACCGCTTCCAGAGTACTCTCAGGATTACACCGGCTTCTTCACACAGAGCGTGCGGCGTGCCCGCCAAATATGACGTGATGGAAATAAGAGATTAGTGCTGATGCAACGCGTGGGTGACATTAGCTCATCATGGCAGTCAAACGTGCACCCGGCGTCACTGAGAAGATCCTTTCTCATTATCACAGCTCCTTCATTTCCCCGCTACATGTCTACCCGATCCGATCTAAACAACACACACGACGCACAAAGTAACTACCTTCTGCACCAAGCGTGCGGCAGAGGCATGCTGGGTAGATTGTGGAAGTCTTTCTCCCAACGTTTTGCAGTTTGTCACACTTTTGCTTGATCTTCAGTGAAGTAAGCAAGGAAGAGTCTCCGCCTCATTTTTTTAACCCAATGTGACCCCCGAGTTAAAAAGTTTGCCCACCCGTGCTCTACAACTTTGTGTCCTTCATTTGCCCCTACATCTTTCAAATTGTCCTTCATTTCCCCGTACACGTTTATATCTACTTTATGTGTCCTTCGTTTCCCCTAGCATCCATCTACCTGTCCTTCATTTGCCCCTACATCTTTCTTTGTCTTTTATTTACCCGTACATTTTTCTAACTGTGCTTCCTTTCTCCCTACACCTTGCCATCTACTTGTATTTCATTTGCCTTTACATGTTTCTAACGGTCCTTCATTTCCCACTTACCGCTTATCGTCATTAGGGTTGCGGGTATGCTGGCGCTATCCGGGGTGACTTTGGTACACCCTGGACTGGTCGCCGGGCACAAACAAGCAATTACACTCACATTCATTCATACAATTAAGCTAACATGCATGTTTTTGGAATGTGGGAGGAAACCGAAGTACCCGGAGAAAACCCACACACGCACGGGGAGAACATGCAAACTTCACACAGAGATGCCCAACGGAGATTTGAACCCTGAGCCTCCTGACTGTGAGGCCAATGTGTTACCCACTCATCCACCATGCGGCCATGAGGTGTTTTCCTTGTTGATTATGGAGTTCGTTAAAGATTAAGCAGCTGCTGGTCTGAGATGTTCATGCCTGTAAATCAGGTGTATGTTCAAATGGGAAAGAAGATGTGTTGTGTTGCAAGATGGGTTTTGCTGTGGATGAAAACAAACACTGTGTCACATGCTGGGTATTTACCACAGGCCGCCTCGTCTTCCTGCAGGTACAACAACACCCTTCCCAAAACACGTGGATGTCTGAGCGGGAGGCGGGACCGTGTTAATCCTCTGCAGGGGTCCGACGTATAAAAGTGACCCTCGGCCCCCGCCGGCCACTCATCTGCTGTGCTCACACCGTCTCGTCTGGGCTGTTCTTCGCCAAGCAGCCGGTGAGTAGAAGAACCCTGACACTACACGCCGCCTTCGTAGGGAGCATTGTGGTGGGAGTCCGAGGGCCCGTCTGTCTAGGCTGTGGAAGTCGGTTCTTATTCCCACTTCTTGGAAAAAGAGAGGTCACGCTGGCTAAGTTCGCAGAAGATGATGAGGATGGAGATATTTACTGTGGACCAAGACTTACATTTTGTGTGTTTTCGTGTTACTGCTGACTATTTAATGGGTGTTGTATTCTGTCGTGTGTGTGTGTGTGTGGTAGACCTGCTGAACATACCTCTCTCGGCTGTTATTGGGATTATCATTGGGCGAGCGGTGTGATGCTTAAGACCATATCTGTCTGCTCAGCACTTGTGTTGTCTTCACTGTAACCAGATTACTGTGAGATTAGTAACCTGAGCCCAAGATTAAGGTCCAACTGGGTCATCCTGACAGAACAAGCAGAGCAGTCACAATGGAGCATGAGCGTAATCCATCCTGGCGGGGCGGGGGGCAATGAGTAAGAGGGTTAACATGTAATGTCAGACCGAGGTGACGGCGTGCACGTGTCCACACTGCGCAGGTGTCATCGCCACCACGACAGCGCGCAAATATCATCGACATGAATCTGGAGGCGCCCAAAGCTGAGATGAAATCGGCCACCCGGGTCAGCGGCGGCCCTGCCACCCCGCGCAAAGGACCCCCCAAGTTCAAGCAGAGGCAGACCCGCCAGTTCAAAAGCAAGCCTCCCAAGAAGGGGGTGCAGGGGTACGTGTTTGCAGGTTTCCAAACAAAAGAACAAGGTGAGCTTCCTGGGTGTAATCTTGTGATCTGTCTGCAGTTTCGGCGACGATATCCCGGGAATGGAGGGCTTAGGAACCGGTGAGTTTTTCAAAATGAGCCCATCATGGCTGGCACGCGACTTGTGTGTGTGTTTTGTGTTGCAGACATCACAGTCATTTGCCCCTGGGAGGCCTTCAATCACCTGGAGCTGCACGAGCTGGCCCAGTATGGCATCATCTGAGGCGGAACTCTTCCCGCCCACAACACTGAACTGTAACAAAAAAGATTCCCCCCCCAAAAATGTGTGCACTGTCCCCACCCTTTGCTCGTCATGGACTCCACGGGAAACTTGACCCAGCCCAGCATCCTTGAGTTTAACTCACTCAAAAGTGTTGCTTAAAGATGAATTCTGCAGAACAGCGTCCACATGACTCCTTTCCTTTCCGCCAGAAGGAACCTAAACACCTGGAAGTTTCTTTGTTGAAATAGAAAATACATTTGTTTTTTTGTTTGTCATTTGTTTGCTATGTCAGTGTATTGCATCCTGCATAAATGTCCTTCCTCGTCTGTCTTTGCTGGTTTTGCCATTTCATTATTGTACCTTTTCATCCACTGCATCACGTTTATGCTCTATCTTTTGTCACTTGAGCAATTAAAGCTTTTTCCGAGTGTGACTTGGGTTGTCTGTTCCATTTTTTCCTTCTGATGAGTACATGTCTCAGCTCACATCCCAAGCCCTGGTTCTCTCTACAGCAAATGGTCTCAACCTGAGACCCACATTTTCCAAAGGTCAATAAGTTGTGACCTACCTTTATTGTCATTTTTAAATTGTATGCATTTTGTAAATCTTTTTTTCATGATTTGAGGCATTTGTATTTTTTACACACACACTTTTACTGAAGTAATTTTGAAAAATGTTGTTTTTTATTGTGCATATAGTGAAGTATATTTATTTGTATGTATTTTTTTAATCTTCTATTTACGTCATTTTTCATTTTTATGTTTGTTTTTATTGAGTCATTTTAAAAAAGCTTTTATTGAAGTCATTTCTTTTACTACTTTTTATGTTTTTATTTGAGTAATTTTTATTTTTAACACTTTCATTCAAGTTACTTTAATTGTATTTTTTTACATGATTAATAAATCATTTTAATATTTTACTCTTGTATTGGTCATTTTTATTATTTTTATCAAATTGTTTTTTTTTTCATTCCCGTTGTGTATACAATCTCAAGTACCACCTGAAGTACCTTCAATTACACCCCAGTCGAGAACCAGTGGAGTATGCCATATGTTCGCATATAAGACGCCTAAATTAAACCCAAACACAAAAGCAGTAATTATCATGCAAAACTCAAATAGTCTGCCTTTGAGTGAAATAAAAGTTATATTTTTGGCACACTATATGTCTATTCTGTCGATTTTGAGGAGACAAGTGGAACTTCTCAAAACTCACCGTGCGTGTCTAAGGGGACCGTTTTTACTGTGGGACCGGTCGGAGAGCTACATCGGTCGCTAATGTTGGGTACACCCGCTGTGGGATGGAGTTTGGATGACAAACAGACAGCAAAACTGCGTACGCTGAACTTTCCCCCTATCTGGCTGAGAGAGAAGCACCTCCACCGACGAGTATGGCGGATAATATCGTAAGTGAAAGTTGAGTTTGCGCGCCTCCACTCGGCTAACCTCAGCTAGCCTCCTAGTCCCGGGCAGGAGTGATGAGGCAGCACAATTAGCATGCTAGCTAACGGTACGTGTAGTACAAAGTGGACGGGCCTGTTGGCTGAACCGGCTAGCCGCTCGGCTAACGGCAGACAACTGAATGGAAATGTTGCGTTTGGGCAAAGGGAGCGACGCACGAACGCGCTGGAAAAGACTCCGATAGTATTTAGTCTCTCTTTGGGCGTTGCGTGTCAGAAGTGGCCTTTGGTGTATGCGGTGGTTGATGTTGCTAGCCCATCGAAAGTGTTACTTTGTTGACGTAGAAGGATCTGGAAGAGTTCCACCTTTCTTCTGTTGTTACGACAATATGCCGTGCTGTCAAAAATGTAGGAAGCCGTGGCCGTGGTGGACCGTAACCGGTTTTGTTTTGCACTGTCATGGTTGCCATAATGACACTGGCTGTGCTGGGAGGGGAGGAGAAGGGGAGGGAGACTGGGGCTCCATTGTTTGGACTGACAGGTGTACTGATGTTTTTTTCTTTTTAGATCATCAGGGTACAGTCCCCAGATGGGATGAGGAAGATCGCTTCAACCAAGAGGGAGACTGCTGCTGCTTTTTTAAAGAAGGTACTATCAACATGTCCTTCTGGACTCTTCCGGCATGGAATTCTTTGGTGGTGTCATTAATTGACAAACTTATGAATAATCCATGTGTTTGGTATCAATATTGGCCGATTTCACTCAGGGATGATTGATTGGTATCAGAATCAGTAGCATTAGACCCCCGATCGGAGCATCCCTAATGCAGTTATCAACACAGTAGTTAAATTCAACACTTAAATTGAGGAAGGGAGAAATAAATAAATATAAAAATTAAATAAATGTGTAAAAAATACATTAAAATAAATAACAAATAGAAATGATTTAATGTTAAAAAAATAAAAATAACTTAAAAGTGTAAAACAAAACAAATATAAATACAAATAAAACTGAGTTAAGTAAAGTGTAAAAAAGAAAATGTGTAAAACTTGCGTAAGTGTAAAAACATTACTCAAAAACAGTAAAAAATAAATTATAAACCAGTTATGTAAGTAAAAAAACAACAACAAATAAAATAAAAAGTTAACATGTAATCAAAAGTGAAAAATAAAAAAAGTACATGAGCGAATTAGCTGTTACAGAATAAAGTAGATTTGATAAGAGAAAATAACACGTAAGATGTGGGAAAAACTGTTTATCATCTTCTAAATATGCTTTTTAACATTATCAGAGCCCTCCTGACATGAAATAACACCCCTATAGTCACCCTTACACTCCTATTACCCAATATAGTAGACATAATAAGAGAAAATAATACATACAAGATGTAAAAAGACAAAATGTGTATAAAAATGACTCCAAAAAAACATACAAATTAAAAATGGCTTGAATAAAAGTGGGTCACAACTTAATGACGATTTAAAATGTAGCTCATAGGTTGAGACAATATAGAACCCCTGGAATACATGGCCCGAACACCAAAGGTCTGGCAGTGTGTTGAGATGATTATACGGACTGGTCTGCTATAAGGACTGTAAGTTGTACTCATTATGAGTATATGAATGAGCAGAGGCAGGACACCAATAGTTTAACTTCCCTTTTTCTTCTTGTGCCGCATTTCTATGCAAGCATTTCCTCTTATTGAGCTAACGATGGAGCTGGAGGCTGCTGGACATGGACCAGCTTCTCATTTTGCCTTACTGCGAGACGCCATCATAGCAGCTCCTACTGCTGTGAACCTGCAGCTGGTGCAGCGCAGAATGAAAGCAGCTTTAATGTTGCCTTTCACTTTGCTGCCTCGTTTTAATGCCGTGGCAGTTATCTTGTTTGTAGCTACATGGGCGTTCCGGCAAGCTCAGGCACATGAACACAAATATGTCTTTGCACTTGTGTACCTCCTGTCTGTCTTGTCAGGTGGCTAAAGAGTTTGGATTCAATTCAAACCGCTTCTGCGTTTACCTGAACCGGAACAAAACCGGAGAGGTTCTTTCCCAGAACAAAAGCCTCGGCCTGCTGAAGATCAAGTGAGTAAAAGCGAGTGAAAGGGACAGCGTAAAACGGAGCTTTTTGGTTTGTGTCATTAGAAATGTGCAATATAAACTTGTGGTTTTAAACACAACATGAGGTTTTATTTTGTGCAGCGGTACACGGCCGCCTTATCACTCAGCGGTTGATGGAAAAATCATTCTTGATGTTTCCGGTGCTGATTTTAAAGATAATGTACATCTCTACTATCTCACTACAGTCATCGCTTTATTGGGGTGAATTGTTTCCCGACCGTGATAAGTGAATTCTTTAAATATATGGAAATGAATATTTGTGTAGTTCAAGCACAGAAAACCTGTTTACGACCTTCTAAATGTGTTTTTTTTTTTTACATTATTAGAGCCCTGTAGTCTGCACATAAACCGCCCCCCACCCCCCCCAACTACCTTTGCACTCCTATTACTCGATATAGTAGACGTAACTAAGACTTGTGCTCATGTGTATTGTTGTGCGTGTGTTCCGGTGCTTGGGTTGGGTCTTGCTCTGGGTTACCACTGCAACAGTAGCCCGTGATGGGGGTTGTTGTGCATTTTGTGACATAATTTAAACCTTCACTCAAAGCCTGGCGTCTACTGAATGCCTTATGTTTGTGTTTTAGTTATCTCTTTTCAGTTTTTATGTTTGAAAATGCTTAATCTCGGGGAAAAAGACTACATTTTGTTAAGTATGCATAGTGACCTGGCATCTCACAAGACATCCAAGTAAGGAGATGCGTGAGATTGGGTCCACGGGACGAGATGAAATTTGAACATTCATTTTAAGAAAAGTACAATGAAAAGATACGACTGGACGTTGTTATTTTGTGTACTCACAAACCCCGCCTTCCGCCCGAAGTCAGCTGGGATAGGCTCCAGCATGCACGCGACCCTAATGAGGATAAGCGGTATAGATAATGGAAGGATGGATGGATGGTCCTCATCCTTGTCGTGTTTCCAGGCATGGTGACATGCTCTATTTGTTCCCGTCGGGATCACCTACCTCCTCTGGGGAGGTCATGGACACGGCCTCCCCGCACTCCTCTTCATCACTGCCCTCGACTTCGGCTTCCGCGTCATCCACGTCGTCCTTCTCCATGACTCGCCCTCCCACAGCGCCGCAGGTCCAAGAGGATGAGATTGATCAGTATTTGACCAAGCAGGACGGCAAGATCTACAGGAACAGAGACGCTCAGCTGTGAGGAGACGTCGCAAATGGAGGCAAACTCTGGCTTCATGCGTGACCCCTGAACTTGTCGTTTCTTGGCACAGGTGTCGCCATGGTGCCATGGGGAAATGTGTGCACTGTGTACCATTGGAGGTGAGACACGTCTCCTTAAACATTGCTCGTGGGAAGTTCTGTGAGTCTCTGCATGCTCTCCTCCTTTTCGCAGCCTTTTGATGAAGACTACCTGAATCATCTGGACCCGCCCGTCAAGCACATGTCATTCCACGCGTACCTGCGCAAGCTGACCGGTGGAGCCGACAAGTGAGAAAGTCTTTGACTCGCATTCAAGATGATTCTTTTGTAAATTGAGCGCGAGGGATGTTGTTGGTGTCACTGGTGTGGAATTGCAGAGGCAAGTTTGCCGCTCTCGAGAACATCAGCTGTAAGATCAAATCGGGTTGTGAGGGCCACCCTCCCTGGCCGGAAGGGATCTGCACCAAGTGCCAGCCCAGCGCCATCACGCTGAACAGACAGGTACCTCCGTGTTCCCAAAGTGTGTCTGTCACCTGTCCACAGAATGCGCGTCACCGAGTTGTCTCCTTCCTCCAGAAATACAGACACGTGGACAACATCATGTTTGAGAACCACACCATTGCAGACCGCTTCCTGGACTTCTGGAGGAAGACAGGCAGCCAGAGGATGGGCTACCTGTACGGCAGGTACACGGAACACACAGACATCCCTCTTGGAATCAGAGCTGAGGTGGCCGCCATCTACGAGCCCCCCCAGGTGACATGTTCGCCTCCCTTTCTTACCTCGGTGTGCCTCCAAGAAACTTGTTGGCTTTGACCTCACGGATGGCGTGTACTGTGGTTCCAGAATGCTACTCAGAACAATCTGGAACTGCTGGACGACCCCAAAGCGGCAGCTGTGGACGAGATAGCTGCCAAACTGGGCCTTCGTAAGGTTGGTCGTCTTGTCTTTTTCATTTAATGTCAATAAAGTTACCCGTGTTAACGCTGACCACTTCTGTCTTGTGTGCAGGTTGGCTGGATCTTCACAGACCTGCTCTCCGAGGACACCAGGATAGGGACCGTCCGCTACACCAGAAACCAGGTAGGGATGCCGGCAACTGGAAAGACCTCCTCATCGCGATCACTTCCTTGCTGCGTTTTTTTGTTTTGTTTGCGCTAGGACTCTCACTACCTGAGCGCAGAGGAGTGCATCACGGCGGGCTACTTCCAAAATAAACATTCAAACCCCTGCAAACTCTCCCGAGACGGACATTTTGGCTCCAAGTTTGTGACGGTGGTGGCGACAGGTACCACGAAGACTAGCGTGATGCTTGCTGTTCATCCATTGATGGCAGGGCGTGAGTCACTCGGTGTTTATGTCACAGGCGGTCCAGACAACCAAGTGCACTTTGAGGGCTACCAGGTGTCCAATCAGTGCATGGCCCTGGTGAGGGACGAGTGTCTCTTGCCCTGCAAAGACGCTCCCGAGCTGGGCTATGCTAAAGAGTCCAGTCCCGAGCAGTATGTACCAGACGTTTTCTTTAAGGTAACGTGACCAGACGTTCTCACCACGTCGTCATGATGCAGATGTTTGTGTGTGTGTGTGTGTGTGAATCACCTGCTCCTTCCAAACAGGACAAAGACAAATTTGGAAATGACGTCACGTTCTTAGCGCGGCCTCTTCCAGTGGAGTATCTCATTATAGATGTGAGTTCTTTCTCTGCTCTTTCTCAGTTTTCTTCTCGAGCATCTTCAGAGTGAAATTCTCCTCTCTTTCTGTCCCAGATCACAACAACTTTCCCTAAAGACCCCCAGTACACCTTCAGCTCCACACAGCGCTTCCCCATCGAGAACCGAGAACTCCTTGGAGAGACACAAGTAAGGAAATGGCCGCCTTTGAGGGCTGCCGCTTATGTGTGTTTACGCTTATTCCGCGTCTGTCTGTCCTTAGGACTTCCACAGTTTAGCAACGTATTTATCCCAGTGCACCTCTACGTCATTCCTGGACATGGTGTCAGACTTCCATCTGCTCTTCTTCCTGGTCACCAACGACGTCATGCCTCTGAGAGTGAGTCCACCTTCTCAGACAGACGTGTGCTCATATAAGCGGACACCCTGATGATGTCTTTGTAGGACAGCATCGGACTGCTGCTGGACGCTGTGAAGACGTCCAACGAGGATTTGGCTCAGACATGGAAGAAGTCGGAGCAGTGGGCCACCATCGAGCAACTGTGTAGTGAGTCCCTGCATCTCCTCAGACTGGCCATCATGATCCACGTCTTAATCATGAGGGTCTCTTCTTATCCCGCCAGGTACAGTCGGGGGGCAGCCGTCTGGATCTCTGGGTTTCGATGCCATGGGAGATCCCTCTGCTCCCCCGTCCTCCTCCGCCATGTGGTCCTGCCCCCACTGCACCTTCATGAACCAGCCTGGCACAGAGCACTGTGATATGTGCCGCCTGCCCCGCAGTTAAAGCCCCTCCCCCAAACACCCCGCCGTGATAGCTCTTTGAAGCCCCTCCCATCTCCCAGACTGCTGCAAAAGGAATGCTCACGTTTACATCCTATTCATGGAATAATGGTTGAGTCCTGTCGCGGTGGCTATTGTGAGGGGGGGGAGGGGTAACGCACTTTTGGCCGGGGTCCCGCCCCCTCTACCCCTGGTTCTTCTCTAATAAAAAATGTCTGTCTCTCAGGACAACAGCAAAGACTTTCATCGTCCACATCTTTTGAAATCTGGATTCTTCTTTTTTTTAGTACAATCATTGGCCCCGCCGACCCAAACACACCTACTACTTTCAGTATTAAATACTTGGAGCAAGCTGTATATTGGCTTGTACTTGAACAGGCCAAATATGTAGCTTATTTCTCTGACAAACATGCCCCTCTTCATCATCATCACAAATTGTCACCATTTTTAGAAGAGAAGTGCTTCAGCAAACTGGTGCTTACCACTTCCCTCTCCTTTCCAAAGCAGAGAGAAGCTGCTGCTTTCGCGGCACGCAGGATGACTGCATTGCTTGGTCGGAATGAGTCAAGCAAACCTTCAACTTGTGAGCTGCACCCTCCTCACCAGCAGAGGGCAGCATTTTAAGAGCTAAGACACAAACCTCCTTAGCCTGAGCTGAGTGGGGTTGGTGGCTCTCTGGGGAGCAAAGTGGCGTAGCACATCCAGACATGGAACTGTGTTTATAATGTGGTTTCCCCCTTCCCCTAAAGTAGGATGCTTTTTGTTAAGAGGATGCAGACTTGAGAACTGATTGACAGGAGGTTGAGTCCCGCCCACACATTTATCTATTTATGAAACGTGTGATACTTTAGAATTCTATTGATTTTTTTTTGTGATAGATTATTTTGGAAGTGTTTGGGTTGGGAGTGCTTTTCTCTTTTTGTTAATTTTTGGAAGAGTGACAGGGGTCCATGTTCACCCCCCGTGTGAAATATTGAGTGATTACCTGATGTCACGCTAGCGGGCGACAGCGACCTCCTTTTGTACTGAGCCCGAGGGGCCCGTTTGCTGAGCAAACTTCCTCTCGGAGTCCCCCCGCAGGTCCTGGCGTCCCTCGGACACGCCCCGCGATGACTTGCGTTTGAAATAATAAAAACCAAACCCAAGAATTCTAAGTTTGTGTCTGCTTTATTTTTACAGTGAGCGAAAAAACTATTTGAACCCCAGCTGATTTTGTAAGCTTGCCCACTAACAAAGAAATGATCAGTCTATCATTTCAATGGTAGCTTTATTTGAACACTGAGAGACAACAATGACAAAAAAATTCAGAAGAATGTGTTTCAAAAAGTTATAAATGAATTTGCATTTCCATGAAGGAAATAAGTATTTGATCCCTTTGAAAAACGTGCTTCAGTACTTGGTGGCAAAACCTTTGTTGGCAATCACAGAGGTCAGTCGTTTCTTGTAGTTGGCCACAAGGTTTGCACACATCTCGGGGGATTTTGGCCCACTCCTCTATGCAGATCCTCTCCAAGTCATTATTGTTTTGTGGCTGATGTTTAGCAACTCCAACCTTCAGCTCCCTTCACAGATTTTCTATGGGATTAAGGTCTAGAGACTGACTAGGCCACTCCATGACCTTAATATGCTTCTTCTTGAGCCAATCATTTGTTGCCTTGGCCGTGTGTTTTGGATCATTGTCATGCTGGAATACCCAACCACGACCCATCTCACCCAACACTTGACGGTACATGGCCCCATCCATCCTCCCTTTGATGCGGTGCAATTGTCCTGTCCCCTTGGCAGAAAAACACCCCAAAGCATAATGTTTCCACCTCCATATTTGATGGTGGGGACGGTGTTTTTGGAGTCATAGGCAGCATTCCTCCTCCTCCAAACACGGCGGGTTGAGTTGATGCCAAAGAGCTCAATTTTGGTCTCATCTGACCACAACACTTTCACCCAGTCTTCCTCTGAATCAGTCAGATGTTCAGTGGCAAACTTCAAACGGGCCTGTAGATGGACTTTCTTGAGCAGGGGGACCTTGCGGGCACAGCAGGATTTCAGTCCTTCACGGCGTAGTGTGTTACCAACTGTTTTTGTGGTGACTATGGTCCCAGCTGCCTTGAGGTCATTGACAAGTTCCTCCCGAGTGTTTCTGGGCTGATTCCTTACCGTTCTCATTATCATTGAAACTCCACGAGGTGAGATCTTGCATGGAGCTCCAGATCGAGGGAGATTGGCAGTTCATTTATGTTTCTTCCATTTGCGAATAATTGCACCAACAGTTGTCACCAAATGGCGATGGTCTTGTAGCCCAATCCAGCCTTGTCCCTGACATCCTTGGAAAGCTCTTTGGTCTTGTCCATGGTGCAGAGTTTGGCAACTGGATTGATTGCTTCTGTGGACAGGTCTCTTTTATACAGGTAACAGGCTGAGAGGGCTGCCAATGTCAGCTCGTTACCTGTATAAGATCTACCTGGAAGCTAGAGATCTTGCTGACAAATAGGGGATCAAATACTTATTTCTTTAATGGAAATGCAAATTAATTTATAACTCTTTTTGAAACGCATTTTTCTGGATTTTTTTTGTCATTGTTGTCTCTCAGTGATCAAATAAACTTACCATTGAAATGACAGACTGATCATTTCTTTGTTAGTGGGCAAACTTAAAAAATGAGCTGGGGTTCAAATATTTTTTTCCCTCACTCTATGTGGTCTCATTACAGCATCATCATCGTCTTCTTTATGAATGGAGCAGCGTCTGGTGTCCGCTCTACATTCCTGATCCGTGAGCTGCTTCTCTTACCAAGCATATGGAAGTGATCAGTCGGTACAAACGGCCTTGCAGCAGAGCAGGGTTTTAGCCTGGTCCGGATGAGATCATGATTTATGATGAATTTGTGGGCCCTGGGGACCTTCCCGCACCCACCAGCACTTTGTTTTTTCCACGCCAGAGAGCAGCTTGCCAACACGTCTCCTCACCTTTCGACGCTCACATCTCACTGACTGGGCTTGAGCATGCAGTGTTTGCCCACAGTCTATTTGTGGTGGTTTAGTTTGATGGACTCTGGAGAAGACAAAAAGTGAAGAAAAAATATGAAAAGCAAATGTGTTTAAAAATAAGAGCTTTCTTCTCTCCTCCTTCTCTCTCCCTCCTGCCACTTGGCAGACCAACGTTATGATGCCATCTAGCCTACGAAATTGGAACGACAAGTCCAGTCGCAGATAGTCCCGTTATAATGTGTTTATGAGCCTGTAGTGCCAAATTTGTGGGCAAATCCTCTAGGAGCACCTGGGCTTGCCCACTGCCAACTTTGAAGGGCTGGGAGCATGTGGAATTCAGTTGGTTGTTCTTGGCAGAACTTTGGTGGAATGCTGACACCTTACAGTCATTATCAATGAACGCCGGTGATCTTTAGCTTGATGAAAGTATGACAGGAATGAATAGCTCCCCCACCCTTCCTCCTTGCACAGACAAACATGTTGCACATCTGTGAGCTTGTCAGGCGTCAAATGCTATCTTCTTGTGTGTGGAAGACAGAAGTGTGTCCTTTGTGGCTCCAAAGATGACCTCCTGGTCCGAAGGAATCCATTCACTCTACTTCAATGAAAGTGTGGAAGCCTTTTGACCCCCGAGGCCGCCATCTGTCAGGACAGCGTCTGCGAGGATGTAAAGGAAGGCAGCTGGACATGTAATACAAAAATAACAATGGAAGCTTCTTTCCTGGTAGTCTCCAGCATCTGAGTGCCTGAGAGGTGTGCTGCTCTGCTGGGAGAATCCAAAATATGATCGACCAACATCGTACTTAATATGTATTTTGGGTCTAGTTGCTTTAACGTGGAGTTAAACAAACATCACGCCTGGTGATCGCGAACGAATCGGCTCTAAGAGTCATCTCTTTGAAATGAACGATAGGAGCCGTCCTGCTTCGTTGGAACCCGATTACTTTGTTCTCGTGTTTTTTTCTGTTGAAGGTGACTGTCATTTGTCAATATGAGTGTAGACGTTTGTATGGTGTGGACAGGGTTAAACAAACGCTGCGGTGCTCTTAGATCCGATTTGTTTGCGAGAAGTTTCCAAGAAAACAAACTTTAGGTTTAGTATTTTATCAAACTTTCTAATATATTTTTGTAGCTGTTCATTGATGATTAAATTACTCAATTTTAATGATAACACATTAGATACGAGATATTAGTAATATATTTTGCACAATGCACATAATTTGGTAGTAAAGTAATACAACTGAGGGGCAACCTGGGAGGCGAAAGAGCCGAACCTAAAAAAACGGCTCTCTAAAAAGAAATTTCCATTGCTACTTGAGCGAGACAACCAAACACCCGCAGCTGCTGGCTTGAAATGGTCGGCTGAGCTCAGCCAATCAGATACGTGAATGTCAACAGCGAGCCAATCAGCCCGCACAAAGAGGCGGGGCTACTGAGTGGCGAAGCAGCGGTCAGTGTTTTTCTCAGTTGACGCTGAACAATTCCTTCAAAGTGGACGACAAAGTCTTTCTCGCAGCGTTTTCATCCGGCATGCTTCTATCCGCGCGATAAAGTAAGTCACGCACCTTTACAGACTTTTTCCACTCCTTCGCCAGTCCGCGTATTTAGGCGGCAAAGACACGTTAGCCTCTTTGTGGCATCTGCCGAGGACAGAAATGTCTTCGTTTGTTGGATGTACGTCTTTTAAATGCGGGCCGGACATCACGAGCCCCAGCCGGAGTGTCCGCGGCAGGACGGACGCAAACATTCCGTTTGGACGCAGGACGTCGCCACTGAAATGTAGCTGGTTAGCATTAGCTTAACTGTACGTTACATTAGCCGACGGGTGGCGTTTTTAGCAGAGCTAACACACACCTGCTGCAGCAAGGACGGTGGCCGCATCTTTGATTAGCTTAGCCTATTAGCTTACCCTACCCAGTCTGCGGGCTTCCGTTAGTTGATGCTCATCTTTATTGGGGTTGGATGGGAAATTTGAAATGTCAGCTGCAGAAAATCTCCCAGCGTGCTTTTGTTGCTTCCTGATGTGTCCGCCTAACAAGTTTGATGATGTTTCTGTGAAGGATGCACGCCACACGAAGCCCCTCCTCCATCTCAGCGATCCCTCCGGGAGACGCCTTGGACCTCAGCTTGTCCGGCTCCCAACTGTCCATCATCAAAAGACCCGGCAGCGCCTCGCCCGGGAAGTACTTCTCCCGCTCCGTGTCGGTGTCCGTGACGTGTGAGGGAAGAGGAAAACGCAACCCTGGGGTGAGGAGCATGTGACAAAATCCCCCCCAAAAAACACCTGTTATCAATAAACGGGTGGTCTCTGCAGAGCGATGCCTTCGGGAGCTCCCGCTCCATCAAGAACCTGCGACGATCCAACAGCACCACTCATGTCAACCAGCAGGCCCACGCCGCTCTGAGGTACAACGCGCTGCGTCGTCATTGGCTGACCTCATCTGAGCACTGTGCGTGCGTGAGTGACACAAGAGCTGGCAGGCCTCGCTCGTGTCACCAATGGACTCGCTATGGCGGCTGCATGACAATGAGCCGCCATTGCGAGTCCATTGGTGAGGTCACAGGCTGCAGCCTCTTGTTTTGTGTCTGGTTGGAGGGGAGGGCCAGGACCTTGGGGTCAGGTTACCCTGCAACCCCCCAACCCCACCCAAAGAAGCGAGTGAAAGAGAGAGAGAGAGAGAGAGTGAGTGTGTGTGTGAACACGCTCTGGTTCTATTGTTCAGCATCTGTTAACACCAGAACACCCACCCTCCCCCAGTGCACCCCACCATGCGTTACTGTCTTAAAGTAGAGGAATGTGCAGTCGGGCAGCTGCGTTTTGCACGCCCCCCTCCGTTGATGTCTTCTCTGCGGGTCGTTAGTTCACTGAGGCTAAGCTAGCAGTTAGCAACAAAAACAAATCGAGACTTGCCGTGAAGTCGCACCGTTACACGTTACTGACGTGTCTTTGGCATCTCCCAGTCCGGATCTGAGCGGCGACTACCTGACCCTGCTGGACAGCGGTGCCGACAGCCCAAAGAAGCTGGGCAGTCTAGGCAAGGCGTCGCCAGACAGAACCACGTGGAACATCCTGGTATTGAAGCACACGTGTTCGGTTGTTAAACACACACACACACACATTAAAGGTTTTAAATGTGATGAAGGATGACCAACCTCGAGCGCCCACCCTGCTGTCAAGCGCCCGGAGCAGCGCCAGCGCCGAGTCGCCGACCAGCCTCAAGAGACGAGACCCCGGCACCTCCTTGGGGTCCACCTTCACCGCCAACAACAGGTGGGCAGAGTCTGTCGCACGCAGCCCACCCGCTAAGCTTGTTAGCGGAGACGTCCAACTCCGGTGTTCTTGTTGGTCAGGAGCAACAAGGGCGCCGTGGGGAACTCGGTCACCACCATTTTACACAACAACCACGCGGAGAAGCCGCTCACGCCTAAAAGCTCCAACCAGAGGCCGGCCTTCAAGTACGTACCTCCTCCCCAGTTACACAGGAAGTATCCGTTGTACCTTTCAGCTCATGTTCTTCTCTCAGTAACATCCTGAAGGCCACAGCCAACGACAGCGTGTCTCTGGAGAGCAGCTCCCTCACCAAATCCCAGAAGAACTTTTCCTCCACGTCTTCCAACAACAAAAGTCCAGCCCAGCGAAGCAGCCCGGTCCCACCCCGGCGCAAGGAAGTCACAGAGGAAGAGGCAGAAAGGTCAGGATGTCTTTTAATTGCTGATGGATGAAGATGTTCTCCTCGCTGACCGTGTGCTGTGCGTTGAAGGTTCATCCAGCAGGTGAACCAGTCTGCCATCACCATCCAGCGGTGGTACCGACATCACGCCGGGAGGCTGCGCGCCAACCAGGCTGCACTCAGACACGTCCTGGCCAGCAAAAGAAAGGTGTGTCTCTGCTCGTTCGGGTACATTCATTACCCCCCCCCCCCCCCCCCCCCCCCACCCCACTGCTAACCTGGTGTCGGCTCCGCCTCTCGGAGGAGTGGCAGGAGCGAACGGAGGCGGAGAGTCACCTGGAGCAGCCCCGAGACGACAGGAAACGGATTCGTGAGGAAAAAGCTCGCCAGGCGCGCCTCGCCGCCATCCAGGTGCCCCAGAGTCCGATCAGGTGCCGCGGCGGTGATAATGACACCTTCCAAGTGCTAATGTCTCCCCCTGCTGGTGGCTTGCAGGAACTGCAGCAGAAGAGGGCCCAGCAGCATGTCACAAAGGCGGACGTGGTAAATGGCAGGCCGAGCGGTGCGGCGGGACACAGGAAGCCACCGACGATTTACCCAAGCTGCAGAGGTCCAAACTCACCCGGCAACATCGGCCCGATGTCCCTGACAGACGTCAAAGCCAACAACACAGGTGTGTGTGTGGGAGGGGGCGGGGGGTTCTTCTTTGCCCTCACAAGATAGTACTGATATGTGATGATGTCTGCAGATTTCCAAATGAGTGTCGCGTCTGACTTCAGCGAATTGACCTTCAGGGCGGTCTCTCCGGTTGTGTCCAATCACAGAGCCTCACCGTGTTTCCAGGTGAGTGGCTCCACCCCCTCCTCCTCCTCGCCGCTCAGTAGACAGCCTCCACGACGTGGTGACTTCTTCCCGTAAATGGATTTACTGCATGTGTTTGTTCCTCGTAGGAGCTCAAAATCGCCGCAGAGGATGACATCGGCGTTGAGCAGCATCCGGGCAATGACAGGAAGTTGACGCGTCAGGCGAGAGCTCGTCCTTCTCATGCTCGTGACGTACGTGCTCGATAGTACTACTTTCTGTGGCGTGTTGTTGTGTGGGCACGTCCTAAATGGGGGTACTTCTTATATTATTCTTTGATGTCATGGCAAATATTTCAACTTTTTCAGCAATATTATGACTTTATTCCCATAATATTCTAACTTTTCCCCAACTTAATTTTCTAAACAGTACGCTTTATTTTGCTTTGTTTTTTGTCTGATATTATGACTTTTTTTAAAATGTATTTTTTCTTTAATATTTCACCTCTTATGCTGCTAAAATGACATTATTGTACCACATAACAACATTAGGCATTATAGTCTTAAAATGATTTTTGTAAAATGTTATTTTCCACTTTTGCTGTTGTCATTGGGGTTTTTTTTTTTTTTGACTTGTCAAATTATATTTTAAAAATGTACCACGGGCCAATTGGGGAAAAAAAACAAAAAAAAAAACAGCCTTGACTTCCAAATGGCCCCCCAGGCAGGCTTTGGACACCCCTGTCCTTAGAGTTCTCCCTGTCCTGCTTCATCGTGCAATGTCTCCCCCTGGTGGCGGCCTGTAGGAGATGCGACAGGCTGCAGAGACAGAGCTGGAAAACCGCAGGCTGACTGCGAGCAAGAAGATTTCACTGAGCAACAGAGGTCCATCTTCACCGACGAACATCAGCCCCATGTCAGCGATGGACGTCAAAGCCAAGAACACAGGTGTGTGTGTGTGTCCTCGTCATCGTCGTCATGTGGGAGGAGTCTGGTTTCATACCGAATTCATAAACGCACACTCCGCTTCCTACAGACTCCAATCTGAACGCTCCGGCTGACTTTGAGTTCTCCTGCTTCACAGCCAATTCACCACCGTCGTCCAATCACAGAAGTTCTCAGTGCTCCCAGGTAGCCGATGACTTCCTGAGTCGCGGGAACGCCACCTTCACTGGTTGGTCTTGTTGTCCTCCAGGAACTTCCCAGAAGGTCTTTGGGCAGCGAGGACCAGCGGCAAGCGACTTCATCCAGCATGGCGTCCAAGTTCGCGCTCAACGACCTACTGGACACGCTCAAGCTGCTGGAGGCGGAGCCTGAACATCTGCCCCTGCCTAAATGTTACAGCAAAGAAAAATACGCTTGGACCGACGAGGTCAGACCCTGCCGCAAGTCCCACTGTCTCCGGTTCTTTCAGAATTTGCTCGAAGGCCTCACTTTTTACACCATCTCGTTTTTTTCAAGGACGGCGACGCCAGTTCTCTGACCGCTGACAACCTGGAGCGTCACGGCCAGCTCAGCCTGCCACCGCCGCCATCGGACGGAGCGGCGCTGCTGTCAGAGGCCAAGCTGCAGAGCATCATGAGCTTCCTGGATGAGATGGAAAAGTCGGAGCAGGAGCGTCCACGTTCTGCCACCTCGGGGTCTCACAGAGAGGTCCGTTGTTTTTTTGTTTTTTTTTAAGCCTGTCGGCGCCGCCCTCTGACTCATCCGTCTTGTTGTCCTCAGGCTGTCTTTGTGGAGGAGGAGCTTGCTGGGATGGACCAGGCGCCCGCCGCCGCCGCCGAAGTGTCGGGATCCATCTTGAGGATCAAGATGGAGCTGGAGGAGAAGAAACGCGTTGTTCTCATGCTGCAGAACGCTCTGGTGAGGAAACCCTCATACTCAATTGTGGTTGGAGTTCTGGTTCTTGCTGTGACACTGGCACGTGCCGCCGCAGGCCCAGCAGAGGGAGCTGACGGTCCAACATGTGAAGGAGACTGAAAAGGAGCTGAGCCGCAACCTGCAGCTGCAGAGGGACCAGTACGAGGCCACGGTCCAGAGACATCTGACCTTCATTGACCAGGTAGACGCTCCCTCCACCTCGCCGCGCTTCCTTCGCCGCTCTAACTCGGCTGCGACCTCTTGCCCTCAGCTGATCAGCGACAAAAAGGCTTTGAGCGAGCGATGTGAAGGCGTCCTGGCTGAACTGAAGCAGGTGGACCACAAGTACACCAAAAAGATCTCGCAGATGCAGGAGCAGCATGACATGGTGCCTCAGACGTCACACTTGCCTTCTGCCTCAGTCTCGCTGTCTTCTTTTTTTTTTTCTTTTAACCGCCTCTTCTTCTTCTTCTTCTTCTTCTTCTCCTCGTCCTTGTGGCCGCCGCCGTGTGTCTTTGCTTTCCTGCTTCAGGTTTGGCAAATCCTGGGTCCGCTGTGCGAGGTAACGTGTGCTACCCCCTGACACGCCGCCATCTTTCTCCTTTCTTTCCGCTCGTTTGTCCCGCATGCCACCTGCTGGACGCCTAGTGTGCATGTGAGTCTTCATCATCCTCACTGCTCCTCCTTGTTCTCACTCTGCTCCTCCGAGCTTTGCGGCATGTTCCTCACACTCGGGCAGAATGCTCCGCCTCCTCCTGTGACATCGCCCTCTCCCTGCCCCCGCCCCCACCTCACACACAGGAAATTAAGAAGCTGAAGGAGCTGATGAGCGTCACTGAAAAGATCCGGCGAGAGAAATGGATCGACGAGAAGACCAAGAAGATCAAAGAAATCACAGTCAAAGGTGAACATCTGACTTGCCTTCCTCTTCCTCTCTTTCACCACCAACAACATCCTCCTCAGGTTTGGAGCCGGAGATCCAGAAGCTGATCTCCAAGCACAAGCTAGAGCTGAAGAAGCTGCGTACGCTTCACGAGGCTGAGCTGCAGCAGGCCGAGCAGCAGGGGGCACAGAACTGCGCTCGCCAGTGTGAGGGGCTCCGCCAGCAGCTGGAGAAGGAGAAGGAGGAGCAGTGTCAGAAGGAGCGGGAGCTAGCAAAGCAGAGGTGAGCGAGGTGCCGCTGGCACCACCGCTCGTCCGTGACTGTGTTGTCGTTTTTCAGCTTGGAGAAGCAGCTTCACGAGGAGGAGATCTCCTTGCAGCAGCACCGCAGGCGTCTTCACAAGGAGGTGGCGGAAGAGAAGGAGCGGCTGGCGCAGCTGGCGGCCAGGTAAGGCCCAAGGTCACCTCCGCTCTCCCCCCGCCGACCCCCGTCTCGATCCGCAGGCAGCGCTGGGAGATGGACGAGCTGCGGCGGCAGATGGAGGAGAACGCCAGCGCGGCCAGCCGGCTCCTCAAGGAGGAGCTGGACAAGACCAGAGAGGAGCAGGAGAGGAGACATCAGGTGTGACCTCGCCGCCGCCGCCGTCTTATGTGAGCCCTCAGCTGACGGTGCGCTTTTGTGTGTGCGCAGGTGGAGATGAAGATGCTGCAGGAACGTTTTGACCAGAACAAGATGAACTGGGAGGAGGAGTTCAGGAAGAAGCAGGTGAGATAGAGGCGGAGCCTGCTCTCACGTGGCCTGTCACATGAGACTGATCGCGGGTGTTTGGACTGCAGGAAGCGGGGCTTTTGAGACGCGAGCGCGAGCTCAGGGAGGAGCTGCGTCGGGAACGCGACAAGGAGATTGAGCTCGCCATCTGGACGCTGGAGGAGGAGACCAACAAAGACAAGGAGGAGAGCGAGAGGGTGGCCGAAAACAGGTGCGTGTGGGCGTGCACGTGTTTGGGACATCACGGCTTTGATGCGGCGCGTTGTCAGGGTGAAGCGCGTGCGGGAGACGTACGAGATGGAGCTGAAGGAGCTGGAGCGCTCGCTGAGGGCGGCAGTGGAGAAGCAGCAGGAGTTGAGGAAGCAGCACTCGGAGATGGAAGAAAAGCTGATGCGTTCGCAGGAACTGCTCGGCCAGAAAGAGGAAGAGCTGCAACACGTCACACAAGTCAGTAGCACGTCCTCAGGCCGGCCGTCATGTGACCTCCAGCCCCCACTCACCCATTTGTCCCCCCGTGTCCGGTCAGAGCCGGGACCAGATGCTGGCCGAGCGCCGCGGCCTGACCGAGGTCATCCGACAGGAGTTTGCCGAGCGCCTGAGGGCGGTGGAGGAGGAGAAGCGGCGGTTGCACGCGGAGGTGTCGGAGGCGCAAGCGAGGCTGCAGCAGGAGGTGGAGAGGGTGACCAAGGAGAAGGAGGCGGAGCTTGACGAAGTCCACCAACGGTAATCACATGCAGAACACGTCTGGCCGGGTGGCTTCCTCTCACCGCTTTCTGCTTTGCATCATCAGAGTGAGGTCGGCCATCTTAAAAAAAGAAGAAGCGGTCAGCGCTTTACGGAGGCAGCACGAGGTGAGCTGAGTCACGTGATGGTGATTGACAGGTATAAACACCCGGCTTGTCGTCTGATAGGCTGCTCTGAAGAGGGCGGAACACCTGGAAGCACTGTGGGAGGAGCAAAGGAGGCAGCTGCTGGCTCCACTCCTTCCCCCGTAAACGATTTTATGGTGTCATCAACCCCCACCATGTTTACCTTCTCTTGGACCGACCCAACCATGAAGTCACTGCGGCGCCGGCCCTTCCCCCGCGGCACCAAGAACGCTTCCGTTACCCACAGAACGATCCCAGATGTTCCTGAACCAGCCCAGGCAGGCCTGCTGACTGGAGGAGCAGGCGTGGGGGGGGGCGGTCACAATGAATCATGTCTTGCATCCCCGGGGGGGGGAGTGGCAGCACAAAGACTCAAAGTTACCAGAATGTCGTCAAAAGGGAAAAAGAGGACGGGTCGACGTGCTTGAGGAGGTCACGTGATCACAATGTGGCCTTCCATCGGTGTGAAGCGAGACAAAGAATGTGTGGTTAAAAAAGGTTTTTGTGGACTGATTACATGAGCGTGAACGCCAAGAATGTCAATGAAGGACACGAAGGCTCCGCCCGTCCAGCACTGGAAGGGAAGCGTATCATTTAGCGTCTATTTATTTTTTTGGAACACAAACCACAAAGTGGAAGAAACTCCCAGACTCCGGAAGAAGGATATTTGAACTCCAAACATGTCAACTGCAAAAGTGAAAGACTTTTTTTTAATTTTTATAGTTTACTAAGTAATACACCCCCGACCCCCAAATGCCAAGCTAGAGTGCATGTTTTCTTTGCTGGAATATCTTCATAAAGTCTAAACAAACAAAGATGGCGTATGAATTTTGCTTCAAATCCACAAGAAGGTCAAATTAGGATAATTTGGTTGAAAGGAGGCTGCACGGTGGTCGAGTGGGTAGCACAATGGCCTTACAGTCAGGAGGTTCAAGGTTCGGATCTCCGTTGGGCATCTCTGTGTGGAGTTTGCATGTTCTCCCCATGCGTGCGTGGGTTTTCTCCGGGTACTCCGGTTTCCTCCCACATTCCAAAAACATGTTAGCTTAATTGGCGACTCTAAATTGTCCATCAGTATGAACGTGCGTGTGAATGTTTGTCTGCCCCGTGATGGACTGGTGACCAGTCCAGGGTGTACCCCACCTCTCGCCCAAAGTCAGCTGGGATAGGCTCCAGCATCCCCGCGCCCCTAATGAGGATAAGCGGTATAGAAAAGAATGAATGGTTGGAAAAAAGGGTCCCACTCGCTCACCCTTAAGAAAAAAAATCCAATTCATTTGTGCCAAAAATGTCAATACAAAGCCGCCCTTTTTATAGTTTGAAAAGACTTTTAGGCCTTTCAAAAATCATTTCTAGAGCGTAATTAGCAAATGCTTTTCTGCTATGACAAAATTTGGCAAAGACAAACAATTTTGGTAATCCTCACTTCTCCAGGAAAAGCTTTGTTGTAAATCCTGGCATCCTCCGGGTAAGCAGTTATCAAGCTTGGAATATTTGCTACCCCTCCCCAAATAAAGCTAATGAAGGATGGAATATGATGTATTATTACTCAGTAGATATGGAAAGACAAGTTATGTGTAGTATTGTAGTCACGAGGCGAGACATGGCGCTATAAATTACCTTTTTCCATTACTGCTTTTAAATGACCTAAAATACTTTGAGCCAACAGAGCTGAGCTGAAATGCCACGGCTGATATTGAGTGAAAGGAAAGTTCTCCTTTAATTTCGTGTGGAAGTGGTACGTTTTCTTATATGTTTTCCTTCTTCCCCGCTCCGTTCAAAACACTTTAATTTTAGAATAAGTAAATAGTTTGGGCTCCGTATCTTGCTATGCTAGCGGTGTCATAATGTCCCTGTATGGATACCGTAGCCTGCACAACGTGATGTAAACAAGGAATAATAGTGCGAGTTACTATGGGATGGTATTTAATGTCTACAGGCCCATATTTAAGAAAGTCATAAACATGTTTTCTGCTCTAACCACGAAAATATGAAAATGATTAATAAATAATAACTCTTCTCTGCAGCTACCCCCCCCCAAAAAAAACAAACGCCATGGAAGCGCAGCAGTGACAAGCACCTTTCAGCTCACACACGCCCCCGCCACACTTCAGGATGAAGCAACTACTGCAAGCGCTTTCACTACTGTGTGTTTTTTTGGTCCGATTAGCAAGACTAATGATTAAAGACCTGGCACAGGCTGCGGGTGTGTAATCAATCTATTTATCACGCGCACAAACTGTCAGGCGGTCGGGGTGTTCAAAGCGACTGCAAAGAATACATTTGGGATTTGACCAGTATGCAGTACAGCGAGTTGACTTTTCTTCACTCTAAGAAAATAATACACTAAGTAATTGACAACAACAAAAGTGATGCTCAAGGGCAAGTCAAAATGGAATTGGAACATGCGCATGCACGACAGCAAAGAACCCCAGATGTGGAGCGACAGGTCTTTGCTTCACATCTTCAGAAAGTTCTTGAGGTGCCACGTTGAACTTTCAGTGAAGACGTGTAGCGTGCGTGTGTGCGTGCGCGTGAGGACCGCTACAATTCTTGGCATGTTCTCGGCCCGACAGCCTGCATTTGCTTCCCCCAGCAAAGCGAGCGGAACAAAGAGTTCTGACCCAGTTTGCCACCGCTGTCCCCGCCGGCGAGCTCGTCTCGGCTTTCAGCGCACTTCCTCTCCGCTGAAAGCCGAGCTGGCTCCGGCGTGACCAGGCCTGTTCCGGCCCACTGCAGCAGAGGCAATGTGGTTCTGACCCAAAGAACAAGACGCTTGCTGTTGGATTGGGGTACAAGGGGCCTTCAAGGACCGGAGAGCCACACCACCTGAGACCCGGATCAAGTGGCGGTAAAGTTCCGCAGAGTGGTCTGCTGCTTGCTGATAGGCTGGGGGGGACCCCCCACCTCCCCTCAGGCCCAGCCCCTCCTTTTTGTCTGCTCTCTGCCAGCAGCTGTTGCTTTCTCACTATGGCCCCGCCCCCCCCAGAGTGAGGCCCCGCCCCCCCAGAGTGAGGCTGTCCTGGTAGCAGTTGAGCGTCTCTGAGCTCAGCCAACTCCGCGGACTTGGCTGAGAGGACGCTGGACGAGGTGAGACCTTTGACTCCTCACTCTGCGTGTGTGTGTGTGTGTGTGTGCGTGCGTGTGTGCGTGCGTGCGCGCGCGCGCACGTCCCTGAAAGACATTCTTTCCATTTGAGACCCCCTGCCCCCTCCAGCAGAATTTATTGTCCCAGAAGGAGGGGGAGGGACAGGGTGGTGTAACATGTTACATGTCAGTGGAATGCTGGGACGTCGGAGATGTTGGGCACGCGTCGGGCCGCTTGTGGCTCAGTAGGGCCGGCGCCGACCTTCACCAGACAAACTTTTGAGTCGTGTCATGTGACTTCCTCCTACTTCCCGTTCCACTGTTGTCGTCGTTTGCGTTTGGCCCAGCTTCTTTTCTCTGCTCGTGAGGCAACAGGATGTGAAGCGAGGACAAGCTGATTGGCTGAGAGTGGAACCGGCTTTCCGTTTCAGCCGACCCAGGGGGAATGGTGGAACGGAGGCGGCTAGTGCTGGGCGCCCTGACCGCCGCCTCCCTGCTGTGTATCTACATCCTAGCAGGGAGCCCGCAGACCCCCTCCTGGTCCGTGGAGCCGCTCAGGCGCTTGGCACAGGGGAGGTCAGTCGGCAGGTCAGGTGACCCTTTCAAATGTGTCATGTGATGTCATCTGTACCTTTGTGTCTTCTGCAGCCAATGGCGAGAGTTGGCCCCCTCGCCCTCACCCACGGGGTCACATGGACTCGCTTGTACCACAAGTACACCATCGGCGCACACGTCCTCGCTTGGCGACCCGAAAGTGTCAAACATTTCCTCTACGGACTTAAAGACAAGGACGGAACGCCCCTCTGTGCCGCCGCCTCGTCAGGCGGTCACGCCCACCACGGATCCTTTCATTGGTGACGCCTACATGAGTGAGGACGTCTCGCCGCTGACCGTGAGTCCACACGAGACAATGTGTGATCAATCCACCCGACTTCCTGTTATGGTACCGGTCTCTTACCTTTCCCAGGACTGCCCGGACGCCATTCAAAGCCGGGTGCCCAGGACAGAATTCGCTGGACGTTTTCTGAAGAACATTCCGGTGCTGCAGGGGTCCAAGCACGCCACGCCAGACGAGCACCGCCGACTGAGCAGATACGTGGGAGCGCACGGCTGGGGGGGTGTCACCTTTGAGGGTCAGTGGCAAACCCTCTAGAAGCCCCACCCTTCTGGGGGCCACCACGGCATCCCTAAGACTCGTGACGCTAATGTAATGTTTTTGGGTTGACAGAGGTGGCAGAGACGCTAGCGGTGCTGAACTCGTCCGCCAACTGGGTCATGTTGGATGACTGGAAGCACCGCGGCGTGGCGTCCCGCTGCACTCGCTGCGCCGTGGTCGGAAACGGCGGGATCCTGAAGGACTCAAAGAAAGGGAAGGAGATCGACGATCACCACTACGTCTTCAGGTGAGCGTCTTGGTCACATGACGTTGGGAATGATGACATCTTAAACTCAGCCGAGGTTCTGTCCTCCAGGACGAACGGTGCCATCATTGCTGGCTTCGAGGAGGACGTGGGCGCCCGCACCACCCACTACACCTTCTCCACCAACACGCTGATGAACTCCATGAGGAGCTACGCCTCCCTTGGCTACCAAGGACCGCCGCAGTCTCAGGTGAGCGGCGCATGCACGACGCACACGTGTGCATGATGGTGACCCCGACCTGCCTTTGACAGGAGACCCGTTACGTCTTCCTGCCGGACCACAACCGCGACTATCTGCTGATGAAGGCAGCTGCCCTGCGCGCCCCCGTGCAGCATGGGCCAGAGCGCGGCGTAGAGTGAGTGATGATGTCACACATTCAGGCCTGTCTGGGGGCGTCACGTCACGTGATGTGATGTTGTGCTCGCAGCCCGTCCAGGTACTTCGGAAAGGACGTGTCGGCAAGCAAGCTGAAGATGTACCATCCCGATTTTATCCGCTACCTCAGGAACAGGTGAGGGAGGAGCTGTAACACTCTGGTAACCATGGCAACCAGACCACGTGGTTAAATCCTCTGCCCCTTCAGGTTCCTTCCATCCAACACCCTCAGGAGCAAATACAAGAACATGTACCGCCCCTCAACCGGCGCCGTTATGCTGCTGGCGGCTCTGCACACCTGCGACCAGGTGAGGTCTGCCGTAGTGGAAAGGAAGCCCCGCCCACTCGAAACAAGCTTGAGCCTCTTGTTTCCGAACCTGACCGTGTCTTTGTGGTAGGTGAGCGCGTACGGATTCATGACGCCCGACTACCAGAAGTACTCGGACCACTACTACGACAGGCGCTACCGCCCGGTGGGCTTCTTCATCAACCACGACCTGCGCATGGAGACGCTTCTGTGGCACCAGCTGCACGCCGCCGACCTCATCAAGCTCTACATGCGCTCATGACGTCTTCACCGTCCAACCACTTTCCTCCTCGTGCCTTCCGCCGCAACTCCAAGGCCTGCGCTAGCTGGCAGTTAAGCTAGTGGCCTTAGTCGCCATGGTAACGGCCTTTTGCACTTACACTGTTAGCATGGTGACGAGGTCAGTACTGCCGTCTAGATTTTTTTTACAAGTGCTCCAAATGAACCACTCCCCCCCTTGTGTTTGCACATTGCCATGGCAACCGTCAAGCCACACAAGCAGTGTGATTTCCTGTTGCTAGGGTGCCACTAGCCTAAAATATATTATTTCATTTGTTTTTATTTTGTTTTTTACAAAGTGCCTTTAAATGTGAACTAAACGCAAACACCTTGACAGGAAACGTAGAAAAGACTTGAACGAGTGTGCCGTCTTCCTTTTTTATTGTCAGCCTGTGTGTTCATGTCCCGTATTTCATGAAAGGCTTTACCTGAGCGGCTTAATCATTAACGCCAGCGCACACAGCACAGCGTCTAACAGCTTTATTTGTCACGCCGTGGAGAGAATAAAAACACCAAAACAGTTAAAGCGTGTTTTGTCATCTTGTTTTATAGACTTTAACGCTTGAATGGTTAAGTCGCCACCCTGCTGCCACCCAGTGGCAACTGCTGGTTACTGCACCCATGTATTCTTCATTTTTGATATCATTAATTTTTTTTTACTGGTATTACTTATTTTTGGCTGAAATATTGTTGTTCCTGTGATGTCTATTTGTAGTAGCAGAAACACGAGGACGCTCTAAGCTAAATCGGGATTTAGTTTGTCTTTTACAAGGTAAAATGGCGCTCTGCTGCCCTCTAGCGGCCAGTGTGCACACTGCATGCACAGATGAGGTGGATGGATAGGTAAATAAGATGATCGATAACGATAAATGGCTGGGGATGCTTGACTCCATGCGGTTTCTTGTTTCCATGGTAACGTTAGACACCAAACGAGCCGTCGGGACGACACGTGAAGATGACACTTTGAGGAGGAAAGTGAGCAGGCAAGAAGTGACGTCACGATGCTTTCCGAAAGTGCTCGATGATCTTCATTATGAATGACAATAATTACGTAACATCATCGCTGTGCACGTGAGGGCCACTGTCAGCGCGTGCGTGTTCTCAGCATCATCTCAGCATGCCCCCCCCCCCCCCCCCCACCCTCTCCCACCGGACCCTTCCCCCGCCCTCCTCTTTGGACGCATTAGCGGGCAAGATGGCGCTCTCACAGGCAGCACCGCGGACAGCTCCCCGCCGAACCGACGCCGAACTCCGAGCTTGATCGTCCTCCCATGTCTCGCGCGCAGGCGGGATCGTCCGGAACTCGACTGCCACGCTCGCGCGTGACTTCTCTGGATCTCCGCGCTGTTCCGAGAAATGGACGCGCGCATTGACGGGTCGCCGGGTTCGGTTCGGAAAGGAGACGCGGAGCTGCGTTGAAAGCCTGTTCGGAGCGGCGATGAGGAAGATGAGGAAGATGCTGCTGCTGCTGACGTGTGCCGCGCTTTGGGCTGACACCTCCGCCATCGGCTCAGGTGAGCACACATTCCAGCACTCTCCCGGCGCTGATTCTGGTTCTGGCTCGTCCTCGTTTCACACCCCCCCCCCCCCCCCCCCCCCCCCCCCCGCCCCACCGATGCAGTCATTCATACAGCGTGCACGCGCGTCGTTAACATGTCACGCACGCGCTTAATTAGCAATTAAGGCAGTCTGTGGTCGTTATATAGTAATAACGTTACTATTTATAACCATAAACATAATCATGAATATATTATTGGGAATGTCGTTATTGGTGCTATTATTGTTATTATGACGCAACCCTGGCAGCCATTGGGCAGCTGGTTGCTATGGCAACCAAAGTTCCCCGTGGTTGCTAACGGAGGAGAACATTGGATTCTTTTATTTGAGCGGAACCTGCAGAACCATCACGGTCCATCACAGTCCTTCATGGTCCATCTTGGTCCATCTCAATCCATCATGGTCCATTGTGGTCCAAGCAGTGAAGGTCGCAGACATGAAGTCATGAAGAGGTCAGGGTCAAAGGTTCTTTCTTCTGCTCACCGAACTCACCAAGCGTGATGGATGACGTCTTCACAAAAGGAAGTTCTGACCTATGACCTTGTCAGGTCAACAGCCCCCAGAGACTTTCCTCCATGGCACTGGAGACCTCCGCCCAGGCTTGGACGCGAGCGGACACGTTCCTCATCATCATCACCACCAGCCCGACATTTTTTCCATAACCATGGCAACCACACGCCGACAAAAGGGGGCCCACAAGGAGATGCTCCGCTCCCTGAGATTAGTCAGGCAAACCAGCGGGACGTACGCCGTGCTAAGCTACCTAGCGAAAGTGCTAACATTAGCAGTGTGTGGTTAGCGTGGGCGCCAGGAAACTCAAGCGAAACTGAGAAGCTTCTGGCATTCAAAGACCAGCCAGCGTGCACGTCACGTGTGTGTGTGTATGTTACGTAACAGTGGTGTGTGAGGATGAAGCTCCAACGTGGTCCCTCAGACGCTACGTTTAGATCTCAATCATCTCAGGAGGTCTTTCCATCAGTCGCCATAGTAAGCGTCTTTCCCACCAGCAGCAGTTAGCTAACATCAGCCAATTCCACACAACTCTGACCTCCACGCCTACGCCGTGTTTGTTTTTTCTTGCTCGACAGAAAACAGGCCGCCATCTTTGATGTCAGCTTTGGCGTTGGTTGTTTGCATCCGTGACGCTTACAGCTGAGCTCAGCTAAGTCAAGCGAGGCGAAGATGCGTTTGTGTGTCGTTGGCGAGACGCCTTGTTCCCTTTCCCTTGTTTGGCCCGCCGCATTGTCATGTTTTTAAAGAAGACACCATCGCCATCTTTACCGTGATCAAGTTCCATCCTGCAATATGCAAATAAGGGATCATTGCCATCATCTACTAGCTGACCATGTGACTTCCAGGGACCAATCACATGCACATGGTCCAGTTTATGTATCTAAATATATATATTTTTTGTTCTAGTTCTAATTATTAGTATTATTTATTATGAATTTACTCCTTTTGAAGGTGCAACATGCACGTGCAAATTTATCTACCATTACATTCATTTTCTATACCGCTTATCCTCATTAGGGTCGCGGGTGTGCTGGAGCCTATCCCAGCTGGTTTCGAGCGAGAGCCGGGGTACACCCTGGACTGGTCGCCAGTCAATTGCATGGCACATATAATCAAACAAACATTCACACTATTCCATTCCATTCCATTTTCCTCCGCTTATCCGGGTCTGGGTCGCGGGGGCAGCAGTTTCAGTAGGGAAGTCCAGACTTCACGGTCTCCGGCGACCTCTTCCAGCTCCACCGGGAGGACACCAAGGCGTTCCCAGGCCAGCTGTGAGACATAGTCCCTCCAGCGTGTCCTAGGTCTTCCCGGGGGCCTTCTCCCGGCTGAGCATGCCCGAAACACCTCACCAGGGAGGCGCCCGGGAGGCATCCGGACTAGATGCCCGAGCCACCTCAACTGGCTCCTCTCGATGTGAAGGAGCAGCGGCTCTACTCTGAGCTCCTCCCGGATGGCTGAGCTCCTCACCCTATCTCTTAGGGTGAGTCCAGCCACCCTACGGAGGAAACTCATTTCCGCCGCTTGTATCCGCGATCTCGTTCTTATGGTCATGACCCATAACTCATGACCATAGGTGAGGGTGGGAACGTAGATCCATCGGTAAACAGAGAGCTTTGCCTTCCGGCTCAGCTCTCTCTTCCCCACGACGGTCCGGTACAGCGACCGCATTACTGCAGATGCTGCACCGATCCGTCCGTCGATCTCACGCTCCAACCTTCCCTCACTCGTGAACAAGAACCCGAGATACTTGAACTCCTCTACCTGAGGCAAGACCTCACTCCCAACCCGGAAGGGTACAGTCCACCCGTTTCCGACTGAGAACCATGGCCTCGGATTTGGAGGTGCTGAGTCTCATCCCAGAAGCTTCACACTCAGCTGCAAACCGCTCCAGTAAACGCTGAAGGTCACAGCCTGATGAGGCCATAAGAACCACATCGTCTGCAAATAGCAGAGACGAGATCCTAAGGTCACCGAGCTGGACTCCCTCAACACCTTGACTGCGCCTAGAAATTCTGTCCATGAAGATTATGAACAGAATCGGTGACAAAGGGCAGCCTTGGCGGAGGCCAACGTTCACCGGAAACAAGGTCGACTTACTGCTGGCAATGCGAACCAGGCTCCTGCTTTGATTGTACAAGGACCGAATGGCACGTAGAAGCGGACCATCAATCCCGTACTCCCGGAGCACCCCCCCACAGGAAACCACGAGGGACACGGTCGAATGCCTTTTCCAAGTCTACAAAGCACATGTAGACCGGTTGGGCAAACTCCCACATACCCTCGAGTACCCTTGCAAGGGTGTAGAGCTGGTCCAGTGTTCCGCGACCGGGACGAAAACCACATTGCAGCTCCAGTAACCGAGGTTAGACTAACTGTTGTACCCTTCTCTCCAGCACCCAGGAGTAGACTTTCCCAGGGAGGCCGAGGATTCACACGGAGGATTGACAATATAATTAATTGTATTATTTATTATTTTTACTTCTTTTAAAGGTGGAACATGCATTTGTTATTTATTATTATTTTTATGATTTATATTTACTCCTTTTAAAGGGGCACTGTGGACATTTAGGCTCACTGCTATATTTATTTACCATTATATATATTTATTTCTATTAATTGATTTTATTTAAATCATTTATTTTATTATTTTAAGAATAATTTCAGTTACTCTATATTTACGCCTGTTAAAGCTGCATCACTTATTGTTACATTTAAGTATCATTTTATGTTATGTATTTTATTTTGTAGTCCCGTCGCTGTTAAAAAGTGTCAATAGCGCCACCTTTGTTAAAACTACTAACTGCTGCTTCATTGAGACGCATACGCCTCGCTGTTGCCCCCCGCAGACCAGAGGAAGTACTGCACTTGTCTAGTG
Organism: Oostethus manadensis; assembly: GCA_024372805.1. NCBI lineage: Eukaryota > Metazoa > Chordata > Actinopteri > Syngnathiformes > Syngnathidae > Oostethus > Oostethus manadensis. The sequence goes on from QODF01000129.1 coordinate 1,664,338, forward strand.
AGACTTAGACGTTTGCAAAAGTCCTCTACCAGTACGCTAGGGGGCAGTGTTTCCCCGACTAGCTGGACTAGCTTTTTAGGTCCCTGCGTAACAGCAGCAGCCGACTGCATCCGCATCCAAATGTTTGTTGGAACGCCGTCGTCTTTTGTCTTCACAGCCGTGTGTTTTATTTGCTGCGTGTCCAGGAGGCGGAGCTCCGCCGCCCGAGCCGTGGCGGTGGTCTTTGGGAGCGGCGCTGGTGTCCGTAGGTGGCCTGGCCAGCCTGGTGGTCCTGGTGCTGGCCTGCCTGTGCTGCAAGAAGACCAGGACCGGCTTCAAGGTGAGAGACGGTACCACGCCCCCATCTTGGAGGCTGGGTTAAAGGTTAGAGTGTGGGTGTTGCTGCTGTGTCCAGGAGTGGGGGGATGATGTCACCAGTACAGTATGTGAACCCCCTCCCTCCTTTTGGGGAGGAGGGGTGCTCCATCTCCCCTCGGGGGACGACTTCTGGCATTTTGCTCCTCCCCCTTCCTGTCCTCCTCCGTCTCAGAACTCCCGTCTGCCGTCAGCCTCGTCCTCGTCCTCGTCTTCATCGTCCTCTCTGCGCAACCCTCGTGTGTGTTTGCGTGTGTGTGTGCGTGCGCGTGTGTGAGAAGGTGCTCACCTGAGGAAGGAAGGTAAGTGTTGACACGCACACGCACACACACAGGAATGTTGCGATGTTTCACATGTAGCTCCATCATCATGTGTGGACCGGTGTTGATCCGTGGATGGAATGTGTGTCGCGTTACTAAACGTGTGAACGCCGGCGCTGAGAAGTGCACGTGAGAGTGAGTCCAGATGTTGAGGTCGTGCGAAGACGCCAGTCAGGGCACGGATGTCACATGACAGGATGGGTGCGCTCGGGTGTGGGGGCGTGGCCGAGGGTCGCATTCTTCCGACGTCCGGCCGGCCTGCGGGAGGGAGAACATTCCGTCCTCCCCGAGGCGTGCAGTAGGTGGCGCTGAGCAGCACTCGTCATTTTAGGAAGCCTTCTTCTTGTGTGTCGCCGCAGGAGTTCCAGAACCTTCAAGATGGCGAGGAGAACTGCGCCCACATGTCCGCCTCGCCCGACGTCTACGTCCTGCCTCTCACGGAGGTGTCCCTGCCGGTCACCAGGCAACCGGCTCCACCAGGTGAGCCCGCGTTGCCAATATGTTCACTTCTACAGGACTCAGCATTCTGGGCCGGTTCTGCAGAACTTTCCCTTCTGCTTGGAGACATTCAAGGAGCATTAGGACACAAACCAGATGGTGTTGTTTTGTTCGGGTCCAGTCTGCTTCCCAGTGGACTGGGCGAGGTTTTGCATATGACCCCCGGACTCTGAGAGCTGGGATTGGTCCAGGCCCAGACCCGCCCTGATGCAGCTGTTGCGGAGGTCTCAGAGGGGACGTCAGTTTGTGGAGGAACGCTAAAAAGCCCTCCTCTGTGCGCCCCTTCCGGCTTCACTAACAAGACCGCTCCAGTCCAGTTGCTGCTGCTGCGCTAAACTCAGCACAGACCGGGATGGACCACATCGAGGGAGATAATGGCAGGTCCATTTGACGACTTCCTGGCTGCCATGGCGACGAGGCTGGAAGCATCCTGGACAGACGCGGCAGACAACTTAGAGCACGCTGAGGGAGGAAAAGTATCGATTAGCACTGCCAGAAACCCGATTAGTCCACTCAGCCAGAAGCACCTTGACAAACACAACAACAACAAATACACAACCCAGCCCGACCCTCACGACGCACACACACACACACACACACACGCACGCACACACACACACACTAGCATGTTTATTTCAGTCCATCTCTTGCACTTTAGAACATGATGCTGGTTTCATCTGCTTGACTCAACTTCCTTACTGAACGCTGAAAACTCAACTAAAAGCTACCACATGCTAAAAGCTACACGCTACAGCCTACACTATATGCTACATGCTAAAAGCTAGCCACTACATATTAAACGCTAAAAGCTACATGCAAGTAACATGTTAGCTCATAGCTATATGCTAAAAATACATACTACATGCTAAAATCTACATGCTACATATTACAAGCTCAAAGCTACATTCTACATGATGAAAAAAACTTCATGCTATCTGTTAAATGCTACATGCTATATACGACATGCTAAAAGCTACATGATACACACTTTATTTATACAACACATTTTATAAACACAGTTTCCAAAGTGCTGCACAAAGTAGTAAAACACCAAAAGTACAAATTAATACGGTAAAAAACAATAGATAAAAAAATACAACCATTCAAACCATTACAATATTATATATTATATAATACAATAATATAATATATACAACAACAAAAACTATAAGAGCAAAAAATAAAAGAATAAATGATGTAACACTAAAAGCTACAAACTACATGCTAAACGCCACGCACTATATTCTACAAGCTACACATACCGCATCATAAAACTACGTGCTACTTGTTAATGCTAAAAGCTACACGTCACATGCTAAAAGCCACATACCACATGCTAAACGTTACATGTTACATACTAATGCTGAAAGCTACACACTACTGGCTAAAAGCTACATGCTAAAAGCTAGCCACTACATCCTAAAAGCTACATGCTACATACTACTGCTAAAACCCACACAGTGCATGCTAAAAGCCACGCGCTACATACTAATGCTAAAAGCTATACAGTGCATGCTAAAAGCCACATGCTACATACTAATGCTAAAAGCTATACAGTGCATGCTAAAAGCCATGCGCTACATACTAATGCTACAGAGTGCATGCTAAAAGCCACATGCTACATACTAATGCTACACAGTGCATGCTAAAAGCCACATGCTACATACTAATGCTAAAAGCTACACAAGGCATGCTAAAAGCCACATTCTACATACTAATGCTAAAAGCTATACAGTTCATGCTAAAAGCCACATGCTACATAATAATGCTACACAGTGCATGCTAAAAGCCACATGCTACATACTAATGCTAAAAGCTACACAGTGCATGCTAAAAGCCACATGCTACATACTAATGCAACACAGTGCATGCTAAAAGCTACATACTAATGCTAAAAGCTACACATCACATGCTAAAAGCCACATACCACATGCTAAAAGTTACATGTTACATATTAATGCTGAAAGCTACACACTACTGGCTAAAAGCTACATGCTAAAAGCTAGCCACTACATCCTAAAAGCTACATGCTACATACTACTGCTAAAACCCACACGGTGCATGCTAAAAGCCACATGCTACATACTAATGCTAAAAGCTATACAGTGCATGCTAAAAGCCACGCGCTACATACTAATGCTACACAGTGCATGCTAAAAGCCACATGCTACATACTAATGCTAAAAGCTGCACACTACATGCTAATGCCACATGCTAATAACCTCATGTTAAAAGCTACACACTATATACTATCTTTTAAATGTTAAAGACGTGAAATGCTACATGCTACATGCTTGGTAAAACACTTAATTGTCATGTCATGGCGCTGGAGAATAATGTCACCAGTGTTTGCGGCTAACTGGTCCAAACTGGTGTAGTCCTGCATGCAGACAATGGTTTGGATTCTGCTGCAGCCCAGAGGGACTCGGGTGGGTGTCGGGAATGAGCAGCGTGGGGACGGTGACAGGGACGTCCATTATGGACGGTGGTTGGACTGTGTGGTATTCTTGGGAGAAAGAGGGTGCGGGGGCAGCACCACAAAGGTCCGTATGTCTGCGTCTCCGCCCACAAAAAAATGACGCACGGGCGGGAAGGACGCTCTCGCCGGACGGAGTGGGGCCGGGGCGGCCGTCACGGGCGACCAGAAGCGATGCATCAAGGGTTTGGGCCAATGGGGGGTGTTTTGTTCAGCAGTTGTCCTTAGGAACATCCACGAGCACTCTGGGACCTTTCCTGACCGTTTTTGACTCTCATCTTCTGTTTGATTGGCATCACTTTCACTTCTTCTTCTACAGTCCAAGCCGGGAAGTCCTCCAACGTGAGCCGCCACAATCTCCTCTACCTGAAGGAGATTGGGAATGGCTGGTTTGGGAAGGTAAGCCCACCCCCCTACCCCCCAGAACTGTCCTTTTGATGGTCCTGTGGTCTTGAAGTCTCATCTCTTAGATTTGAATATTTACCACCGTCTTCTCTTCATCCTCTTCCTGGTTTTCCACCATCATCTTCCACCTGTGTCTGCCATATCTGGGTATGTCCATCATCGTGTCTTCCTTCCTGTCCCTCCCGCATTTCCTAACCTCCACCCCAAACTGCCTCGTGTGTGGTGCTATGTGTCCATGTGGCCATGTTGTAGGTTCTTCTGGGGGAGGTCAATGAGAACCTGAGGAGCAGTCAGGTGGTGGTCAAGGAGCTGAAGGCCAGCGCTAGCGTCAAGGAAAAGATGCGCTTCCTGGAAGAAGCACAACCTTACCGGTACGTGCGCATTTTTTCTCGCAAAAAGATTTGCGTGGGGGGAGACACTCTAGTCACCTCTTGTCCTCGGTTGTGCCCCCCCTTTAGGGTCCTGCAGCACTCGTCTCTGCTGCAGTGCTTGGCCCAGTGCACGGAGGTCACACCCTACCTGCTGGTCATGGAGTTTTGTCCCCTGGTGAGTTCAAACGTTACTTCAACCGTTCTACTTCCGGGTTTGGCCACTCTATGCTTCCTTTGTGTTGCCAGGGCGACGTGAAGGGTTACCTGCGTAGCAGCAGATCCACAGAGAGCGTCGTTCCCGAGCCGCTGCTTCTCCAGCGGATGGCGTGTGACGTCGCGTCAGGACTGCTGCACCTGCACAAACACAACTTCACTCACAGGCACGTCAACACCGCAAAACAACACAACACGACACGACTCTCTGCTGCTGGGAAAGGTGACTTCCGGTAACAACATCCTGGTGCTGCCGAGTGTCCGTTCTAAAACTCCAGCATCAGTGATTTTGTTGCAGGCGGCGCGCCCTTGTCGCCGGGAAACAGCACCCTCTGGCGGCCATTTGTTGGTACAGCAAAGGTTGGAGTGAATATTTACAGCAGCTGATCATTTTTCAGCTTGAAAAGTCCAACATTGGGGAGAGTCTGTGCAACACATGACATTGATGAAAATAAGCCAATGTTGTTTTTTCATGTCAGAACAGCATATTATAATTAATAATAGTAGTACTGTGTGTACCTCAATGTTGGGCATACTAATACATGTACATCATGTGCACTTGTGTTCTCCAGAGAAACACAAAAGCTGACTTTTTTCAATCTTTATTCAAGTTTAAAAGAGGGCATTATTATAATACTACAATAATTAATAATCACAAGTATTACTCAATCATGGTACACACACTGTACTTTAGCATTAGGATGACCATGTAATTAAAGTAATAGTGTGTATCTACTATGTACAGTATATAATTGTTACTGAGTTTTGAATATGTACTACTAATATGCTGTGTAGTTATGCACTACTAAAGCGCTATGTACTATGAGGTAGTACTACTAAGTAACTATGCAGTTAAATAGCTATATATGTACGACTGCACACATGTTGTCCTTCACAGTGGACACTGTGTATTGCATACTAGAAAGCCCTTACAACTAAGTGCATATTGCATAGTCTGCAGTGCGCCCTATAACATGTGCACAGCGCAGTGTGTACTACATAGTTGCAAACCACAAAATGTAAAGGATGCAGTACTTACATGCACACTACATAGTGCACACTTCTGAGTGTGTACTACATAGTGCTTACCAGAAAGTGTGTATTGTGTAGTGCATACCACAGTGCGTTCTATGAGGTGCATGCTACAGAGTGCGTACTATGCAATGTGTTGTATGGCAAAGTGCGTGCAACAAAATGGGTGTTATGTAGTGCGTACTACAAACTGCATACTACGAAATGTGTACTACAAAAATTCGTTTTTTTCCTCCGACAAAATGGGACACAAAAAGACAATTGCCTGATGGGAAAAGTCCAACATGGAACAATTGTTTGTAAACAGAGACTTGGCTTTGAGGAACTGCTTGCTGACTGCTGACGTCACTGTGAAAATTGGCGACTATGGCTTGTCGCACACCAAGTACAAGGTAGGAGAACATCCAATGATAAAAACATTCACAGTTTGAATTTGTAGCAGGCTGAACGTAGACTGCATGAATCACTGATTTTCTCAGTGAGTCCATCCTTGAGGAACTGTCTAACAGTGGCGTTCCTCTTTCCCACCAGGACGACTACTTTGTGACGTCCAATCAGACATACGTGCCTCTGCGCTGGATCGCTCCTGAGCTGGTGGACGAGGTGCACGGAAACCTGCTGGTGGCCGAGCAGACCCAACAGAGTAACATCTGGTAGGATCCACGGTCAAACATGAGACGAGAGAACATCAACTGCTTCAAGTGTCAGAGCAGATGCAGCGAGTTGTGGAGGATGTCTGTTATCACGATGCCACCATCCTGTGTGACAGGTCTCTGGGGGTAACCATCTGGGAATTGTTGGAGTTGGGAAACCAGCCCTACAGCCACTATTCCGACCAACAAGTTCTGACCTATGCTGTGAGGGAGCAGCAGTTGCGACTAGCCAAACCAATGCTCAATGTTCCTCTGGCTGAACGCTGGTAAGACATGTCAAATTCTGCAGTCCAAGCTGTAGTACCTGTCTATGTCTTCACCAGTTTTAACAATTCCTCTTCAGGTACGAGGTGATGCAGTTCTGCTGGCTCCCGCCTGATCAGAGACCCAATGCCGAGGAAGTCCATTTGCTGCTGAGCTACTTGTGTGCGAAGGGGGCCAGCGAAGCAAAGGATGACTTTGAGAGACGCTGGAACTCCATGCGCCCCAGTGCCGGACACAGCATCCACCGCGGTTCCCCAATGACGACCTGCGAGCGGACTTCACCCATCTCCTCCTCTTTTCCTCTGCTAGAGCAGTTTTCAGCCACTGACGGGTACCATCCAGAGACCGGGGATGACGTTTTAACAATCACTGAGACCAGCCACGGTCTGAACTTTGAATACAGGTGGGAGCAGGCCAGGGCAGAGCAAACATACAGAGGTCCAGACTCAACAAGTGCCCTCAATCAAGTCAGCCATCATGAACCATTTTATCCACCAGTGGGGATTGTAGGAGGCTGCCTCAATCATGGAGCTTCTTCTCCTTACTACCAACCGCATCATCTGCATGCTCCCAGTGTACTTCCTGTCTTCAGCGCCCATAGCCCGTCAGTCAACAGTGAATATTATATCCGCATTGAAGAACCAGTAAACTGTAACATCGAGCGTGAGTATACCATGTGCTCCTACAGTCCGGAATACCAAGGAAGCAGTGGCAGCTTCCTTACCGGCAGCGCAGACTCAGACGAATTCATGGTCTGTCCAGCGCAGGCTAAGAACTTGGAACCCTACTGGTCAGCGGACATCCACAAATCAGACATCTACGACTCAAATGAGTCAAGTCCTGCTATCTCTTTGACAATGGAGCCCCTTTTAGGGCAAGTGTCAGACAGCAGCCCTCTTCAACCGTGGGAGTCCAGTCACTACGTGTCCTACAAAGATCGCGATGGAGGGTACTACTATGAACACTCATCCCCTGTGGACATAGACCACTATCTAATGGGGGATGAACTGTCCACTGAGCACCTTCATGAAAGCTGGGGGTCAAGGAGCCTTCGCCAGGCACTGGGTGAGTTGGAGACTCCAGTGGGAATAACACCCTCCTTCAGCAGTGCCCCTGAACAGGCCTACAGAGACGCATACTTAGACACGAGCCACTCCTCCATCCTCGGTAAAACTGTGACAGGAGGCTACTATGACATGATGGGCTCCCTGAGGAAGACCATGCCAAGCCACAGCAGACACGACAGCCACTCAGTTAGCATCAACGTGGAGGCAGAAGGGGCGCTCTTCATCGGGCGCAGGGAGAGCAATTCTGAAGAGGAAGTAGAAGACATATTCATAGAGAGGCACACATGCAACACTTGGCCTTCCAAGCATCGCCACAGAAGCGTTGCTCAGCAAAGACGAGGGAGCCAAAGCTGCAGACAGGACACGTACGTGGACTTTCACTACACGATGCCAAGCACAGACATTGAAGATTCCTGGCCTGAGGAACGTAACCTGGCCTTCCGCAGTCTACCTAAAACTGTCGGCTACCTGGAGCACCGCCAAGCTAAAGACAGCAGCTGTCAGAGGCGACACCGTGAGATTGCACCCTCGGAAGGCTGTGATGCTTTTGTCTACTTGTGTCACCAGAGCGACACCCTGGTGGCACCTCCTCGAGTGTGCTGCCACTCGCACTTTGTTGACCCGCTCACTGGTTTGCTAGTCAGCAGCAACAGCTACAGCTGCACTCACGGTGACTATATCAGCGACAAAGTCATTGATATCCAGAGCAATGAAGAGATGATCAACCTATCACCAGCACCGGGAGGTCCAACTGTGTCCAAAGCTGCCTCGATCAAGCCTGAAAGTGGAGAGAAATACGTGGATCTCAGAACAGATGAGGCTCCTTGCGAGGAGACCAAGGAAGATTGCATCAGGGAGGGTTTACTAGTGACAAAGCCGAAAGACGACATGACCAAGAGTGCTCAGGCCCCGGCAAACAACATCCACGTGATGATGGTCCTCACAGACCCCGCATCAGAGAAGAGTCAAACAGGAGACAGTGGACTGGATCAAGGCGGCTCCAGCATGAGCCTCACAGACATCCTGGACGTCAGCGACAACGAAGATGATGACATTACTGATGACATCACGGATACCACTTCAGGCATCTTTGCAGAAGATGCTTCTCCTGCCTTCAAGTCGCTACAGAAGCAGGTGGGAACGCCGGATTCCATCGAGTCCATGGATCTGCTGTCTGTAGCTGGGTCTTGTGAGGGTTCCAGCCCTGCCTCGCACCCTTCCTGCTGCCCCAAAGCCATGGACAGTGGCTATGACACTGAAAATAATGAGAGTCCAGAGTTTGTCCCAAAAGAACCTCATGAACCCAGAGACCAAGCTTCATCACAGCCAGCGAGTCTAGAGGAGGATGAGGCACGGGAGGTGTCACCGGAAGGCGGCGCATCCTGCGATGACTCTCAGTCATACGACCACACCTTGTTGCCACTGAGTCAGGAAACGCCGTACAGGGACTCCGCCTATTTCTCTGACTATGAGAATGAGCGTCAGTCCAAGGATGAGGAGGAGCAACTGCACTGTGAAAAAAAAGAAGAACCAAATGACACAGGGACAAGTCAAGGAAGAGAACATAGAGAACATTCTTGTCCGGCACAAAGTGGAACATATGAAACAGAAGACTGTGAGCATGATGACTTGTTGGACGCTTCAGGCGCACTGGACGAGTGGCCCTCCCGGGATGAGAGTTCGTCTCTTGGAGACTGGGCAGCAGAAGTGGTTGGAGCCATGGAAGAGGCTCTTGATGCCCTCAACGAACAACCTAAGGAGAAGGGGGAGGAAGGAGAAGACTCCTGTCATACCTCAGAAAAACCACCAGGGACGGAAATCCTGCACATTTTACCCAAAGACGAGGTGGCCTTGCAGCAGGCGGCCAACACAAGAAGGTTGCCTTTGTTGTCTTCTCCGCCTCCATCTCTTCCGGATGGGGAGGAGGTGGCCAAGGACGGTGGTGACTCCGATGATAGTGAGGAGTCGGACGAGGAGCTGCGGGCCTACATTCAGGAGGAGGAGGAGAGTGAAGATGAGTCCCACGTGGTGCCGGTGGTGGTGAGCGACGACCGCCATGTCCACAAACTGCGAGGTCTCCTGAAGACACCGACCCTGCTCAACCTCCACGACGAGCTGGAGCGCAAGAAGAGGACGGTGTCCTTCTTTGATGATGTCACCGTCTACCTGTTTGATCAGGTCAGCCTCGTTTGCCACAGTAACCTCTCAGGTAACCAAAATATGAGAAACTAACATGCTTGCCTCCTCATGCTCCTCCAGGAAAGTCCCACTAAAGACCTGGCTGTGGACGGGTTCCCGTTGGCCGCAGAAAGTCACGACAAATCTCTTGAGAGGGTCTCTGACGACCCGTCGGATGGGAACGTCTCCGAGGAGAGTGAGTACAAGCATCAATGTGAGACAGCTCAGTGTGCTCAAGAGCTTCACCCTGTGTCAGGTCTAGGTTTGGAGTGGGAGGACGACTTCCCGCTACTCCCGCTGCCAACATCCTCGGCCGGCTCAGACTCGCCCCACCATGTCGCCCCCCCCAAAGCTCAGGAGACCAAGCCGGTCGTGCAGTTTTCCCGCTTCACCGTGTCCCGCTTCTCCATCACGCACGTCTCCGACTCAGATGTGGACTCTGTGGGAGGTGAGGGTGTAGTTGGGGGAAGAGATGGGGGCGGTAGCGGAACAAATCAGAGCGGGGCCGGGTCAAATGACCGGGTCCTCTAAACCCAAATAATAAAGCTCATGATAACAGTCCCACCTGGGGCCTCCCAGCCCCGCCTGAAGCCCCGCCCTTGGGTGGGGGGGCTGCACACGAACGTAAAGGAATATTACGACATCATCTGACTTTGTTTTGGCAGGAAGCAGCGAGGACGGAGACAAGGAGCGAAGGACATTTTCTCTTGTGGACATGTGACCACGGAGTGGGAGTGGCCTGGACTTAAGCTTCGTGTATCGAAATAGTATTCTATCGATTGTGATTATTTTCACTCTGCAGGGACTCACTCGAGGAAGGACATAAAGAGATTAAGGACGCAAGGAATGAGGACACAAATAGTTGAGGCTCTTGGATCGTTTAGCAAAGGGACGCTACCATTTACAGGAATAAAGTACAATCTAAGAAGTGCATGGTTTGACAACGTCTTGCTTTCAGAGACTCTTCCTGTCGCGGGGACAAAACACGCACACGTCGTCTCACGGGGACTCCGCCCGCCTGGGACTTTTCTGCTTGCCAATACAATCAGTCGACATTTTGTCCGTTTGCTGCCCAAGGAAAATGTTCAAGGTGTTCCCAATATTTTGCCCCGCCTGTTCCTAATCACATGCTATGCAAGTGAAAGACCAAAGGCAAAACATTAGGAACGCCTCTCAGAGAGATGAGACTAAAACGACAACAAAAGTCACGTTTATAACGGACATAAATCCCGAGCTGCCAAGCTCGTCAGGAAGCTTCGTTGCTGCATGGGAACAGGAATGGACCGTTGAACCTTGACTTATTTAAGACCTTTTTAAGACTTAAAGTTAACTCAAGACTTATTTCAGACTTGTTTAAAACTCATCTATGACATAATCCTTGTTTAAAACATTTTTAAGACTTCAAACATAACTTAGGACTTGCTCTAGACTCTTTAGACTTGTTTAAAACTGGTTTATGGTACAACAACCTATTTGAGACTTATTTAAAATGTTTGAAAAAGTTGCTGAAAAGATCAACTTGACTAAGCATTGCTGAAGACTTATTTCACAGTTATCTGGGACTCGTTTAAGACTTTTTTTAAACAGGTTAACTTAAACATAAAACTTATTTCAGAGCTTTTTACGACTTCTTTTTAAGACAAAACCTGTTCAAGACTTGTATTTAAGACTTGTTTAAAACTAGTTTATGACAAAAGCCTTATTTGAGACTTACAAGATAACCTAAACCTTGTCCAAGATGTATTTAAGATTTGTTCAAGACTTTTTAAAAACCTGTTTAGGACATAAAACTTGTTTAACACTTGTTAAGGACTTGTTTAGGACAAAATACTTTATTAAAACTCACCTAAGACTCGTTTGAAACTAGTTTATGATATAATACCTATTTGAGACTTAACTAAGACTTGCTGAAGACTTATTTAGGATTTGTTCAAGACTCACTTAAGACCTTTTTCAGACTTGTTTTCAGACCTAATGTTTGAAGTGTGAAAACAAGACTAGTTTAGGGCCTATTTCCAACTTATTTAAGACTAGTTTATGACATAAGACTTAAATAAAACATCAGACTTATTTAAGACTTGTCAAAGACAAATTACTTTAATAGTGCACGACACAAAACCTTAAGACGTTTAGGGAATTGTTTATGAGACAAAACTTGTTTGAGACATGTTAGAAACACTTGTTTAGGACAAAAAAGTTATTCATGACTTGCTTAAGACTTGTCTAGGACATAGGACCTGTTTTAGACTTGTTAAGGAGTAAATGTTTTTTAATGAGGTCTAAGAACGTAAGACTTGAGTGGACTTCTCCTTCCCCAACAGGACACAGCGACGTGGCGGCTACTAGCCCTTCCGCGTTGGCCTGATGTTTTGTGATGTTTGGAGTTAGAAGCCATGTTGCTTGCAGTTTGTCAACTTTACTAACACATTTTCTCCGCCAACCGAGCAGCACATTTAAGGACGACCTGTCCCGCATGTTCGCTTGGTCGGCCCATCGCAGCACGTTTTGGCCCGGGAAAGAACTCACCCTCATAGCTTCTGTCCGAGATAAATAAAGTCTTTTTTCCACATCTTACAAGATGTTTCCTTTCTGCAGCGTGATCTTACCACCTTGTAGATCAACTCGGCTTAGCTTGTTAGCGTTAAGGTTGTCGTGTTTTTGAAAGGAACGGTGAGCTAGTTTTTTTTTTGTAATCATGTTTAGCTCCGCCCCCAAAGCAGGTTACAGTCACAAAGCAATCATTTCGCACACATCTTGGCCACGCCCCCTGCAGCCATCAAGGAGGTTAATAGTGTCTTTGAAGGCTTTGTGACTTTTGCTCTTTCAAGCGATGCCGCAGGTTAGCAGTGCTGTTTGGTCAGTGCTGGTGGTTGAATTAGTGCTCAGCCAGCCCGAGACGCCACCTGCTGGGGTACCCGGCCAGCCAGCTTAGCATGGAGCGGGTGACGTTGACCGAGGGCGGCATGGTGAGTCGCACGGTCTTGTGGGAGCATGCGGCGCGTTCCACGCACAGTGCTCACGCGTGTGTACGTGTTGGTTTCAGCATCATGACAGCAGCCCCTTCATGCCTTCAGATGTGCGGAACACCGAGATGAGCATCCTGAAGGCCCAGCAGGGAGTAGGTGGCGAGATGAAGCTCAGGAGCGGACGTGAGATGGAGCACGTGCTCCGAGAGGAACTCATCGCTCAGCGCGTGGCTCTGACCAAAGCTCAGCGGGAGGTGGACGAGGTGCGCTCCTTCTGGACGGAGGAGTTTGACGCCTTCAAGAAGGTCCAGGACGCCGCCGTGGAGGAGACTCTGAGAGCCACCAACGAGGAGTGGAGGCGTCTGTGGGCCGCGCGGGAAGACGAGGTGTCCGCCGACTTGTTGTCCCTCAGGGAGAGCATGCAGAGACACGTGGAGGAACACTGGGACAACATGGAGTGGCACCTTCACCACACTCTGCGCCTCTTCAACAAGCAGCTGAGCAGCATGGAGCAGAAGCTCCAGGAAAAGGAGGAGCAGGCGACCAAACTGAAGGAGGTCGTCAGCTGTCTCAAGTCACGTTTGAAAAAGAAGACGGAGGAGACCAGCAAGCTGACGGATGTCGTCGGCTGTCTCCTGCCACGCCTGCAGGACAAGAAGGAGCAGGAATCCAAACTTAAAAATGTGGTCACCTTGCTCTCCGCAGAGATGGAGGAGATGTCCTCAGCGCTGGGCCAACATCAGCAAGAGAGCCAGGACTGTCACAGGAGGCTGAAGGAGGTGCAGAAGCAGCTGGAGGCCGAGAAGGTGGCCAAGATGGAGGCGCTGGGCAGCCAGGCGCGACTCCACAAACAGCTCCGTCATTTGAAGAACCTCCTGAACGTCTTTGTGGTCCAAAACGAGGCCTTTCTTGTCAGCACCATACTTCTTTACTGCCTCTTTTTTTACTGCTGCCTTTTCATTTCATGTTCTTGTGTCCTTCTCGTGCCTTCGCAGAAGTCAGCGAAGAGCAACGAAATAAGTGACGGCGTGGAGAAGAAAGCACAGGGGGAGCAGAATGGCGACGGGAGGAGAATTGAGCAGGACGAGGAGAAGGACGTGGGTGTTCAGGAGAAGACGGGGAAGAATGCAGCCAAGGAGAAGAAAGACAAGAAAGAACTCAAGGAGCAGGAAAAGAAAGCCAAGAAGGAAAGGAAGGAACGGGAGGAGAAGGAAAAAAGAGAGAAGAAGGAGCGCGAGAAGAAGGAGAAGAGAGAAAGGAAGGCGATGAGAGACCTCTGACTCCTCCCATTGTTTGGTATTTACAAATGTCGACCTTCAGAGATGTTCTTTTTTCCAATTTCATCAAAGAACCCAAGTTGATGTTTGTTTATTGTTCACGAGTCAGAACATGCATGGTATTGTAATAAATATTCTATAGGTACATGTACGTCATATTAGCATTGTTATATCTTCTACATATTCCTTCATGTTCCTCGCCGTTACGTCATTTTGTTGGCACAGCACGTCTTCCACTGCCGGCGGGGTCATGGCCGAGGGAGCAGGATCTCAGACGGTGGAAATCAGTTTGACGTCTGAAGAACTGCAGACAGACAAGGGCAGGGGGGTTGGCGGACTCAACGCGATTCAAATCCCGATAAAATGAGAAGACTTTGAAGCTGAGTATTTGTTGGTTTGGACACAAGTGCAAGTAGTTCGAGCAGACCTGGTGCCGGTGAAGCGGGCCGGGTCAAAGTCCTCCGCTGCAGCCTGCAGACAAATAAGCGGGGTCATGTAAACTTTACACGGAGCCATCTATCTATGCTGCAGTCACACCGCTCACCAGCAGAGGGCAGAAACGCAACACAATGGATGAGCTCAGTTATTTAGGCGTGTCCAACGTTTTCCCATTAACGACCAATTGTCGTACCCGAATCGTAAAATAATTCTGGTACATATGACCACAGACAACATGCAGTGGCAACCTTTTTTGGCGACAGCGCTGGAAAGTTTATTTCAATTAGCTAATTGGGTATGTACGATAACTTTCCTCAAAATACGACCATTTAAAGTGCAACTCCCTCGTTTAAGATACCACTCTTAGCAACAGCACCATCTTTTGGTGAGATTCGCTCACAGCAGGCTGCTATTTTCCAACGGTATTTTTTCTTCTCCGGGAACCGGAAGTGGTCACGTTCGTGAAGCTCCGCGGTTGCCGGCAAATGGCGGCAGCTCAGCCTACGTGGTTTTCTCCGTACACCTCTTGCCGAAGCAACGTCTGTAAGTGCACTAAGTTGACATTACGGTGCATACTGACTTTAGCCGATGTATTTTGCAGTCTACAGTCGTGCCCAAAGGTATATTTTAATCTTCACGTGCCTAAGATAACTAAATTAGCACTAGGCTAATACAGTTGCAAATTCACGACAGCTTTCGCTTTGTGTTGTTTTCAGTGGCCTCGCCGTGGGCTCATTCAGAATGTTTAGCGGATTACAATTTTGTAATAGCTAATGTTTAGTAGCTAAATTGTTGCTGTAATTACCTGACGGCAGATATAACGAGTGCGCATGCGTGGGCGGGATAGACCGCTAATTGTTCGTTGGCGCCCTCTAGGGAGCTGGAGGAAGATGCTGCATGTACTGGACATTTACTACGATCAATCGTCATTTCCCATCTTTGTGTATGCTAATAGCATGTATTTAAGTGCGCAAATGGTGGGAAGTGTTGATTGTACAGCGTGGAAAATTATCGTGTTTGTGTGAAAATATTGTACAAATACGATAATTGTCGTGTGTGTGGAAATGCTGTTTTCGACTCAAGGGCCAAAAAAGGATACCATTCTCATAATCATTTTGAAAAATGAACTGAAAAATATATTTATTCATCCATTTTCTATGCCGCTTATCCTCATTTCCCCAAAATAAAAATCCTTTTTAAAATAAATATATTTTCTTTAAATCTAAAAGCAATCCAGTATGCTATAAATGAGGGATGTCCAAACCTTTCCCACCAAGGGCCACATATTGACAATTAAAGGGTGCAAGTTTGTAAAAACTGATTATTTTGTAAAAATATTGCAAGAAAAAAACGCATCTCAGCTTTGTGATGTATATGAAAAAGCGAATTATTCGCATGAATTTTGGTATTTGCTCTTTTTTCCCCATTTTTTGGACTCATCGAAATATTTCAAAATTCTTCTTAAATCTCTGTAAATTCCCTTTTTGCAATATTATGACTTTCTTCCAATGATATTAATTGCGACTGTTTTTTTCGTTACAACTTTTTCCTTTTAATAATCTGACTTTATTTTTGCAAAAGCAGCAGTTTTGTCTATTTTTAACTTTTTTTCTTTCTACTTCCTTCTACTTTCTACTTCCTTCTTGTAAATTTTTTCCCACATATTTAATTATCACTTTGTTCCCATAATATTTGACATAACATTACAAATAATGGCTTTTTATTTAGTATTGCAACTAAATGGTACTAAAATTGTTTATCTTACAACTGTTTTCTCTTAATGACCTTATTATCTTAATGACTGTTTGTTTGTATTAGTTTCCTTGCTAACTTGTATTTAAAATACATTTTATTGTCTGTCATGTTTTTCAAAAATAATAATAAACTTCATTTTAGGACAAATCATTCCGTGTTGACAGAAAGCGTTGCAATTCCGCCCACTTTGCTGACTTGCAGGTGAGCTGTGATGAAGGTTGAAAGATTGCATAAGTCGGCTTTGTCACTCTTTTCTCCGCCCCCGAGCTTTATGTAAGCTGTCACTGCAAACTTCCACCATCTGTGCACGTAGCACACGCGTGTGTGCGGCTGCTCGCCAGCTTCCGCTGCGTGTCTTGTCATTGGACTGTGATGTGTGTCGCAGGCCATCTCACCTGTGAGAAGCCTGGCATGACGCCGTAGGGGCGCGGCTGTCTGGCCTGCAGGGCGGCGCTGTGTGTCGCCATGCCGGAGTGGGCGGCGTAGTCCGGGGCGAGCTGAGCGGTGCCCTCCCTCTCCAGAAGGTTTCCCGTGCTGCTGCTCTTCCCGTGCTGGAGTCTACAAGAACACACGTCAGCCATTTTGCTCACACGTGCGCTCTAAGCGTACACTGCCCTCATGCCTACCTGCATCCTGGAAGCCTGATGGTGTCGCCCTCTCCCTCGCCGATGACGCGGGTGTAGGAGAAAGGAAACCAGCCTCGCCTACAAGACCAGACATGTCAGTGTTGGGGGCAGACGGCTGACACCCGGCCCCCTTAGCGAACACTTACATGCCCGTCTTCTCATTCTCGCCGTAGTGCCAGCCGTCGCGAGCCTCGGGGACCAGCAGGGTGACCACGTCGCCCTCGTTGAAGCTGAGCAGCGTGCTGTTGTCGCCCGCCGTGTGCGAGAACACGGCCTGCACGCGTGTCCGGCCGTTATGCTCCATCCCCGCCGCCATGGAGCTAGAGCGCGGCAGGGTGCGCGTCTCCGCTGGGCAGAGGGGAACAAAGATGGCAGTCATGACCGCCACCCATCGTGCGACATCATGAGGTCAACAGGAAGTGGTCTTACTGAGCGAGGTCTTGCTCTTGGCGGGCGCCGCCTTGCGGACAGGAAGCGTGTTGGAGTACACGTCTCCCCCTTGTCTTTGGACCTGAGGGGACGTCTTGCCCAGTGACCCTTTAGACTCGGCCCACTGCTGGTAGTCACCGGCGCCGGCTGTGCCATTCAGCGCCACGGCGCCGCCTTCCATCAGCCTCTGTGGCATGAAATGACAAACAGTGAGTGTGTGTGTCTGTCATGTGGATTGCTTACATAAGTCATGGACTTCCTCAGTCGGCCTGAAGGGGGCGCCAAAACTGACTATCAAATCGATTAAAGCAACCCACCTGCGGCCCGACAGCTCCACTGATCCTCAGCGCTGCCAGCTCAGGTGGCACTGGCAGGGATTTAACGCCGGGCTCCACCATGGTGCTCATCTGCGAGGCCAGGAAGCGCTCCTGAAGCTTGTTGGGGTCTTGCTGCCACACGGGAAGACTTTGGGGCAGAAGCCCCTCCCCCTGGAGGACACATGCTTCCTGTTAGACGTAACCATGACAACGCAGCCTCACGCGTTACATCAGCACGTTGTGTACCTGCCTCCAGCAAACACTTTTCCACCCACACACACACACAGACAGCACCAAGAAGTAGGTCACCCCCCATCACCCAACCACCACCAGCACACGCACGCACGCACACACACACAAACAAGCTCGCTGCAGCCATTTGCGAATGAAATGACTCTTACTTCCCGCCTCACCTTTCCGTGGAAGGTGCTGCTGGTTTTTCCGGCAGCAACTTGGCGGTCCACCAGGAAGCAGAACCGCCTCCTCTCCTCAGACAGGGCATTCCTGTAGCCTTCGGCGATGTAGCTGTCCAGCTCGCTCTGCTTGGCGTTGACGGCTTCCACATACTGGGTGGGGGGATTGTACTGTTAGCTTCATGTTAGCGTGATAGACGCTTCTGATTCTGGTGGCTGACCTGCATCTCCTTCTCGCCATACTTGGCCGGCGTCTTGCTGCTCTGGCTCTTCCGGCGGAGCTTCTTCAGCTCGGCCTGGCACTTCTCCAAACTCTCACCCTTGCTCTTGTGCTCCATCTGGTACTTCTTCAGCGCCGCCTGCGGGGGGCAGTACATGGTCAGCGGGGGGTAGGGGAGGGTGGCGGAATCACGGACACAACGATGAGCGCTAATTGGAGGAAAAAGTCTGTCTTACATTGAGGTAGCGAGCGTCCATCTCCACCTTCTTCTCCAGCTCGGTCAGCAGCTCGTTGTGGAAGGACTTTAGCTGCATGACACGCACGGCTAATAATTAGCACAATGTTAATGTAGCCTTCCATGCTGACCTAATGCTGGTGGACAACAGTAATGAAGCAATATTAACTTAGCCTTCAGTGCTAATATGATGCTAGTGGACATCAGTTATAGAACTCCTCTAAAGCGATGCTAATTTAGCCACCGTGCTAGTGGACTAATTTAAGTTCTTTTAAAGCTTTGCTAATGTAACATGATTGCTAACATGACGCTAGTGAATATTAGTAATGAAGCAATGCTAAACTAGCCTTCACTGCTAACCACACTAGTGGACATCAGTAATTCCCTCCTAACTCATCTAAAATGATTGCCAACATAGATTTCAGTGCTAGCACAATGCTAGTGACCATCAGTAATGTAGCCTTCAGTGCTAACAACGCTGGAGACGTCAGTAGTGAAGCAATGTTGAGGTAGCCTTCAGTGCTAAACTGATGCTAGTGGGCATCAATCATGTAACTTCTCTTAAGCGATGCGAATGTAGCCTTCAATGCGAACACAATGAAGGATGCACAGTCTTGTGGTTGCTATTAAAAGCATTTTCTTTTGGCGAGCATTGGCCCAGTCTGTCTGGCACGCAAGCGATGGACACGTGCTCACCATCTCTTCCAGCTGGATCTGGATCCGTCTGTGAACTTCGGCCATCTGAAACAGAACCTCCCCTGCAGAGAAGACACGCACGCATGTCAACAAAGACGAGGACGCTGTTGTTTCGGGTTT
Source organism: Oostethus manadensis (assembly GCA_024372805.1). Classification (NCBI taxonomy): domain Eukaryota; kingdom Metazoa; phylum Chordata; class Actinopteri; order Syngnathiformes; family Syngnathidae; genus Oostethus; species Oostethus manadensis. Next base: position 1,683,661 of record QODF01000129.1, read on the forward strand.
TTTTCCCATGCAGGACAGGAGGATGAGATGACGCAAACATACATGGAAGGGGAGATTGAACATGACAGCTGCAGAAGACAACCACAAGAAGATGGACGTGTGTGATGGTACATGCAGCCTGGGAGTGTGTGTGTATACCTACATGCTGTCTCTTCTGAATATGCCGGCCATTGTAAAAAAAACAAAAAAATTTGTTTTAGAAAACTAAAACTACATTTTCACGCCACACATACATACTATTAGCACATTACTATGAAAGGTTGCTAACAGGCAGTGAATGGGAGTCCAAAGCTGGGCCTGGCGTGGCAGTTCCTTCGTCTCCGAACGGTTCAGTCATGGAATCCCGCTTCTTCGCCACAAACCCGTCGCCACGACAACCAACACAAGTCCGACCCTACCAATGACCTCACGTGCGAAGCAGGAAAGTGGAGGATGATGAGGGTGGAAGCTCGGTTTTATGTTCCCGGCCCGCCACACATGCATTGGACCGCCACCGATAGATTTGGTTGCCTACTTAGCCCCTGACCCCATCTAACAGCACACTCAGGCGGCTCCGACTTGTTTGTGACATAAAAAAAATTGATTACGCATCATGGCCAGTTACACAATCCCGCCCCACCCCCTGGAAATGTTTGTATCGCGCTTCCCTAAACAAGTGGCTTTAGGACATGAGAGGAATGAGGATGCTTCTCCCCGTGTCTGCATCGGAACGCTTGAATCCATTTATGGGCATGCAGGGGAACCGGAACTGCAGGATCTACCTCCCCCCTCCCCCATGTGACTGCATCCATATTTGGTCACGGGAAGAGAAACAGCGTCGTCAGCGTCGCGGCCATGTTTGGCGTGGAGCAACCTCCTCAGCCTCCCCTTCCTCCTCCCGCTGAGGAGATCCAGCTTTCTATTTTTAGCAACCGGCCGAGGCGCTTCTCCCGCCTGCCGACCCACGCGGGTACGTGGGTGGGCGGCGGAAGATGAGCAGTAGTGAGCGGGGGGAGGACGGGGCGAGTGGACTGTCAATCACCATCATGACGACCAAATGGAGCTTCGCTCGCTCTTAGTCGGGTCTGATGTTGCTAACTTCAACAAACAAGGTTTTCAAAATGAATTTGATTATTGTTGAAATAATAATCGTATGTTATTTTATATCACTGCTGTTTGTAGAATTGATTTCATGTTAAATCATTTAAATATGTAGTAAGTATGACATTATATAACTAGAATACATATCCATAAATATTCTATAAATTTATATTTATTTAACATTATTAATGTTAAAATAAGTTATTCTGTAATAACATTTGTAATCTTTCTAAATCTAAAAAATAGTTGTGAAATATATTCTACACATTATGTACAATAAAATGTTTATCATTTATTTCACGTTTAAATAAGTCCATCAATTATTATTCTATTGTTGAAACAATTTTAATGTTTCAATAATTCCTGTAAATTATTATAAGTTTATTATGGGTGTTTGTATAATTTGTAATATAATTTAACTTTAACTTAACTATTATACCATAACATTATTATTTATGGTTGTTTAAGTAAATTATTATTCTATAATATTATTTTTTGTTTGTACAATTTCATTGATTTCATCATTAAGTAATTTATATAATAGTAATTTTTATATTTAATATTTTATTTATTTTTTAAATATTTTTATTCAAAAAATATTTTTACTGTTTACATTTCTTTAAATTATTACTCATACATATATTATTGATGTTTGTTTAATTTACTAATATATAATTATGAAATATTTCGTGCTTAAATCATTTACAGATAACATTAAATAATTACATTTGAAAAAAGATTAAAATGATTAAACAAATATTTTGCATTTCTTTTAATCGTATATATTTTGTTGTATATTATTGAAAATAATAATAATTGAACTCATATTGCGTTACCACTTACAGAATAATTAACAACCTTGTTAAACCTTCATGGTATTTAAACCTTCATGTTTAAATAATTGATTTAACACTGAAATAACAATCATAATAATTATTATTATTATCATTGTTGTGCGTGCCGAAAGGAGGACAAACAAGGGCAGAGACAAGTGAGTGAGCAAGCTCCGCCTTCACCACCTGACCAATGATGTCAAAGAGACCATGCCCCCCCCTGCCCTGCTAGCTATGCTATCCATGCTATCCAAACATCTCCTGTGCTCGGGACAGGCAGAACCGCAGCCAAGCCATGTGAAATCCACGTGCATGCATTCGGCCAAAGCGGAGCTACATGTGGTCCCTGTCGGATGTGAGGGCTCGTTGCCTCCATCTTGTCTTTCAAGCCAGCGGACCCGCATTCAAGACGGCGAGTCCTCCTCTGGACAAAGGTGAGCATCAGTCCATTTGGTTCAGGCCCGATGCCAACCTCCAGCCCAGCAGGGTGCGCTACAGACACTAGGAGGACTCACCGAGATCCTTAGCGCCTTGACTGTGGCTGGCCATCTCGCCCATCCGCACCAGAGCGTCGAAGTAGCCCTTAGCGGCGTGCGTGACACCTGCAAACACGGAAGCATTGGGCGTCAGCTCAGCGACCTTCAGCGAGGATCAGCTCGGAAACAAACAGCGGGAAGCGAGAAGGAAGGCCCGGCGGGAAAAGAAAAAGACGACGGCAGGACACAAAGAGAGCAAGTCAGTCAAAGCAAAAGCTCTACAGCTTGATGGCCATCACGGTCAAGGCAACGTCCTTCCAACTGAAGGCCCACAGCAACCGCAAGAACGTCCGCTTTGGACCAAAAACCACAAGACAAGCCAACGGAAGCGAGCGAGGACGTGACAGCGGATGACGGCATGAGAGGACGAGCGCAAGGCTCCATGACATGGAGATTAGCCGTGGTGCAGGATCACCACGTCATGTCTCTACAGTCGCTAGTGGAGAAGAACAACAAAAAAAGAAGGAAAAGATGTAGAAAAGAAAGAGGAGAAAGAAGAAAATGTGCAAGACAAAAAAGCAGAAAGAGAAAAGTGAGATGGGGAAAAAAAGTAAATAAACTAAAGATGTGCCAACAGCTTCTGATTGGCTGAAGAGAGATCACATGTCACGCATTCGCCCATTCAATAGGGAACGTTTATTGACCAAAAACCCGCGTCATCTTGTCCTCAATCCAACTAAGTCTTCTCTCCTCATTTGGCCTTGTCTCACGGCGCCCTCTGTTCTACTTCCAGAATTTTCCACAGGTTCTGTCCTCAATTCTTCCCACACGCACGCACACACACACACACACACAAAGCGACAAAGAAAGCACATGAAGCGGGGAACGCAAAAGTAGGAAAATTAAAATGAAAAAAAACAAACAAAGATGAAGACCTGACACTTTGCATGAAAGGACGGACAGGAAGTGGGCGTACTCACTGGTCAGCGCCTTCTCGTAGCTTTTCCCCATGGCGATGAAGTTCCTCAAGCACGGGTTGAACTGTTCCATGATGGACTGGAGAAGGAGGAGGAGGATGTGTGGTTAGTGAAGGACACGCCGACTCTCATTTGAGCTGCGCGCACACACATGGGTCAGGTGAGGAAAAGGAGGCGGAGCTCCGCAGGCGTCCGACCTTGAGCTGTCACCTGCTGACCCGCTAATTGCTTTTTCTCGTTGGCGGGCCAGAACACCGCAGAGGATTCCGCTGGTCACATGTCAGGACCTGAACAGGACCAGGTGTAAAGCTCACTCCCCGACACCTCAAGGGCTGCGCCGGACTCTTGTTTAGCGGCCGTAAACAAAAGGGGCGGGGCCATTGACAGGAGGAAAGCAATGCACTCTCAAATCGAAGCTGTCAGCACTTAAATAAAAAAGGTTAGCGTCACGTCGGGGTGTAAATTGCCGCACCGCATGCCGAGCGACGCCGTCGCCAACGCGTGGCTCAGGTGCATTGTGAGAAAGCGGGAAGTGAAATGATCCAGTGGGGGGCGCCATTGAGCACGAGGGGTCTCCCAGACAATCGTTAGTGTGCGTTGAGGGCCAAGCAAGACAGACGCCCTCTGGTGGCCGCCGTGGGCATGACAAGCTACGTTACATCATCTGGCTCACACTTTTCTCAAGCAGCTCATGTTTTAATCATGGAGGCATTTATTTACTGTCAGGGAGACTGCGGCATGCTGGGAATTCAAGCCAGGACTACATAGACTGCGAGTAATCACGCAGATGGTATTTGTTCAACATGCGGGGGGAACACTTTTTGCCACAAATGCAACCTCCATCAAACCCCTCAGCCCCGCCAGAGCTCCCCCCCCCACTGATTTTCTATACGGTGGAATCACGACTGAGTGGGGAGTCAGTCAGCCTACACACACACACACACACAAGCGCAGGCGGCATGAGTCATCCAGAATTTCCATCGAGCATCTTTGTGACTGTGAAGTGGAGCAACAGGAAGTGGACCTCAGCTGTCCTGATGACCATCTTTCGCCGATCAGCGAAAGTTGTGTAGACGGTGCGGATGTAACCAGGAAGAGAAGCAAAGATAACGACGCGACTAACGAAGTGAGAGTCCCCCAGGCGGGCGGCGTCGGCGTGTAAACAACCCAGAAAGTGTCTCATCATGAAGATCGGTGCTTCCCGTACTTACATTTATTTGTGGCGGCCCGCCACACATTTATTTGGACTGTCATAAATAGATCCTGCGCTAATAAACATGTTCTGATGCACCAGCCAGACCCCTCTGGAGTCTTTTTCTAAGAGTTCGGGCACAAAAAGCCGTCTCGCTCTTCTCGGCGAGCAACGGGTGCTGCTGTGGGCAACTCCCATGCTTGTCTTGTTTGTACACATATTGGCGTTGCGTTTTGTATGTTTTTTTTACTCACTTTTGACCAATTGTGCTGATTTGACATTTACGCAATCACGTAACCCCCACCACAAATAGATCGCAGCCCTGTGGGGAAAACCAGCCAGTCGATGATGAATCATGGAGATGATTGTTGGCACATGAATTCAAAAACACGACTTAACTCAGCCTCGGGCCCCCATCAGCAGCAGCGGGGACCCACCTCCACTGCCCGAAGCTAACAAGCTAACGGCGCAATCCGCCGGTGGTCGGAGGAACCCCTCTGAGATGCTGACATTTTCACTGTTCACCCTTTCGGCAAGGCCACGCCCCCTCGTGGCGGTGCCCGCCTCCCATTCCTAAGCACACAAACTACACTTGGTGGGGACAGTGAAGGCAACACCGCGTCAGCCAAATACACCACTTTACTCTTTCATGTCTTTAAAGACATTTCCTTTCACGTTGCGGCGGAAATCTCCTTAAGTTCCCGTACCTCGGCGAGATTTAGATGTGGTGCCGAGACAAAAGTTACACACCCGCCTCATGTAGAATTGGCTCAAGTGTTCAGTACCGAGTTCTGGGAAACTTCACGAATGTATGAAGTGTGGGGAGGAAACGTAAGACTCGATCGTCTTGAAACTCGGAAGCCAACTTCCCTTGCTGAACATCCGCAGCGCGTCTTACCTTGTAGACGTTCTCCGTGATTCGGTGCACTTCGTCGGTTCGGGACATGTTGACCGGGAATGAGTGATGTTGATGGTGATGATGACGACGGTGGTCCCGTCTTTTATAGGAGAGTCCTCCACTGCGCCCACACCGGAGACCCACACGCGTGTACGCACAGGCGGACCGTCAGGGGCGGTGATGCTTTCAGGGACCCTGGGAGAGAGAGAGAAGCTGGCCTCGTTACTCCGTGATATCAGATAAAATATCTAAACGTCTGAATGTTCCTTCGACCGCTTTATCACCCCCCAAATCGCCCGATGCCTCTCTTTGCTAACAGCAGAATAAACAACTGACCAACGGACGAGCTTTGCTAGTCATTGAACGTAGCATCGCATCGAGGCAAGACACGCCCCCTCTACTGCGTCACCACGCCCCCTCAGCTTCAGTCATTGAGAAGAGCACATCCTCCCACCTTTCTCGCACGCACGCACGCACGCACGCTTGATCCTGGCCTTTGGTTTGGGTCTGCGTGTTTTTGCTCGGTGTGTGGTTCGAGTAGGCAATGAAAGCGCCACGCATCGCTTCAAAATGGTGCTCATCTGTTTATTGTGGGCAGCCAGCAGGGGGCGATTCATACGGCAAAGATAAAACACGTGACTGTTCCGCTCACTCTGATTAGTCCAGACTGGCGGCGACGTCACAACCTAGCCAAAGAAATAAGAATCAAGAGTGAAGTGGCGGCAAAAAACGCACCGAGAAAGATGAAGGTGACTTCAAGGACCTGCACGCAATTTTCCCGCCAGCAAACTTCGACACGCGTGAGTCATCCGCACCGCCCACTCCCACGCGTGCACGTGAGGATAGTGCATTGATGGCAAGCGTAAGCAGTGTGCTGCTGCCACCTTGTGGTCAAACACGACAACAGCAGGATGTCCAAATACGTTTATTGTAAAAAAAAATTACTGATGATCGGAGAATAGAAATATAAAGACTAGAACTGTCGAGAGGAAAGGAGCAGATGGATGAGAATCATTCAGGAGAGAGTTTTACGATCCAGAGGATTCAAAAGAAGCTGAAGGTGCACATGGACATAACTTTCATAAACAATCATAATAATAATAATAAGGCCTCTTTTAGGTGTTTGTTACGCTGCTGCTCCACTTCCTGTTGCAGCTGAGATAAAAGCGCTATTGATCACTACGTGATAAGAACATCCTATCAGTATCCACAGCGCTTCCCTGCAGGATAAGGGCGCGCAGGTAACCTGGTGTCCACCTGGCGTCCTCTCACGCCGCCAACAGCTCTGCCTTCCTTCTGGGACGATCCCCAGCTAAGAGAAACATCATCATCATTATCATCATCATCATAGCACAAACGTCTTTGTTGGCCCGCAGCGTGTTTTCATCACAAACCTGCTTCTCTCTCCTGCACCTCAGGGAGTTCATGGGCGGGGACGTCAGGAAGCTCCACCCCTTCCTGAGGAGCAAAGTCTTGTTACAGCTCACACGCTACACTACAATAACACATACTAGACTACAATAAAAGAAAATACACTACACGCAGTAGCATAAAGCTTTACAATGAGGGACACTGTACAGTACAATAGGACATACAGTACAATGAAGACACACAACACCGGAATAACACACTACAGTGCAATAACACATACACTATAACAAACACTACAGCGCAATAACACACTATAATAAAACACACTACAATACAGTACAATTGAAGACACACCACACATACTACATTACAATAACACACTACAGGAGAGCAGAGTAAGACACAAAGAGACCTGAGTGATGGCCTCCAGCTCAGCCAGGACAGCATCTTGGTCTTCTTGGGACAAGGAACCAGCCAGCATGTCATCTATTTGCTGCACAAACAGGAAAACATGTCATGGTCTTTTTTGTGCTAACGACATCAATCAATCGCTCCTATCTATCTATATTGACAGTATCTAACGATCTATCTGCATCTACAGGCTCACCCTCTGGTACTCGACGGCTTCCTGCGTTTCATCCAAAATGCGCTCCACGTCTTCGATGGACATGACCTTGGGAGGGAGACACGCTCAGTGGCGTCACAGCCAACCCGCCACCGATGACGTGGTCACCTACCTGGTGCATCTTCTTCAGACATTCGTTCCCGACTTGGAGGCCGTCGATGACCTTCTTCTCAATCTGGGCAAACTCCAGGTCCTGGACCTGCAACATGAACGTTCAACTTGAGGAGGAGGAGATGATATCAGCCAGGCCTGAAGGAAACCTTCTTCTGCTGCCACCCACCATACGCTCCAGGTTGCTAATCTGGTTCTCCGTCTTGTCCAGCAGCTGATCCTGGTAGCGTTTCTTCTTCAGGAGGAGGAGTGCTTTCCTGAAGCCCAGTGAGAAGAAAACTCATCTTCATCTTCATGTTCAGGTTTTTTATTTTGTGTTTTATTTTGTGTTTTCTGCCTGGACTCACTCTTTCTTGCCATCTTTGAGGAGCTTCTTGGCTAAAAGTCTTTCCTTCTCCAGCTGCAGGTTGATCTTCTTCTGGTACTGCCTCAGTTTATCTCGCTGCTGCTTCAGTTGCTGCAAAAAGTCACTCGCGAATGAGCAAAATCTCCAAAGCAGCAAGAATTGTGGCGTTGGCGAACGAGTCGACTCATTTGAGGTAAGGAGAAATGGAATTGCAGTTGTCGTTCTTATATATAAAATGCTGTTTGCGCTTGAACGCCTCATCAGCACAAAGGAGACAGATACGAGTTATTCATCACTCTGTGTGTGCTTTAGAAATAAACCACACACACACACACACACACACACACACAATGATTAAGCAATTCCTTGACCTAAAAGAACCGCTTGCCTTCCTTCACACAAACAATATTTCCGAATCATTCCCACAACAAGTATGTATTGCTGAAATGTATACATTTGGATTATTCTGATCCAAATCTTACTTTATCAGTGATTTTTCGCTGGATAAAAACAAAACATCTAAAACAGTAAGCCAGTCTTTTGAACGGCTTTTTGGGAGAAAGTAAATACCCGGCTACGCTCAAAGATCCATGAATCCCATCTCCACTTCTAACGAGGCATTTGGAACGAAACTAACACAATTCCGCCGGATTAAGTAGCAACGACTAAAACATACCAACATGCAACTATAACATGTTATCACTTGTTGTTGTGAGTTTTTTGTGAAGAACTGATAAATCACAAGTTTTCTAAGCCGGCTCGGTCGCACAGATCGAGGCTAGCTAGCTAGCTAGCGACACTTACCAATATGGCCTTGTCTTGTTCTGTCACTCGAGTCTGTTTCTTTCTTCCGAAAAGATTCCCCATTCCGACCCAGCATCACAGCTGCTGTTTGCCGCTCTGGGAATGTGCGTCAGAAACGCCGAGATGTAGTTTGTCTGAGTCGAGAACGCAACATTAGCGACGCAGCTTCTCCATCGCTAATGCTAATGCTAAGCGGGCCACACCCACAGCCGGGAGTACGGAGGCCGCGCCGGGACAAAAAGCTTGTTTGTAAACTTACAGCTTAGTTTGCCGCCCGGTGTCGCGCCGGCGGCCGTCCCCCGTCACGGCTTTAGTTTGCACACAAATCATTTACAAACACACAATTAACAATTAGAATGAATATTTATTCATGAAAAGGTTCATCCAGACTTTGAGGCAATACACAAAGCAAAATACAACACACAGATAATAAATAGAGAGCGCAGCGTCTTTCAAAAGTTGCATAATATAAAGGTTATAAAACTTCCCGGACGTAGTGCAATTTTGCCAGCACCAATAAAGTCCTGCGCCAGTTTCTTGCCAAAGGGTGTGAATTCTGGTTGTGTGCATCAACACCAACTGGATGAGTCGTGACGCTCGGGTGGCTACACGGTACTAACAAAACACACACGCATGCTTCAAGAAAAGCCTTCATTGCACTTGGGAAAACAAACATGAAATCACAGCAACGGGACATCCCGACAACGCACAGCCAGTGTCCATCTATGCCCTTGCTGACGAAACAAGGCTACATGTGTGCAAAATGTGACAGACTTAAATCAAGTTTGACAGCCACAAAACACTAAAAAGGAACTTCCAGACTTGGTAGTGCTAAAACCCCCGTTGAAATGTACGCAGTGGGGAAAAAGATGAAGCAATTGCAACAAAAAGCACCACCTGGCGTGACCAGTAGTCGGTGTGTTTTGCACCTTTATCAAAACACACTTTAGGATGCACGTGAAGCCCACTGACAAGCCTCTGCGTGTCTTTAAAAAACGAAAACCAAGAGTGGAAGGCCATTCGGGTTGTAGAATAAATGAAGTACTTTCAGTTTCTTACCAGGATGAAGTCCCACAGACAGACATGAACAAACACGACAGAAGAAAGGGCAACAAAAGAATCATCTCATCACTGTTGCCAAGTGAACAAGAACATCCTGCCTCGTTTCAAAAATTACAATTGACTGATTTGCTGATGCACCAATTGTATATTAAATAACACAGACAGAATTTGTATATTAAAACATTGTACACACACACAAATACTGGGTGACAAGGGGGAGGACCACAACAGCCCCGCCCCCACTGGAGCTTACATTCATGAGTATAAATCCACAAAAAGTGACTGAGGATTTAAGCTCCGTCTCTTCCGTGTTGGAGGCGCGCGTCCTTGCCAACATGTGCTACATGTACTGCGTGCATAATCGACTCGACAGTCCCCCGAGCGACCCGTACAGGGGTGGGAGGGGGTAAGGGCGGCCACGTCTCATCCGGACGTCCGCACGTGCATGCTGGTGACAAATGAGGGGAGGCGGCAGTTCACAAAATAAGCAATGTTCTGCCAACACGAACGTCACAAGCACATGTGCCGCTTTGGTAGCATCGTGGACGGGTCGCTTTTTGTTTCTCGTGTTTAAAAACGAGAGTCAGTGTGACCGACTTATACCACATGACCTGTTAATGATACCACAGACAGATTAAAAAAACACAGATAGAAAAACCAGTGGGTATGGCCTCAACACACACTTTCCTCGGAGGTGGACGTCACAGTTGGTGCACGGTGCTGTCGCCGTGGTTGGCACAAACAGAAGCGTCCTGGGGTAGCCGGCGCCACTGGAAGGTCGTGCTGAGCGAGCCCACGTCATCGCCCTCGTTCTCCTGCTCCTTGGCGAAGTCCATAAAGACCTGCGGCGCCGTGAAACACGACACAGAGAGTTGAGCAGATCGGTGTTCGGTAGCATGACACGTCCCGCCTGTGTGTGTGTGTTTGGTGTGGGTGGCCTCCAGCGGAGGGAGGTTCTGGCCTCACCTGTTCCAGAGTGGACTGCGAGAAGTTGTACTCTTCAAAGTTGAAGCTTTGCTTTGCTGGACACAAATAAATCAAGTAATCATTGATGTAACGTTAGGTGTGTGTGTGTGTGTGTGTGTGGACTCACCGCGCTCCAACTCAGAGAAGGACGTGGCCAGGGACTTGACATCGTCCATGGGGACTTTATACGCCATCGTTGTAGCAAAGCTGCCAACCAATCACAAGAATGTGCTTTCATTGAGTGTGACAGTATGAATATATTAGCCACAAATACGTTTGACCTCACTCTTAATAAACACATTATAATGGGACTGAATGTAGCTTGTTGTTCCAACGCCATACAGTAGATGGCTGGGTAACGCCGCTTCTTAACACACCTCACACGCCAATTGTATTCAGACCACATGATTAGGGACTCGTACTGAAACTGTATCATGACATTTGTGCCAGAGTGACACATTTTCAAGCATAAAAATGGCAAAATTATCTAAAATATGAATATAAGGCATTTAGAAGACGCATTCAATCAAGCTGTGATATATGTAGTATTTTAAACGGGTCACTAGGTGTCAGTAATGCTACATTGCTGAGACACCAATAGGCACCGCAGAAAGTACTGTACAGAAAAAGGAAGCAAAAAACCAAATATGTCCCCCAATGCAAACATTGGTGCTTATCCTCACTATGGTTGTGGGGATATGTTGGAGCCTATCCCAGCTGATTTCGGGTGAGACGTGGGGTACACCCTGAACTGATCCCAATGCAAACGTGTGAGTCTACTTACTTAACTTATTTTTCTTTTACTATTTCTACCACATTGGGTAATAAGAGTGCAAAGGTATCCTATCTCTAATAATGATAGATAAAATTCTAAAACAATATTTAGAATGTCTTAAAAAGGTTTTCTACGCTCCTATGCAAAAAAAAAAAAACACACAAAAAGTAGCAACAGAAAAAAACGTTAGTATTTCTGAATCTATTTGTTCGGATTGACGTGTTTTTTGCATCATGGTCAGTTATGTAAAAAAGACCCACCCCAGCCCCGCCCCGCAGCCCACACCACAAAAAGCAAAAAGCAGTCCTGTGGGTGAAGATGTAAAGATGCCTCTGACCTCTCTTGTCGCGAGGCATGGGGGAAGATTCGGAGTATCTCTTTGTGCAACAGCGCCACCTGCTGTTGCCCCATCAGCCCCTCCCTGAGCTTGACCTCCAGGCTGTATCCTCGACCGTACTTGCCCTTTAGGTGCTGGATGGAGCCAATGCACCTGTAGCGGAAGAATAAATGCGAGTGTTTGTTTGCCCTCGGCAAGAAGACTCATCACATGACGCGCGACGGGGGCAAAACCTCAGCTGGCCTGAGACCACGATAGCGACACGGTCGCACACGGCCTCCGCCTCCTCCATGTAGTGCGTGGTGAGGATGGCGCCGCGCTGACGGTTCCTGAAGGCAGCACGCATAGCCCTCCTGCACACACGTTACGCTTGTCAGCACGACGATTTTTGATCCACACCGAGACACAATCTTTACAAGCCTCACCACATGCGCTGTTTGGATTTAGGGTCCATCCCCGATGACGGCTCGTCCAGTAAGACGATCTGAGGGTTCCCGATCATGCTCAACGCAAAGCACAGCTGAGAGAAAGCACAGGGATGGGATGGCGGGTAAATTGGCCAACCGATATCAGCAGGAATGAAAATGTATCTTCTTACTTTTCTTTTCACTCCTCCTGACAAACTCTTAGCTTGTTTGTGCACATGCTCCTTCATCTCCAAGGCGTTCACCACACTGAAGACGAGAAGGAAACGCTAAGTTTAGGAAAGAAACAAAGACGTCCCGATGCTGAGGCTACCGTTTGATGATCCCGGGGACGTCCTGTCCTCTCAGGCCCTTGATTGCCGCGTAGATCTCCAGGTGTTCCTGCAGAGTGATCCTGGGCCACAGAGGGTTCACCTGGGGACAGTAGCCCACGTGCTCCAGAGGGGCGTCCAATGACCCACACTCTCCCATCAGCACCTGTGAGAACATTCCGTCACTGTTGATGGACAAGGAGGACAGACCAGTACCCACCTGTCCTGCGGTGGGGTCCAAGTCACCGGACAGCATGTGCATGATGGTGCTCTTTCCTGAGCCGTTAGGGCCCAACAGTCCAAGAACCTCACCTGCAGGAAGAGATACTGAAGATGAAGATTACAGGTGGTCAGACGGGTGAGGACGAGAGCGGAGGTACCTTTACGAACACAGAAGGAAACGTTCTTGGCGGCCACTCTGCCACTCTTGCTGAGTGAGACGTCCTCTCTCTGATTTTTGTACTTCTTCCTTAAGTTACTCGCAACCACAAGCGGCTTCTGGAAGGATCAAACATCTGATCAGAAGCCATATTTGGACAGCTGCAGGAAGTAGCTCTACCCGCCTCCATTCTTACAACAGAGGTCTCAAACTTGTGGACTCTGACTTGGTGGACTTGAGCTTAGCGTTGGAGCAGTTGCAAGTTGTTTATTTTTTTCCCCACTTCCTCCCTCCAGCCTCGTGTGGCTCAGCTGTCTGACAGGAAGCACCGGCATGTTTCCAGCAACAAGGAAGAGGCAAGAGAAGCCCACGATCCGAATTACCCATTCTTGTGCTGGAGAACCGTGTACGCTTTGAAAAACTGTTTGGGTTGTGAAGAACCATTTAGAACAATGTTCGGAAAAACGGTTCGTATTTTGAAGAACCATTCAGAATGGTTCATGTTCAGAACAGCTCATGTTCTGAAGAACCCCTTTATGTCCTAAAAGACTGTTCATGTTCTGAAGAACCTGCTCATACGCATTTACATACTCTGAAGGAACCATTCATGACGAAGAACAGTTCATACTACGATGAACCAGTTCATATACTGAAGAACCCACCCATGTCTTAAAGGATCCGCTCATGTTCTGAAGAACCTGTTAATAGTCTGAAAGAATCTGTTCATCTTCTGAAGAACCCACTCCTAAAGGGCCCATTTATGTCCTAAAGGATCGTTCATGTTCAGAAGAACCTGTTCATATTCTGTAAGAACCATTCACGTGACGTGGTTAACCGCTCATGTTCTGAAGAAGCCATTTATGTCCTCAAAAAGCGTTGATGTTCTGCTGAACCATTCATGCTCAGAATAACTCATTGTTGTAAGAAACCGTTCATGTTCTGAAGAACCGGTTATTAATAAAGACTAAGAAGATTACATCAGCTGTACTTTTGTACAATACTTGACGGGGCCCACCTCACCCAGACCCTACTTCCAGCAGCTCCCAGGTAAGTTGAGTTTGAGACCACTTGGTCTACAAGATGTTCAGTAGTGATGGATGCACTGATATGAAGAGCTGTCTCAATACTTTAGTCTGTGACTTCAGGCAAGGTCACAGACCTCCTCACATGACTGGCAGCTGAGCGCCTCCTTCACCCGGGCCTTCTCCATCTGAACATCCTCGTCCTCGTTCAGCCCCTCTTCGGGGTTGCGCTCCGCTTTGGGCTTGGTCTTGCCAGAGATCCTGGAGACAAGGAAAGTTGTCAACATCTTCACTCCACGTGAGCTGAGAGACATCCATCAATAGACTTTGTAAGACTAAAAGAGTTGAAAGGTACTTTCATCTGCATCATCGCAGTCATCACCTGCACAACTGATCTTTTTTCATGGTCCTGCCACCGTGACGGGCCTCCAGCCAGCGGAGCACAAGAATCAGCAGGATGCACTGGAGGTACGGCTGTGAACAAACGTTAGCAGACGCTTCACTTCCTGTACAAAGACTCTCATTCCTTCACGCGCACTTGATGACTTACTGCTAAAACAGCGATGAGCAGGTTGTTCCACAGGAAGTTCTCCTCATAGTGAGAAGGGAGGAAGGTGGCCTGAGCAGCAACATCAGGGTACGCCTCGGTCAAACACGCTAAACGGGTCAATGCATCAGCTGGTAGAAGGACAGCCGGCTGCTTACCTTGGTGATGCTGTTGAGGCAGCCCATGAGCGGGTAGAGCGGGTTGACGACACACAAGACTTTGTGGAGACCTCGTGTCACAGCGGGGCTGTCGCTCCCCAGAGGAAGGTGGACCACCAACGCCGACACCACACACACCTGAGGACCACACTGCATGCCTGACAACCTTGATGGCATTTTATGGCAAGCAGCAAAGCGTATTTGAGGGTAGAAAGTGTCCATGTTGGCAGGGCAACACTGTCAACACGTGAACCCTGACCTTCGCAGACAAGCGAGTGTCTGCTTAATCCAGACATGCAGAAAAAGAGCACGCATTTCTCACCATCATGGAGATGACCGAGAAGAAATCCTTGTTGCTCTGGACTCGTGTAAAGCCGAAGGAGAAGACGTACGTGAAGAGGATCACGGCCGGAACAAACCCAACAGTACACAGGACCTGAGAGAGATCAAATATATTGATGACCCGTCTGTGTCATTACGGGTCGTGATCTTTTAACAATGAGCACAGACCACTGCACAGAGGTTGCTGGACGTCAGCAGGTTGCCGGTGTGGAAGGAGAAGAGGACAGTGGTCATGCAGGACAGGACGAGGTAGTAGAAGGGCATGTCCACGGCCACTTGGCCGCACCAGTAGGCTGAGGGTAGCAACCCGGAGATGCGCAGTGTGGAGCGGCACTTGAGCTGAGGACACAAGGAGGCGGAGAGTCAGGGACTATCCACTCGGAAATGTTTTCAGGTCAAAGCCAGTAACAAAAAAGATTGGCGTGCGGCGTGCTGCTGAGTCACATAGAGTTACCAACACGGGACAAACTTTTCCTGTATTGCTGCAGAATCAACACCAGTATGTAAAGCGCAATGGCTTCAGTTCGACAGCCTGACGCAGACCACACCAATCGATGCCAGCATGTTTGATTACTCCCTTATCAACGATGTTGCGGTTTGACTTCTCTTGCATCTTTGCTTAGCTGTCGCTGGCGGCAGCAAGCTAGCTGGCTAGCTAGAGTTATCCGCCTGGCTTCTCGTATTCGGAAAACTTACAGACATGCGTTCTTTCTTCTTGTACGGTTTGGTGTGTCACGTGGTTCCGTCTGGGTGTCTTTTTACAGCACCGCACGCAGGTGTGCCTCGTGTATGACATCGTTTCCAGGCGGGAATTCAACGTGTGGTTCATGTGCTGTGTGTGTGTGTCCACAGAGGACATGTGAGAAGACATCCAGATCAGGGAGGAAGACTTTACCTCTCGGTCACGAGTGTGGTCCATGGCGAAATAGGCCGGCATGCCAGCCGCCAGCATTCCCAGCAAGATGGCCTCTATGAAGACCAGCACGTAGGACGTAGACTCAGGGATTTGCTGTCGGGACACAGTCAATACCTTTAAAGGACATCTGCAAGCGGAACTCTGAGCCTGACTGATACTAGCTCATACTTACATAGTCAAACGGTTTGGTCCAAGTTCTGATGCGTCCGGTACCATTCAGCCCTCTCAGCAGCGCGTTGCTGAGAATATTTACGGCCATCGGTAAGGAGTGGACCGTGGTGCTGTTGAAGGCCACGCTGTACCTGAAGCCCTGTGACAAAGTCGTCCCGCGTGTTTTCAGGCTGAAAGTCATGTGAGAGGACATTGCGGGACGTTTAGCCGACCTTGCTGGATCCTGTGACGTTGATGGCGGCGCTGTGGGGAGCGGCTGCCATGTAGTCGGCGTGCCTCATCACTTCCACCTTAATGTCCTGGGATTCCAGGTTATGGATGAGGTCAGAAATATCCGAGCCTGTGCACAAAACAAAACACACACAAGTGAAAACTATGTTTTCATTATTCATATCCACCCTCGATAAGTTGCCACCTGACGAGTTCTGAATGAGGAGGCTGCTGGCGTATCTGTGGGGGGACTCGTTTCTGCGGAGGAGGTAGATGGGCAGGAACTGGCGGCCTGGCGAGTGAATCTGGACGTTTCCTGTGGTCAAAGACAGAACGAGCACGGCAGCCACAAACACCAGGAACAAGGCCAGGCTGTAGGGAAAGGGGCGTGGTCATGTAAGCACACGTCATAATCATAAGAGCACGTATATACTTTTATACGCACGTATAAATAAAAGCCTTCCTCTCGCGCAACGTGTTGAGCATGTGCAGCCACGCCACCGTGCTGAACTGCTGGCGCCACAGGGCGTGACCTAACACCACATCCGACGAGTCGGAGAACATCAGCAGTCGCTGGTCTGTGTCGTCTGAGGGGACGCCATCGGCCTCGTCCTCGGTTGGCTCCCGATTGAAGACGGTGTAGTCTGGGGGGCGGGGGGGGGGCAACATGAAGGTGAGATCTGCCACTTTTGGTGACACCCTCACTCACCTGCTTGGTCCACCTCAGCCTCCGCCTCTAAACGCAGAAAGACATCCTCCAGTGTGGTCATGGAAACGCCATAGTTGATGAGGCCCAGGCCAGGCTGAGAGTCGAGGTCTGAGAACAAAGCTAGGAACAAAAAAGGCAGTCAGACGCCATCCCCAGACCTGCTAACCCTGCTTTTAAACCTCATTTCTCAACACAACCTGAAGTTTCATTTCGTGCAGCGGTAGACTCAAAAGTTGAGGATCTGAATGCCAAACTGTGCTAAAGACAAGCAAAAACTTGATATTTGGTTTTGTAGACACTGTATATACTGTAAATGTAAAAATAACACACAATCGGATCGGACCTTTTTGTCTACTTGAGATGGGTCTTTGTTTTTGTGTTATAAAGCAATAATATTTTCCGATACAGTTATTGTATTTTTAATTTGCCTTAAAAAAAAAAATCAACTAAAGTATGGGAGTGGGAGTATGGGAGCAAAAAGAGCCGGCTCTTTTTAAGGAGCCTAAAGAGCCGGCTCGGTTTGGGGAGCCGTGCCACACCTGTGGTTCCCAAAGTTTTTTGCCACAAGGACTTTTGCCGGATGTCCTACCTGCAAATGCATTCATGCTGTCAAAAGGCAGCGTGAACGTCAGCTCTGCCTCGTGTTGCCGAGCCAGCTTTGCCTTGGGAATGTGCTGCTCCACCAGTGACGTGATCTTCTCAGCATTGCAGCGCTCACTGATGGACATCCTGCATGGTGACAAAACATCAGGCTGCGTGTTGGAGAGATGAGAAAGTGTAACTCTGGTACATTAAGAGGGGAGGTGTGGAGGGGCTACCGACCTGAGATGATATCCCACGCCACATTTGATCTTGAGGTACATGGATGAGCCGACACACTTCAGCTGGCCCTGGGAGATGACTGCTTTACGATCTGGACGACAGGGAGGACTGTCAGTGTTTCATCACAGATACGTCCGTAGGGTGCAAGCCAAGGAGCAGCCCCCACCAGCTAGGATGTCTGCCTCGTCCATGTAGTGCGTGCTGAAGACAATGACTCGGCCCGCCCTGCGGCTCTTCAGGAGGGACCACACCTGATGTCTGGAACAGGGGTCCATGCCCGCCGTGGGCTCGTCCAAGAGCAAGATCTAAAACGCCATAGGACAGGCTGCAAGGGGGCGTCGCTAATCAAAAGACTTTGCGTTAGGGAGGAGACGCAGGACAAATACTGGTGGTCCTCGAGTTCCGTTCCTTGACTGTGATATCCGAGTCACTCGCGCTTTCCACAAAACTCAAAATCATCAAATACGTGAACGAAACAGTGACAGAAAAATAGACAAGGATTTCTTTCTTTCATCCCTGTGGCTTACTGGGAGTAGGAAGTAGAAGAGGCAGGAGAACAAATAAAAAAAATATTTTAGCCTTCACCTGATTCAGCATGAAGCTTTCGGTCCAACTCTAACTACATTCACCGTGCTAACACAAAAAAAAGACAGCACAACAATTCTAGGTCTGTCAAAAAATATCGCTTTGGCGGCAGTAACTCATTTCTTTATTTATTTGATTATGTTAATGTCTGCCGCTCTTTTACGACTTTACTCCGACACATAAACAGCAGCGCAATCCCAACACCATATATGCGTCTCCAATGCCAAACACCCACGTCTCTACTCCGTTCTTCATTGCGATGACATGTCCTTGTTGTCACGAGACAACCGGCGAGATGCATTCACAGGCACTCCGAACGATGTCTTTGTTATGGGTGTGTGTGCCCGATATTATAATAAGTGGATATTCTTTTATCGCTCACTTTCAAACTCTTGAGTACAATTCGCTGCATTTAAGTGTGCGCGGGGAAAAAACTCACTCTAAACACGTGAATTCAACTTAAATGACGCAATGTCTTTGAACGCAACTCCTCATTGCTCATAATGACTGGTATTAAAGAAACCAGTGTGAGGTCAATTTCATGCATCTGTGCCATCTCTTAACTTGAAATGTACATTTTCAGTTCACATGGCGCCATTAATAGATACAAATACAGATATAATCCTGCACTGTCATTTATCTCCTTCAGTAAAAATAAAAATGGCCATATTTTACACATAGTGTGACATGGTGACTAATCATGATTAATTCATTTGAAAAATGTGACTAATCTGATTAAAAGTTGTAATCATTTGACAGGCCTAAAAAAAGACACATAGAGCAGCTACTATTTCAAAAAGGAAGAATAAGCAACAAATTTCTTAAACACATAACTGTAGCAACTATTTAAAAAACAAAGTATACTCGGAAGCCGGGAGTGACTTATGACTTTAAGACTTCTGTAGTGATGGCTTTTCTTTTCCTTGGTGCACTTCAGCCAAAGGCACCTGCCTTACGCTTGGGAGACATAAGCAAGAGCAAAAAGTTAGGTAATAATCCCTGCAGCGTGTGGCGTGTATTCATCCGCTGCATGTGCTCCAACTAGATCTCAAAGGAGTGGAGCGATTATGAACCAAAAATTTAGTTTTTTGATGTTTATGGGAGTGCGTTGGTAACCACGAAGACCATCTGAAAGGAAGAATATGGAGGCACAAGCTACCTTAGGGTCTCCCAGAATGGCGATGCCCACAGAGAGCTTCCTCTTCTGGCCTCCACTCAGATTCTTGGCTTGAGCCGTCATGATCTTCTCCAAGTCCAGGTCCTTCAGCACTTTGGTCACCTTTTCACCAGCACAATGCCGTCAGTCAGGCTGCCGTGCACGGCGAAGTAACGATTGGCAGCGTAAGTTCTCTATACCTCGGCATCGACGTCTGCAGCGGGGATCCCTTTAATGGCGGCAAATATCCTCAGGTGCTCCGCCACGGTGAGCACGTCGAATATGATGTTGAACTGCGGGCATATTCCCACCAGCTGCTTCATCTCCGGCCCGTCCGCCATCTCAGCTACAGAGGAGCCGTAAATGGAGGCCAAGCCGTCGGTGGGCGGGCAGATGCCGCAGAGGATGTTCATGAGAGTGGACTTCCCGGCGCCGCTGTGGCCCAGCAGAGCCGTGATCTGGCCCTCGTAAATATCAAAGCTCAGACCTGGAGAGAGCGGAGTTATTTCAGCCGGACTTACTCTACATGAGCTCAGCCATGTTTGAATGCGTGGACAACCTCTGAGAGCCTCCACCGTGTTGTCCTTGTCCTTGTACACCTTGCTGATGTTGCTGATGCTGCCAGAGAGGGCGCCGGCGAGCCACATAAAGAGACAAACACAAGACTACGGTCAGATTCCAGCCTCAGCTTTAAGTTCTGGGAGAACAGTGTTTACAAAAAAAAGAAAAAGAAACAAAGGACTTCTACCGAATGGCCTCTTTGCCTCGGAACTCTGGCGAAATGGGCTCGACGGACTCGCCCAAGTTAGGAGCGCCATTGGCCTGGGCGTCGTACACCGAGCTGACTTCCACGTAGTGCTTGCTGCGTTTGGACCAGTAGGACGGTTTTAGGAAGTAGAGCAAGGACCTCCTCATTCTGAACTCGCCTGTGTGTGGACAACACAGAAGACGCACTGCTGCAGGAGCTGGCCGCACAAAGGCCAGTGTACCGCGTGCGTGCGCACTCACCTGGGAGCACCTGGTCCAGGTAGACGGCCAGCAGCAGGTAGAGGATGCAGTCCAGAACCAGCATGAGCAGCGGCACATAGAGCGGATGAGGGCCGTTAGCCAGGGTGGAGGACACAGCTCCTTCTCCTTGGGCCTCCAGATACACCACCTGGCGCGGGTCAGTTACAAGGTCAGCGTGCACGTTTGGGTATACACAACGGTGTGTGTTTCACTGGATCACATGAAAAGAGAAGGTGCTTGTGTGTTACCTGCGCAATGCCGATGGAGAAGGCAGTGGGGGAGAGCAGGCAGAGGATCCAGACCAGGGGTTGGGGGAAGTCCTTCATCAGGACTGTAAAAAGGGACAGACATCCAAAGACCAACGTCAACATGGAGCCCACCGTGCTGGCAAACTTTGGCTTCTTGAATAACGGCGTCAGCATGAAGGAGAAGAAGATCTGCGCACGGAAAGACGGACCTTTAAAACCGAGGCCGAAAATGACCTCAACGTGACCTGAAGGCGGAACTTACGGAAGATATCCCGTAGAGGAAGATGAGGGAAAAGATGATAAAGAAGTCGCTGTTGGGGAAAAGCGCCGTGAACGTGGCAATGACAGACATCAGGACGGACATGGCGGTCACCAGAGCAGCATACAGGAGGCCCCATGACATCCTGCGCCCACACCAGGAAGCAACGTCACGCCAACTGAGCACACATGAAACACGCGAGGAGCAGCTGCCCTCACCAGAAGGCGGAGTCGTACAGCCCCATCATGGTCATGGTGTCTTTGAGGCGGTGCTCCTTCTCGGCCGCCACGTTCACAATGAGGAAGGTGACAAAGGGCGTGAAGGCCAGAACCAGGTAGATGGATATGAGGGCGTGGGGGAACTTCTGCACCTCCACAGATCCTGGCTGGCCCATCATGACCACCTTTAGGTCCATCTCACTCCACACGGCACGCTTGGTCTGCATCTACAACAAAACCAAGTCCTGTGTAACCAGGTAAACACGCATCCTTTTACAGAACAAGAGCTGCAAAGCATGCTGGGAAGCCGGATGTGCACTCTGCGGCAAAAGTCATTCCGGCTAGGAGCATGCCTTGCGGCATTTTGTGACTGGGTTTGCAAAGTACATGATTGGTTAACATAGTTGTCCTTTATTACCCTCTTTTTTTCAACGTTTTCCACCGAGGGCCACATTGTGAAAAAAATTAAACTTTGCCACTTTGATATTTTAAAACATTGTGACCTTTGTGACGTTGAAGAAAAGGATTATTATTTGTATCAACTTCACTTTATTCTTTTTACCAAATTTTTGCTGCTTTGTCAATATGTTTTCTGCATTCTCATAAAATGCTGTTGTTTTTGTAATTTCATGTAACTAGGACATTATTACCATAATACTTTGATTTCTCCCCAGCCTAATTTTCCTTTACTTTATTCTGTTTTGTTTGTTTCTCATATTATTCCAACTTCAAAAAAAATATCTTCATGCTACTAAAATCAAAATGTATTCCCGTAAAATGTTATTTATTTTCTCTTGTTTGCTTTGAATTTTTTCCTCAATATTTTGTCTTTATTCTTATAAAATTACAGCTGTTTTGTTGGCAATTTTCTTCCCGTAATTATGACTTTATGGCTATAATATTTTGACTTTTTACTCACAACATTGCAACTTTTTCTGCAATTTAAATGTTTCAGAAAAAACTTTGTTTCTCATATATATCATATATTCTCAATATTACAACTTAAAAAATTTTATTTCTTTAATATTCAACATTATGCGACTAAAATGTTACTTTTTCACATAATATTATTATTCCCACAACTATTTTCTCTCAATAGTTCTTTATTCTTGTAAAATTACTGCTGATCTTTCCATTTTTGCTGTAGTTTTTGGGTACTTTTCTTGTTAACTATAATTTTAGAATGTTCCACAGGCCCCAAATGGCTCCCTGGCCGCACTTTAAACACCACTGAACTAAAGAGTTTCATGTTTTTGCTTTATGTGCTGAGTGATCGGACTTCCTCACCTGGATGATGGCGGCGTCGATCAGCGACTGGAGGCGGATGAAACCGGAGTACCAGTAATTAGCTGCCCTGCAGTTGACTGAGCTGGTGAAACAGTTGGCTGCGGAGGAAAAACACGGGAAAACTGCGTGTGAACGCTGAGAGATGGCGTCGCGTTCCCTCATTGCACCAGCATGAGTTACCAATAGACTCCGTGTAGTCGCTGGGCTGGGGAAGCTGGTTGTACGGGAAGCGTAGCCTGTACGATGTGGCCGAGGCGTCCGTGAACACCACGCCGACGTAGCTGGAGGGCTCGTACAGGCTGGCGTTCTCCAGGTCCTCCTCGCTTGCAAACATCTCCAAACGGTCCATGTCTGGAAGCGCACATGACAGCTGAGTGGGAGTGTGTGTGTGTGTGTGTGTGTGTGTGTGTGTGTGTGTCCGCCTTACGCATCTCCTGGGCCACCTCCTCCATGATATGGTTTGTGATGTTGGTGATTGGCGTGTAGCCCAAGCCCTTGAAGATGTAGTCTTCCCGCTCCAGCTCCATGGTGCCGATACCACCGTAGGACACATGAGGGTTGTGGGTGCTGATGAGGATCAGGAGAGCCAGGAGGAGCAGTGGGAGGATCACCTCCTGTAGAGACACCACCGCCATGTTTCACGTTTGTTCTTTAAATCTGCTAGCAAAACTTTTTGCAGACTTTGGATTTTCTAAATATTTGGGACAGGAAAAGGGGATGAAACCTGAAAACTCTGTTGTTTGGTCCTCCACTTGATGAGAAGGTTCTTGTAGAGAAGGCTGCGTGTTTGCTGCCACACTGCAGCATCTCTGGTGTGAACGGACTGCATATTCCCAGCATGCCTTGCGTCCATGACGTCCGGACGGGTGCTTGTCTCCCCACTGCTTAGCTCCGCTGCAACACACACGTCTCATTAGCACCGACGTCTACATAAGTAAGCAGCCCGCACCCCTTTTCATGCTTCTGCCTTTTATGTGACCTGTTTCTGACTCCAAATGAGCGCATCAAAGTGAGGTCATATTGTTCCCACGACCTGGCGCAGGATTTGGACACAAGCGGGAATCCTGCTTAAGCAGGAAACGTCTCAGAAATCACGCATGCAAATGCGGCGAACTAAACATCACGTTCGCAGCCGGACGCCGAACCCGAATGGCTTTTATTTCTTCTGCAGTTTGGGACAGCGGGCGAACACGACAGATAACACCAACGCCACCATTTAGCATCTCCGAGCTAGCACAACAAGCTGGCAAAAGACCCGTATTAACGTGTCATGAAACCACACTGCGTCGAGAAAAAAACAGCTGTGAAATACTTACGCGTGACGTACATGAAGGCATGATTCTGTCCGCGTTGCTTGTGGTTTATTTCTCTTACATTACGAATTCTTCCTCGTTTCCTGCGTCTCCACTTCCGGCTATCAAACGTGAAAATGTAATGTCAACCAATCGGAGCTGCTGTTTGTATGACCGACAACAACTTGGACCAATCGTATGAAGCAAGCGTTTTTTTTAAATGATTGCATCACAAAAATACAATCACGCAGAAAAATAGCAAGTGTAATTCGTTTGTTTGAGGGTGAAGTCTGGCGTCAAAGAATTCAGTATTCATGGATACAGTAGGAATATTGTCTGTACTCGCTGTATTCAATTTCTTCTGAGAGCAGACCGCCCTTAGGTCGCGATATGATGACGTCACGGACACGCACCGGAAGTCCGGCGAGGTGTATTTTTAGCATTAGCTGAAAACATTTATTAACCGTATCCCATCGACTTCTACCGTCGTTTCACATATTCGAGTGGATTGCGCGGAGAAGACACGGGAGGAGGGGACAACAGAAGTCTGCGTCATTAAGCGGGAGGTATGTGCTCCTTATCATCGTATCATTCACGTATCCGTAAGTAGTACGTAGCACGTGCACAATGACGAGTTCAGTGATGCGTACATTATTTTACAGGTGTTCTTTTCTTTAATTTTGAAGGTGTGACAGGATGTGTTACCCCGGATGGCTATTTTTCTCATGAAAGTTGCCAATATACGAATACACAGGAAAGACGTGCAAACACGTGAAAACGGGATGGCTGACAGGTATGGACGGGTGGCGTCCTCTCTTGTACTGGATGCTTTGTAAGCGTGATTGTCGCGGTCTCAGTGGCTCCGCGGTCATGGTGGACGTTGGCGTGAAGAGCGCGGGGGCGTGGCTCTGTCAGCCCGAGGGACGCCACCTGGCTGACGTGGTGCTGGCTGTTGACTTCGCTGAGAAAGACGAAGAGGAGCTCACGGAGACGCCGGGGTAAGACGTCGCCGCTTGCCAGTTGGCGTGGAAGCGGGTCACCGTCACGATGGTCGCGCTGTCTCGGTCTTTGTGTCTCAGGGGCAATCCGGTCCTGTTGGAGCGAGTGGACGAGGGCTCTCCCTGCGTCCTGACTTTGACCTGTGACCCCACCTGCCCCTCCGCCATCAGCCGCCTGCTGATCGTCAGCGAGGCTCGGACCATGGAGGTGTACCTGCAGACGGGAGAATACTGCGGGACGGTTCGGGGGCAGCGGCGGGATGACGTCCAGCATCCGGACAGGTGAGCCGTGTCTGCAGGTTGTTCAGGAAAACGATGACCACAATTTGGTTTTGTGGCGGCAGAGGGCCGTTCTACAGGAAACAGCTGACCCTGGAGGAGCCATCATCGTCATGTGACGTCAAGGTGAGTCAAGGCCACGTGACGCTTTCTTAATTTTCTGACTGTCCAAATAAATCATTTCTATAGTAAAGTGCTTATTTTTGATATTATTATTTTTGATTTAAACTAGTGGTTCCCAAACACTGTTCACGTGATGAGGCGTTCAAGCACACTGCGTAACTGTGTCCGTAATTTTTCATTTTTTTTCGCCTGCTCCCCATGGAATTTTTTGTACCCCACTTTGGAAACCTAGGCTCAAAAGTAATTTCTCTTAATTTTCCAAGAAAAAACTGGCTATGAATCCAGCAGAGGGCGCTGTCGCACATGTTAATTCACTCAACGTTTTCCAGCAAGAAGATGCTTTGACAAGACCCGTTAATAATTGTATAGTTGTAGATTTTGCAAGAAAAGAGAATAAAACTCATTCATTCATTCATTTTCTATACCGCTTATCCTCATTAGGGTCACGGGGATGCTGGAGCCTATCCCAGGAGACTTTGGGCGAAAGGCAGCGAGACGAGAATATACGATAATATTACGAGAATAAAACTCGTAATATTAATCAAACTGTTTATAGCTGTCTCAGGCAATGCCTGTTACGATGGAGTGTTAAAATAATCTGAGTTTTTGAGAATATAGTTGTAAATTTACGACAATAAAGTTGTTAATTTATGAGAAAAAGCTTGTAACTTTACGAGAGTAAAGTCGTAACGTTTTGCGAATAAAAGTCGTAACTTGATGTTACAGGCATTGCTTGAGACAGCTATGAAAGGAAGGGCCTTATGTGGAGCGGACGGGGTGCGTGAGGATACCAGTGAGATGATGATGCTAACCTAAAGCTACATTACGATGTAAAATTTAGTCTTTTTTTCTTGTGAAATCTAAAATTACCAAATTATTATCAGCATCTTTCTGCTGGCAAAAGTTGAGTGAATGAACATGTGCGACAGCGCCCCCTGCTGGATTCGTAGCCACAGCACCCTGTGTATGGCGCCATCTAAGCACGTTAGGAACATTGCCTAAATGTCATGTGTTTCTATGAAACCCCCTCAGCTTCTCTCGCTGGGGGGCCGTGGCAGCTTGATGCTGTGTGGCTTGGTGGTGGGGCTCCGGCCGCCACAGCCCCACCACCCGCCGGGGACCAGCAGCGACGGCGCCGTCGATCTGCAGCGGGTGCAGAGTCTGGTGGAAGGGATGGGTTCCACCCTGTCCCCGGGAGCTCAGAACCTCATGGACATGGTGCGTGTCCAACACAAGGTACGTGTTGGACACGCCCCCACACTCCGCCTGCTGGGTGCTAGTTGTAACTACAATGCCTGCACTCCATGTCCTCCTCAGAACCAGACCAGCTCCCTAAACGCCTTCCTGCCTCTCCTAATGGGGCGGGGCTTTTTGTCTACTTTGGCTGGCGGAGACCACACCCCCCAGGTATCACCGCAAGTGACTTTTGATATGATATTCAACACACGTGTTGTCACATGATTGCGTGTTGTCACAAGCCTCCACAAATTCCAAGCGGACCCCTGCAAGATGACTCCGCCCACCCCGACGGGCCACAGTGTAAAGTCACCAGTAAGCTTTGAGTGACATGTTGTTGCTTTGGAACTTTTCTCAACCGCTTTGACCCGCGCCCACGTCCTCAGAGAGCAGCGAGCCGGGCGCCCCGCTGGCTGAGATGATGTCACACTTCCTGAAAGGGCGGGAACACGGTCAGGTGCTGAGCCCCGCCCCTGAGCTCCTGTGTGCGCTCCAGAAGGTGTGCGGTCAGGTGACGCAGCTCAGGCTGGACGACATCACGGCGGCAAAGGAGAGGACCACGCAAAACGGCGCATGGTAAAGTAGCAGGAACTTTCAGCCATGTTTGTAGTTTTTAGGGACGCCCCCGTCGTGGCGAACAGTAGACAATAGAGCTCGTTGATGAGCGGCTTCTGCTTCCACAACGCGCTCTTTCATCAAGTCGCTCATGTGGGTCGACGGTCATCCGAGCGTGACGCCACTTGGACGAGAGCGCGCCAGCCGAGCGGTGCCACCGCAGGGTCCATCTCCGGAAGCGGAGTCCAAAATAGAAGCGTGCGTTGACACAATTGCGCGTGAGTGTCTCGTTTTTGTTGTTGTTGTTTGCTGCTGGGAAAATGTCTCTTCTTTTGGCTAACGCTTGAGTGCTGACATCACGTTACGGTCACCAGAAGAAGAAAAACAAAGGAAGCACATCTGTTTTACGTTGTCTCTCCTCGATCCGTTAGCTCATCAGCGTCTTTTGGAAGCTCATCAGCTGAGACATCTGTTTTGAGTCTTGAGCATTTCATGGTCAGAACATGAAATACGAACACGAAGTGCACTATGAGTGTCAGTCCGCAGCTCTAATGGCATCTAAAAAAATCTGCTGGTCAGAAAGAAAGAGGCTGTCAAATGTTGGCGGTGTGGCCATCGCTTTTAATTTTAGGCAGCCTATGACAGCGGAGACCTTCCAAGAATATTCTCGTAGACCTCAAGCCCATCGCTTAGCATCACGGAAGATCTGGTGCGTTGGCCAAGTTTTTCCTTACACGCTGGATGTTCTGCAGGGAGCTGGAGAGGGCCATGGATCGTCGCTTGGAGGAGATGGAGCGGAGGCTGAAGGAGCACATGGACCGCCGGCTGGACGTCCTGGAGCAGAAGCTGGAGAAAGCTCTGCTCGGCGCTCTCCAGCAGGGGACGCCCAGCGGCCCGGCGGCGGGAACGCCAGAGGTGACGGTCCACAGGTCGTAGTTGTACGGAGGCGGAGCCAAAGATGCGCACTAACTGATTGTTTCCCTCATGGAATAACGCTGCTCTCTGGGTCGGTACCACACAACCGACATAGAACCTCTAACTGGAAGAATTCATGTCTGACTCACAGAGTCCAATAACTGCACTGAATGGTTCTGTTTCTTTATTTGGGCTCCAAACGTACTAAATCACGTTGCTTTTACTGACTGTAACATTACAAAGTAATAAAATATATTTATACTGACACTCATGGCTGCAGGCCTTCTCGGTGAGTAAACAGCGCCAGTGCACCCTCAAGGCCACTAGGGGCACTCTACTCAAGTTTATTCTGTCCGTCAAAGACACGTCAAAATCATTTTATTTTCCTTTTCCAAAAACAGACAGCTAAGAAAATGTACAAAGAAAGTGAATGTATCCACAAGATGGAGGAAGAGGAAGTCCTCATGTCCTTAAACACAGCAGGTGTTCCATGGCGCCTCCTGTTGGTCAGCGTGGTCAAGGGTCGATCTCCTCAGGCACGATGGAGAGAATGACGTCCTCGTTGCCCCGCCTCACCACCGCGCGGATGGTGTTGTCTCGCTTGATGGCGGCGCTGACGTCGCTGGCGGACATCACGCGCTCGCCGTTGATACTGATGATGACGTCACTTTCCCGCAGCCCGGCGCTGTGTTGCAAAAACACAAAAAAAGACATGTCAGGCTTTTTTTTTTTTTGGTTGCGCTGAAGAGAAGAAGACTTCAGAGTCCAGCAACAGAACCACAAGTGAAGGCTGCGTGTGTGCGTGATAAGTATGTTGGCAAACCTCACTTTCTGGCGCCATCTGAGCTGCGCTGGACGATGAGTTGCCAGGTCGGGCTTTTAGCTTGTTGCCAAGTGCTGCTCAAGGTGGGGATTTTTGTATGCGGGTTTGAGCCCCAGACAGGGTGCAGGGCTGAATTGCGTCCCCTTGTGCTTTGTCACATGACCACTCACCTCCCATTTGACCACATCTTTTTCAACCCGCCTCCTCAGCTGGTGTACTTTTATGTGCGTGTGAGAGAACGTCTGGTCAGAGCAAAAGTACTCACGCCTCAGCGGGGGTCCGGCTGAGGACTTCCATGATGTAAGCGCCAGAGGTGACGTCGGGGAAGTCTGACTGTCTTTCCTTCAACTCCTTCGCCAGCCTGAACACACCACCACCACCATCATCATCATCATCATCATCATCATCATCATCACTAATGAAACATCTACACCTAGTAAGGCAATACCGCCTCAATACTAGGAACAGTATACTACTATATGCTTAGTAACACCTAGTAAGGCAATACCGCCTCAATACTAGGAACAGTATACTACTATATGCTTAGTAACACCTAGTAAGGCAATACCGCCCCAATACTAGTAACAGTATACTACTATATGCTTAGAAACACTTAGTAAGGCAATACCGCCCCAATACTAGTAACAGTATACTACTATATGCTTAGTAACACTTAGTAAGGCAATACCAGCTCAATACCCATAATACACTAGCGTATGTGTGTATTATGTGTGTGTATTACTTAGTAGGGCAATAATGCTAGTAATAACAAAATACTGGAAGCTTAGTAAAGCAGTCGTAGTAGGTAGATACTAGTGGTATCTGAGCATATGTATAAAATACATATCCATATGTACTTCATAGTTAGCAAAGCAGTGGTGGTGATAAATCTACAACAATATAGTGTTGTATGCTTACTAAACCTGATTTTAAGTAATAATGCTAAAATGCCAGTAGTAATATAGTATTTTATGGTTAGTAAAGGAGTAATGCTGCAAGAATACTACAAATAATATAGCACTTTATGCTTAATAAGACTGTAATACTGTTAGAATACAAATACCAGTGACATGGTAGCGTAGTCATGCTAGTCAAAGGAGAAAACATTTGAAAAAGTTTTCTTCCATAACACTTGTTTACACTTTGAAAACATGTTGTGTTTTGCAGGGTTTCCTACAGCCACATTCTGACCAAAGTGTGAGTCACAGGCGGGGTAAACCAACATGACCGACATTCCAGAGCTTACACGGTGTGTGTGTGCGCGCGAGACTCACGTAGGCGTGAGGCTCATCATTCTGATGCCGACGTACTTCTTCTTGTTGCTGCTTTTTCCTGCTGAAAACAACACAAACGTTCATCCTCACGTTAACCTCACACTGACGTCCAGGTGAAGGTCGCACCGACCTTTGGACTGTCGGTCGTGCGACTCTGCCAGGAACTGTCGGATCTTATCGGAGGGGATGGCGAAGGAGATTCCCGCCGTCACCTTCAGAGTGTTGATGCCGATGACTTCTCCGTCCTGCAGGACACGCAAGCGTTCGGGTGAGTTTGGTGTGGAGGAGCTGAGCTGAAGGACAGAAGGCGTCACTCACCAAGTTGACCAGCGGACCTCCCGAGTTGCCGTACTGTCACGAAACCAAAGCAGTCATGAGAACCGGCACCAAAGCATCACTCCCGACAAAAGCAGAAGTCACGTGACTCACGTTGATGATGGCGTCCGTCTGGATGTAGTCCATGTCCGAGTTACGGAGGCCCAGCTCCTTGCCCCCCCGCTGGGTGGTGCTGACAATGCCGGTGGTCACGGTGTTCTGGAGCGAAAACGGACTCCCGATGGCCACCACGAACTCGCCGGGCCGGAGGTCCGCCGAACGACCGAGCAGAAGAACCGGCAGCTTGGCCTGAGACGATGCTAGAGTTAGCTATGAGCATGCTAGTTGCAAACAAGCTAACTTTCATATTTTTATACTGTACATGTTTTGCCCTTCCACATACACACATTATAATGGGACTGTGAATGTAGCTTCTCATACCCTAGGTGGCACCGGAACTTTGGTGCTATACTTAACGAGTGTTCAGACCCATCTAGGATTATCTAGACTAGCAACAGATGTAGCGACTTTGCCTGGTCTATTGAACACTTTTGGAGACTAACATGTGAGCACATATGGCTCTTCTCAACGAGCAGCGGGTCCTGCTAAAAGCACCCACAGGTGGCTCCGTGTTGCTTGTGACATAAGAAAACCTAAAAAGAAGCGATGAGGAGAATTCACTTGTTTTACGATGCTAGTTGGTGCAGTGTGTGAAAGTACGTTTGTAAACCTCGTCTTTAAGAGTCGCGCTGGACATGCAGTCGACAGCTTGGGCTTTTAGCTCCTCGCTCCTTGACGCTTTAAGGATTTCGCCAGCCATCTAGTCAACAGCCCGGGCTTTTAGCTCCTCCCTGACGCCTTAAGGAGCGCGTCAGACATCCAGTCGACAGCTCAGGCTTTTTTCTCTTTGCTCCATGGCGGCTTGGGAGTTGCACCAGACATTGAGTAGACAGCTCTGGCTTTTAGTTCCTCAGTGCTTAACACCGGACATCGAGTCAGAAGCTAGGGCTTTTAGCTCCTTGCTCCCCTATGCCTTAAAAATTGCGTCAGACTTTGGATCCGCAGCTCAGGCTTTTAGCTTCTCGCTGCCTGATGCTTTCCTTTTGTCCACACAGCAGGCTGAAGGTTTAATTTCTTGATCCCTACATTTTTATTGACAGATTTGGAGATTGGTCGACCATCGCGATGACCGCCAGAGGACATTACTTGCGGAGAAGACGCCGCGCCGATTGTCACCTTTCAACGCTTTCTGTCGGCGTGCGCATGTTGGTGCATGTGCTTTTCCCACTGTGTGGTGAAAGACGCACGCTTGTTGAACACCCTGACCCACTTTTAAGAAGGCCACCCGCCTCTTTCCTCCTGCTTCACGCCGCCATTGTCAGCAAACATGGCCGCCACTGTTCTGGGACAATGTTGGATGGAGCCGGAATAGGGAGGCTGGGTTTCCATGGATGTGTGTTTGTGTGTGTGGACAGGAAGCATGGAAAGTCTTTATCATCAGTAACCTGTCACTCACCACTGTATCAATCTTGATCAGAGCAATGTCGGCCTTCTCGTCCACGTCTTTGATTGTTGCATCAAATGCAGCGCCGCTCTTCAGCTCCACCTGCCGCCACATCACTTCCTGTCACATGATTGGACACCGCCGACCTTTACCCGCCCCCGCCATCGGCTCGATGCCTACCTTGACTCTGTGCTTATTGGCCACCACGTGGGCGTTGGTGACGATGAGCCCGTCCTCAGACACGATGAAGCCGGATCCGCTGGCCACGGCGACTTCTCGCTTGGAGTAAATCATCCTGCGTGGGAAGGTGGTGCACTGTCACACGTTGTGTTGTTGTTGTTATTGTTGTGTTCTTCGTACTTGCGGTAGACTTCGATGTGGACGACGGCGGGCGCGATCTTCTCCACCACGTCAGCGATGAAGTTGTACTTGAGGCGAAGACTGTCGGGGTTCTGCTGGCCTGCTGGGCGGAGACACTGTCAGTCACGGCCAGCTACACCTGTCAATCATCTTGTGAGGAGCTAACTGGGTCCAGATTTGTGTAAGTGTTGCTGACGAAACAAAGGAAGTGATTCAAAGCCCCATCCTGAGTTGCCTGTTCTTACATAACACTCCCTCTTGGGCGCTCTCCAGCTGTGCTGCAACATCTCAACATCTGCACGGCCCCACCCGCTACAGTCAGTAGGGACAGTCCTCCCCCAGCATGGAGACAAGTCCTCCTTGTTTCACAACAACCTTGCAGAGGTAGACAGGTGTCCTCCTTCCTTCTAAAGTTAGCTCATCAGCGCCACGCTAGCACAAGTCAATGACAACATTATCTTGTTTCTTAGCTGCTTATCCGAGCCGGTCTGGACGAGTCTGAACCGGGACGGATTCCTGAGTGCCGGCGTGTTTTGTTGACGCTGTAACCAAGCGTGTCTGCACAGGAAGCCGTGGAAAAACATTTTCCGCCGCTAAAAAACTGGGTTAAGTAACTGTCTGACCCAGATTCATGTTGGGCCGGCCGCAGCAATCCCTCAGAAGCATGACTCACCGCTCCAAACATCTTCCAGAGTTCCTAAAAGACCTTAAAGAGGAGAGGCCGCAAGTGCTGCGGTCCGGGAAAGTAAATGTTGCAGGCAGTCACCGTCACATAAACAGTACGAGACTTGCATTAAGTACTGGAGGTCACGCGAGCGCCCTTGGTGTTGCCATGACAACACGTGATCGCTTCCGCCACGGACGGACCGCACGCGCACGCCTCACCTTGGCCACACGCGCCTCTCTGGATGAAGATGACGGGCGGAAGGTGCGTGTCGGTGGCGCGCCTGCTCACGCGCCTCAGCTGGCAGAGGTTGGCGTACGTGACGCCGTCGCTGCCGCACACGGGCTCCCGGCTGGCGCACGCGCACACGCCGGTCTTGCCCCTCCGCCGGACGGTGGTCGTCACCTCCACGCCGTCGCTCAGCGCGCACGTCAGCCCCTCAGCGCACTCCCGCTGGGCGCCGCACGGCTCGCCCTCGCCGGCTGCGCAAGCCGGGCAGCAGTCGCAGGCGTCCAGCGCCGCTCCGGCCGGGCACTCGGCGGTCGGGGGCGCGCACCTGGACCTGTCGCACGCCTCCGGGCAGCCGACGGCCGCGCGCTTGGAGACGAGCGCGTCGGCGGAGGCGAGCAGGGTGAGCGCGCAGAGGAGCGAGAGCATCGTTGTGCAAGTCGGGTCGGCGTTCGGAGTTGATCTGAACCGAGGAAAGTCACGCGGCGCTTTAAAAGCGCCATGTAAACACAGCGCCTGATTGGCCCGCCCGTGTGACGTCACCGACGAGGGCAGGGTCACTTTCATAAGTTGGATAACGCGTACACTTTTACTGCGTATGTCATGTGACTGTGTTGGCGCGCACACACTGTGTGTTTAGTGCCCTAAACGTGATGCAGTGTTGAGGGTGACAATGATGCGAGAGCGTGGAAGACGCGATACTTACACGCACATCCCAGGGGGCGAGACAGAGGCCGCGCGGCGGCGTCCCCATGCACCGCGCGTCACCAGTGGTAGCTGGCTTGGAGAAGGAAGACTTCCAGTAAGAGACGCTCATCGTGAGCCAAAATGTGTCCGCACGGTGATCGTCGTCACGTTCCACTGTCAAGGCAAAAACAGGACACATCACAGCATATCATAGCAACACCCAGGCACCGTGACAACGCGCTGATCCGAGTTTCTTACATAACGTCCGGGACTTGGAATTTCACAATGTTTGCTTTGGACTGAGAATGTAATAAAAGGAGTGAAGTCGGTGATGATTACGTCACCTTCTTGACGGTCCAGCAGGGGGCGCCACCCCACCGGAGGCCCACTTGGTGTTGTTACTCCACAGAGACGCCGCACTTGGAAGGTTGTGTCCACATGCTGGTGCTGTTACGTGTCCTTCGGGCCAAAACACACACTTCCCAGAAACCCAATGTGTGTGTTTGAACGAGCACATCAAATTCCACTCTGCTTGAGTCAGTCGGCAATAATCCTGATTGTGTATGTGTGTGCCTACAGCTATCCTCCTGGTCTCCTTGGTCCGACATGGAGTCACCTGTTGCCTCTTGTCTGCACTTTCACGCTCAGAGTGCCATCACTTCACTGCAACATCTTTGAAGGCGTCCTAATAATAAGCAGATGAGCAGTATAGGAGTCCACAGAGCAAAGTGAAGGTTCTTCCAAATATTAAATGAGCAGGACAGTTGGCTGTGTAGCTCCTGACAGACCCAGGATGGGGATGGCTCCGTTCAATCCTGCGGAGGTAAGAGATGGATGAAGATGATGGAAGGAGCTGGAATGGGTGATGACATTTATTCATGACTGATGTATGAATGAGTAGTTCAAAAACACTTTAAAATCTGGACCACAACTGGACTCATTAAAACGATGACGACAATGACAGCTGGCAAGAATTACAACGAAAGGAAAACAAGATGTCGTGCAACATGGGCGCACGTGGTAAGGCCGTATAACCCTGCATACACCCCACCATGTGTGACTTGGCAGCAGAACCATCCTGTGGTGAGAAGGGGGAGCAACGTCCTCAGGTCATGCATCTATGCATTATTTTATGTTATTATACAATTTGCAACCAATTTGCACCCCGCCTGTCGACGGAAGTCAACTGGGATCAGCTCCAGCATCCCCTCCTGCATGTAATTTGCTCATCCCGTCATTTTGATGCCCATTTTGAATTGAAAGTGTCTTTTTCTGTTTGTTTTTTAAATGCTTCCATTAAAGTAACGTTCCGCTCCAATGAGACAAGAAGTAATATACCTGCAGTGCCATGTTTAGGCCACAAGAAGGCCCTCATACATTTGACTGACGAGCCACCATACAATTCTTAAGCAGAGCTGTGATTGGTCGGATTTTCTTCGGACATCACTTCCGGGTGTTCCCTCTCGAGGAAGCGCCAAAAAGTCTTCCATTACAAAAACGGAGCAATTTGGGGGTGAAAGTACGCATATCTGACACAGCAGTAGAAGCTGCCTTCGCGTATAAGGTTTAAAAGCAATTCGGTGCGTCACTCACGGTGTTGATGAAACGTCCCGGAGTGGTTCCGGAGATGGCTTGGAGTGTATCACGTTTGAAGGACACACCAACTAACAGTCAGGATCCGCATATTTATTTCCGTAAAACAATAGCAAGGAAGACACACGCAGCTGCTCATATTTCCACGTTATAACGAGAGGTACTCTACTTCCGCTGCACTCGTGTGCGTCGCTATAAAGAGCCCCCCTTGCAACAGCAACCGCAGAAGAAAATTTCCACCAACAATATAAATACAGTATGCAGGTTCCGAGAATGTTCACTTAAAAACAGGCGGTGTCGTGGGTGACATTTTCACTCACCTACTCGAGGATCTACATAAGTTCGAAGTTAATGATTCTAGTTTAGCAATGGGTTCAGAGAAAATGTGCTTTTACCGCCATCTAGTGTCTGCTTGGAAGTTACTGAGTGGTCTACTACTCACAAGACACTGTTGTATGCAAATCAAGCATGTTTTTTTTTTTATTAGATATTTTAAAGAAAACATTAATAACAGATTCATAAAATCCAGTAGTGTGCAGTCAGGGCCAGCAAAGCCTACTCTGCTGGCCTTACCACAGTGTAGCTTGTCTCTTGGCTGCATGTGTGTATGTTACATGTATTTGTCCAATCATATTTTCACTTGTATGTGTTGCCATGTCAGTGTAATCTGCTTCAAAATCAGGAGTGCCAGTCCATGTGACTCACAGGCCCAGCTAGCAGGCCTTCAGTGACGCCGTCGTTTTTCTGTACTCTGCTTGGTTGATGTTTTTGTCATGTTACTAGATACATATTGAATTGAATAATTGTGACATAATAGTGGTGACATTAGGAGGTGGATTGGGTCACCCCACTGAGGGCACAGGTAACCAAATGCACCACGCGTGCTACTGGCTGGGAATAAATCCAATTTCATGTCACAAATACTAGACTTGGGATGCCCTTATACTATACACGCTACCCTTCATTAATCGTGGAATGAAATGAATACAATAAATACAAAAAACAAATACAAAGTTATCCACTTTTACGACTGTAGGTGAAGTTCACGCTTGACGAGTGTTTGGACGCGAATACAAATACATCCGGTTGTGGTTATCAAAATAAATCTGCTACAATAACTCTAACATAATACATAGACACGTAATTTAACCGCCATTAAACATTGCGTTACTCTTCTATGTCCTAAAATAGTTGTTTGATTGGTTAAATCTCTCCCATTCTAGTCGCTCCGTGTAAGTCTTTTATTCGTAAGGGCGCCTGAAGTGACTTCCGGTTGTGGCTTGTTGTCTTACTTGACGAAGATTATTCCAATGGAAACCTTCGACGCAACCCGAAGGAAACAACTGGCTGCGAACGACTTGGCACCTTTTACGTCTCTACCCTCACCGTAGCCCCAAACGCCACCGAGGCGAGGTTGCGGTGTTGTCTGCGGTGGTTGAGTCGCTGCCCGCGCGGCCTCGTTGATCCCGGGCCGGATCAGAGAAGCAGGCCTCCGGTCCGATGCGAGTTTAGCGGCTGTCTGGTCTGCTTTGTCCCGATCGGCCCTTTAGCTCACCGAGTAAGTCCACAAGCCTCTGCCGTGCACATTTACGCCCAGCGCTTGCCGATAATGCCTTCCGTGTCCGTTCGGCGACAACGCGAACGACAAGATGGCAGTTATTGTTAGCCGTTAGCCCCGGGCTAGCGGCTAGCATGGGTGCTAATGCTCAAGCTAACAGTCGATAACTCGGAGCACCTCGATAGTTGCACGCGCTGTTGTTGTTGGCGAAGCCGCAGACGCATCGCCAAGACGTCTGCAAACGTACGAATGATCGTTGTTTTGTTAGACACCGCACTTGCACACTGCCCCGGGGAACGCTTTACTCCTGGTCAAGGTGTGCTTCATCTCACTCTCTCTGTTTTGATCAGAAAATATGAGCCAGACTCAACAATGACATCCAGATTTGGGAAAACCTACAGCCGCAAGGGAGGCGAGGGCACGTCCAAGTTTGACGAAGTCCTGTCCACAAAGAGGGGCACCCTAAGCACCAAATGGGGGGACACCACCTACAAGGCCAAGGTGGGCTCCAAGCGGGCCGGTGCTCCTTACAGCGCTTCGGGCCTGGACGTTCACAAGAGATCCCGGCCCAGCGGAGACGGCTCGGACGATCCTTTTGGCTTCGACAGCGACGAGGAGTCCAAGCCCGTGTCGTCGCGCAGCAGCAAGTCGTCACCTGCCAAGGCGGTTTCGGCAGAACCTCCCCGGACGGAGAAGCTGGGGGTCTCCCTGGAGTCCAGGAGCTGGTCCAACTTCCACGAAGGACTCCGTGCTGCTGCAGAAGAGTTGCCACGGCCGTCCAGGAGCCAGTCCGGGCTGACAGAGGATACAAGTGGATTCTTCAACAGCAGCAACGCTAGCAAAGGTAACCATTGGATCATCATTCCCTCACATTTTTCTCTTTCCGTGAGTCAAATCTGAAAAATGTATGAAATCCTTGGGCCCTGACGTACTGGGACGGGCTTCCCGGACTGGACTGCTTGGTGAAAACGCACAAGTTGAATTGTTCCTAAGAATTTCCTTATTACATCACTAGGGACCGACAGAACCCTGCCATATTTTCTCTCCGCATGGCAGCGATGCGCATCCTTTGTGGATCTGATGGATCATTGCGCCATCGTGGCGCCTCTGCATGTAGTGATGGGCACCTCTGATTGGAAGCCTTCAGCTCCACTTCCAGTCACCCTGAAAATCCAGCGTCTCTCGGCATTCACATGTTATTTTGGGGGCGGCTCTCGCCTTTTTTTAGGGTTGATCCTGATATTAGGCAGTAAAACATTCAGATAATAGAACATTTTTACATTTTTCTTGTGATTGCTTAAATATTGTCACAAAGATATAACCTGATGGGAGAACATTTGACTATTTTCAGATACTTTTTTTTTTAAAGGTGCACGATAATTATCCTATTGATAATAACTCTAACATTAAAAAGTAGCTCTGATAACCTGTGCTGTACAGGTGAGCAAATCAAGCGCTCCTCTTTGTGACGCTAACCGGCCTGTTATAACTTCCTCTATTTTTGTTTACAAGCTCACTTGTAAACAAACATTCACTTTAGGAGGAATACTCTATACTCCGGTTCTCCCGACCTCCGTAGCTGCACACCGGCCGCTTGGAGCAGGTGTCCGAATATGGTGCACTATGCTGGGCCACAGCAGGTGGCTCTCTCTCTTTATACTCTACTTCCCCTGGTGGTAGTAATGTTATGATTTTTTTGTACAGTTGATAAGTCCTTCTTACCTGACGGTGTGCATAAACTACGGGTAAATCTAAAGTATGTAGATATAAAAATTTGTGCCATATCGGTCTTGAGAAGAAGAAAGTTTTTGTGTCGGTTTGTAAAAGAAAATATCGTGCATCTCTAAATTCCATCCATCCATCCATTTTCTTCCGCATATCCGAGGTCGGGTCGCGGGGGCAGCAACTTAAGCAGGGAAGCCCAGAGTTCCCTCTCCCCGGCCACTTCGTCTAGCTCTTCCCGGCGGATGCCGAGGCGTTCCCAGGCCAGCTGAGAGAAATAGTCTCTCAAATGTCTCCTGGGTCTTCCCCGAGGCCTCCTACCAGTTGGACATGCACTGAACACCTCCCCAGGAGGCGTTCGGGAGGCATCCTAACCAGATGCCCGAGCCACCTCATCTGGCTCCTCTCAATGCGGAGGAGCAGCGATTCTACTCCGAGTCTCTCCCGGATGACAGTGCTTCTCACCCTCTCTCTAAGGGAGAGTCCAGCCACCCTGCGGAGAAAACTCATTTTGGCCGCTTGTACCCGCAATCTTGTCCTTTCTGTCACTGCCATCTCGAACTTTTATTACCATAGACTGTGAGGAACAAGCAGCATGTGAACATTTTGGACATAAAAAAGGTCCAAATATTTTAATGGTAATATTTACCAGTCTAGCAGAGGTATGCTCGAACTAAAAACTTTTTTAGTAAACATCTATTCCCTTATGGCTGTAAGCGGCCAGTTAAATTGTGGGCCCCATTTGTCGTCTTGTTTTTAGCAGTATTGCCTGCATTTTATTTGTGGAAAAAAGTGTTAACACTGGTGTCAATCGGCAAATGTTTGACCTTATTGGTTGAGCCGACTCGCGCTCGATTGCCGGGCCGGACTGATTATACAATTGGCCAAAATATTATGTTAAAGATTTCATGATTTGGGTACACGAGGTTATTATGAGGGCTACAGTAAAGTGTTAACTCACACAATCGGTGAAAATGAACTTGATAATTTTGCCGGCCTCAGTATCCCGTGTGCGTGTGTGTCTGTTTTCCTGGTCATCTCCAGCTTTCCTTCAACCGAGACAGAAGTTGAAAATTACAAACTACAGCTGTCCTTTCTAGTCTTTCAGCATGAACCAATAAAGTCGCTCTGACCTTGCTGTCTGATTTCTCCAGGAAAATTCCAGAATTCGTCTTTGTCCTCGGCAAAGCATCACAGCTACTCGTGGTACCAGAACGCGTCTGAGAGCGACCAGAAGCCTTTGGCACAAACGACCACCTTGAAGACGACTTCCAAAGCCGAGTGCACCTACAGCTCATGGGACGACCTCATGGGCCTCCGACCGCCTTCGCCTGACCAGGAGCCGCGTAACCCTGCCCCCTCGCTTTCTTGGACTTCTGCGGGCGTGGGCGGCTGCGAGCTGGCAAACAGCCGGCACGAAAAAACCCCTTCACCTCCGCGACTCCCCACAGAAAGCCAGGATGTGGACGGCACCTTGAAATTCAGCTTGGAGACGTTCGATTATTCCCAGACGTCGTCGCCGTCTTCTTCGCTCGTCAGAAACTCAAACTGTCGGACGTACAGGAGGCCCGGCAAGCAGACCTCCTCCAAAGCCATGGATTCTGTCACCTTCGCTAGCAGCGTTTTGGCTTCGGGTGCTCTGATGTCAACGTCAAGCAGCGCCAACAAGGCGACGGATCGTGGCGGAGGCCACGCCAGGACGAGGGACTACACCGTGCTCCACCCTTCCTCTGTTTCCATTTCTAACGTCACCATTCAGGGGAGCAGCGTGGGGGACGCGGCGCCCTCTAGCGCCGGCAGCACGGGCTCCGGTCGTGCGACGGGGGAGGTCGATGCGGGATGGCAACGGAAGAAGATGGAACAGCAAACCAGCAGGTACAACAAAATATATTTTGTAAAGACTTACGGGATAAAGTACAGAATGTGACCTTGCGCTTGTTTCTGCGCTCTTTTCAGTCAGAGCCAGTCCAGATCAAAGAAGGGGTGTAAAGCGGACCTGTTTGGTTTTGAAGACGTGGACGGCCTTCAACAAGACGACGACGACGACCACAACCCAGACGGCTCGTCCAAATACAAAATCCAGTACTTTGGTTTTGATGACATGAGCGACAGCGACGGTGCCGTCAATAGCGACGACGACAACGTTGACGACAGAGGCGGGCCCAAAGCGAGCAGGAAGGTCAAGAAGACCAAGGAACAGCTGTGGGTTCCAGCCGAAGTCTCGCAGGACCCCGTCAAGAACTGTGACGCTCAAGAGAGAGTACCCACCAAGCGGAGCAAAAGCGACGTTCAGAAGCAGGACAGCATTATAGGAGCAGGTGAGTACACATGCTCAAAAGTAAAAACATTGCAAAGTGTTTGCACAGTATTAGATGGAAGTTGTCCAGCTCGTCAGGATGACACACACACACACGCACACGCACACACACACACACAGAAGGTGAAAGGAGTCAAAGGGATTACTACTTTGCTATCATCTCTCTCCTCCAAAACATTTTTATTATTGTTATGACATTATGTCTCTCAGTTCAATTCCAAACTGAGGGGAATCAAGTTCTGGGCCGATGTCGAGTCCAGCATCATTCCATGAATATTCAACACAAGCCACCCTCATAAGGCGCCCTAAAGGGAAGTTTTATATTAGAAGATGTGCGCCTTCTCTTTGGAACTTTGTTGTGTACAGTCCAGCGTTGCCCAAAGGACTGCAGTCTTATCAGTGGTAAAAATGCCACTTTGGCGTCTTTATTGTATAATGTGAGATAAATATCAACGTCAACAATTGTTAACCTTAGAATCGAATCATATCGTAGGTGTGCGCCTTATGACAGTCACGGGGGATTTAAAAACAAAACCTTCCGGATGTTTTCTGGGCTCTGTGTAAGTGCAGGCTGATGACAGGGTGACTCTTAACACGCCTCATACGCACATCGTCTGCCAGAGTGTTGCCAAATCTAGCAACTTATTCATTCTTTTTGGACACTACACTATGAAAAAACGCATCTCTCGTCAGGTCCTGCTGTGTGAAATGTCTGTCCACACAAGTCAACCTGTCTGCATAAATACAGTCATGTGCATTTTGGCCAATCAGAAGCTTGAAAAAGCAGCTACAGCTGCACAACCACAGTAAGATATTATCTAATTGCCCGTGTATGTTATAAGTTAACTTACTTTTAGAGTAGGACTAATCAATTGACCTGGTTATAGATCAATTTGTGGTGTGATTTTAAATATGACTTTGTTACAACCAAACTTTAACACACTAAGTTATTGACAGGCCCTGTATATATTTTTTTAAAACAAACTTTCTTCAACGCAATGGTAATTTATTGACGGTCCCTAGTATGAACAACCGGTGGTTAGAGGGACACTTCCCGTGTGGGCTCCGTGCACAATGACATACGAGCAGTTTGGGCACAGCGAGGGGGAACTACTGCTGTAACTTCTGAGTCGAATACCCAACGTCCATGTGAAACTAACTTCACCGCCATGTCTGCATGGTGGTGCGTTTTCTTCTTCTTCCGGGCGGCGGGAGTCGAGTGGGAACTAACTTTCTGCCATGTTGGAGTGTGGCCCAGAATTGTCATACATCAACCGGATCTGTCTGATCTTCAAAATACAGGGGAATGGCAGCGATCCCGATTCTGAAGATCAACTCGGGACATCCCTAACGCTTTTTGGTTTCTGATGCAAGACATCACAGCAGGAACAATTGTGTCTGACTTTTCTGCAGATGTCCTGAACTTCTCAGAAGATGATCTCAGGGTGGTGGCCGCGGGTCCCAGGAGGCCCCCTCAGGGCAAACCTACGGACAAGAACCAGGACACCCACCGCAGGATCTTCAGCGCACTAAAGAAGGTGAGGCGCAGCGAAAAAACAAAACAACTCTGTATCTGCGGAGGTCACAAGTGACGTTGCAAAGTGTAGAGACAACGTATTGGTGAATTGTGTGTGGTGGTGGTGGGGGGGGGTGAGGTTGATGAGGGCGTCCCTGCAGGAGGCTTTAATGTTCCAGCACAGCTCATCTTCAAACTGTGCCTTTTGTCTCAGCTTATTAACCCTGCCGTGCGGCTCCCCGCCGCCCCAAATATCTGTATCTGGCCAAAACCGGCCTCCACAGCCGACTGGGTCCCCCTTCGGTGTCCCCTCTTTTGTTTTTATTATGAATACCCCGACAGTCACCAAGCTCAGGTTTGGCACAAACACACAGAGAGCAGCCAAGCATTGAAAGGTTGACAGTGGATGCTGGGAGGGGAGGGGAGGCACAGTTGGGTGGGATTCAGCTCCTTAACTTTTGGAGAAATGTATACATTTGTGTGTGTGTGTGTGTGTGTGTGTTAGTCTCCCACCAAAGCAGTGTACAACGCCCGACACTGGACATTGGCGAGTGAAGAGGATCCCCCGCCCTCCTACTTTTCCTCCCGCCAGCAGACGATTTCCGTAAGAGAGTTTTGAGTTTTATGTCCCGTTTAATGTCCGCAGCAACTTAATTCGACCGTATCCTACCCACCCTCCTCCCCGCAGGTTTCGCGGTCCGAGGGAGCGTCCAGTAACCCGCCGCCAGACATTCAGAAGGACGACGGCGTCTTCAAGGCCCCGCCTCCTCCCCCCCAGGTCACAAAGTGTGTCACTGTCCCCAGCGACCCCTACCAGGACACGGTCACCGCGCTCAAGTGCCGCAAAGAGCACAAGGAGGTACCTGTACATGTCTGACTCCGCCTTATTTGCTTGTAGTCTTGTGGTTAATCCTCGCCGCTTGCAGCTGTACACGGTGGTCCAGCACGTGAAGCACTTCAACGACGTGGTTGAGTTTGGGGAGAACCAAGAGTTCACCGACGACTTTGAGTATCTGGCTGCCGGGCTGAAGAGCGGACAACCTCTGAACACTCGCTGCCTCAGGTAGGAGGGGGCGTGGCCTATTTTTGTTTGACGTTCTTCTCCTCCCGTGCCGCTCCATCACGCCGCCTGTGCCTGTGCGTGTGCAGTGTGATCAGCCTGGCGACGCGTTGCGCCATGCCCAGCTTCAGGATGCACCTGAGAGCCAGAGGGAAGGTGGCGCAGGTCTTCAAAACGCTGAACGACGCCCCCCAGCATCACGTAAGTACCGGTGGGACCGGCAACACGCCCCTGGTGAAAGAAAGGACGTTTCAGTGAGAATGCGTTGTCTGCAGAACCTGGCCATGTGCACGGCCTCCCTCATGTACATCCTCAGCCGGGACCGCTTGAACATGGACCTGGACCGCTCCTGCCTGGAACTGATGATCCGGCTTCTGGAAATGGACCAGGACCAAGGGGGCGGGGCCGTGGCAGACTCCTCCTCCCAGCTGAGCGCCAGGGAGATCTGCAAGATGAAGGAGAAGATCAGGAAGCTGTGCGACACGGTGCACAACAAGCACCTGGACTTGCAGAACATCACGGTATGGTGGTGTGTGTGCGTGTGTGCCAATCAGAGAGCAGAACAGTGTATGACCCTTCTTGCTGTAGACGGGTCACTTGGCGATGGAGACGCTGCTGTCTTTGACCTCCAAGCGAGCAGGAGACTGGTTCAAAGAGGAGCTCCGCCTCTTAGGAGGACTGGACCACGTTGTGGATAAAGGTGACATGCTACACATCGTGTGTGTGTGTGTGCGTGCACGTGTCACTGACATGTGGCGACTGTGGCTCCACAGTGAAGGAGTGTGTGGACAACCTCAACCAGGAGGATGACAAGGACAAGCTGGTGTCGTCCCTGTGGGGAGCTGAGAGATGTTTACGTGTGCTGGACAGTGTAAGCGTGACAGCTACCCTGGCAGGTGAGGTCTCGGTACCAACCGCAAAATTAACATCCCGCCGTGCATGTGCAGGTGACCGTGCACAACCCGGAGAATCAGAGCTACTTGATCGCCTACAAAGACTCATCGCTCATCATCTCCTGCGCAAAGTGAGTGAGATCGCACGCACGCACATACACACACACACACACACACACACCATATATG
Source organism: Oostethus manadensis (assembly GCA_024372805.1). Classification (NCBI taxonomy): domain Eukaryota; kingdom Metazoa; phylum Chordata; class Actinopteri; order Syngnathiformes; family Syngnathidae; genus Oostethus; species Oostethus manadensis. The sequence continues at coordinate 1,728,388 of QODF01000129.1, forward strand.
CATGCACACGACTGACTTCACATGACTGTCGTTGCTGACAAAGGAGATACATTTATTTATGTGCACAACGGTCAACGCACCTTCTCACCCCGCACAACACACTTCAAGCCTTCAAAAGACGACCTCCGTTGGCTACAGCCAGTTTACTTCTAACAAAATAAGGGTGCCCTAAAAATAGCTTTCACCCTAGGTTCCCAAAGTGGGGTACACCTTTTGTGATAGGGGGGTACGTGAATAAAAATGAAAAACCATTTCAGCCAACCAACCAACACCTCAGAGCAAGGAGGAGAAAGGAGAGCATTTCTTTGTGTGCATCATAAAAAAAAACAGTTATGTTGAATATTTTAAGTTCATTATTACAAAAATCTTATTTTTTAATTTTTTTAAGTGTGCATATGTGTGCCGATGCTGACATGCTCCGCCCACTTCCAGGGCACTGAGGCGCTGTGAGGAGATGATCCGGCATTACAGTAGGGAGGTCAACGCCGACAGCGTGGTGGGCAAGGCTGTGGAGAACTGCATGAGGGCTATCATTGGGGTCCTGCTCAACCTGACCCATGACAATGGTTGGTTTGCGCACGAGCGCGCGCGCGCACACACACACACACACAGATAGTGACTGCTGGTTGTGTGTGTGCAGAGTGGGGCAGCACCAAAACAGGAGAGCAGGAGGACTTGATCGTGACGGCGCTCAACTGTGTTCTCCGTGTTCCTCAGTACTTTCCTCAGGAGCAGAGGTTTGACATCCGTGTTCTGGTAAGTACACGCACACACTGGTGACACACGTGCACGCTTGTGCATGTTTTCATGGTGTGTGATCGGTAGGGTCTGGGCCTGTTGATCAACCTGGTGGAGTACAGCGCCAGGAACCGCTACTGCCTGATGGAGATGGAGATGGAGGGAGGTCAGGGTCCCTGCGACTCCACCGTGCTCCTCAACCTGCCGCACCAGCAGGATGCTTGCAGTGGCAGCAGCTCGCTCAGCGCCATCGCCGCTCTAGTACAGGTAGACAGCGCCACCACAAGTGTGTGTGTGTGTGTGTGTTAGAGGCAAGGCGGACTCAATCAGGAGGCTTCTGTCCTCAGCTGTTCCTTCAGCGGGAGCGAGCCGCCGTCCTGGCCGAGGCGCAGACCGATGACCTCATCAAGGAGGCACCCAAACCGGCGCTGGACCAGAGCGGAGAGTGGCAGGAGACGGGCGGAGAGATCCAGTGGGTCGCCAACGACAACCACTGTGACAACGATGCCAAGAAGAAGGACAAGGAGGAGGAGGAAGATGGCGAGCTGGACCTCAACAAAGGTGCGCCCGTCCTCGTGTTGATTGCCGGCGACAAGCTAAACGTTCACACATTTTTGTGCGTGTGCGTGTAGCTCTGCAGCATGCAGGCAAGCACATGGAGGACAGCATCGTGGCCTCGTACACTGCGCTGCTGCTGGGCTGCCTCTGCCAAGGAAGCCCGGTGAGCCCCCAAATCTTCCACTTGAACCTTAATCGGTCCCCTCCCCCACACCTTTCTGTTAACATGTAACCTCCTTCCTGCCAGATGAATGTGACTACTGTGAGAGAGAACCTGCCTCAAGGGGATTTCTCCATCATGACAGAAATGCTGAAGAAGTTCCTCAACTTCATGAACCTCACAGTGAGTCCACCAGGAAACCACCTCTTCTTCTTCCTTCTCCTCCTCCTAAAGCCCCAAAAGTGCACAATGAAACACTTTACGAATGTTAATAATAATTATTGTAAATAATAGTAGTAATAGTAATAATAGGAAACAATAATAATAAAAATTATTATTATTAATTATTAGTACTTTATTATAGTACACATAATAATAATAATTTATATTATGACGTACAATGTATAATACTAGTAATAATTTATATTACAATTATGATTAGTATTAGTAGTAAGAATAAGAATAATGCATAGAGAAAAAAAGAATAATTAAAGCTAAATAAAATAATACAAATAAATAATAATAAAAATAAACTCCAGAATAGAACAAGGCCCAGCCCCTTTTGAGGAGTTTGGTTCCAGAAGTCCGACTATGTCTAGTTGGACTGTCTCAACCTTCCATGTCCAAAGAATCAGTCTTTGGGCCCCAGGGGTGAAGGCTCGACCACCAGGCGAACCCCCGTGGGGTGGTGCGGTCCGTCATCTTGTTTTTCTTCATAATTGTCTTCTTTTTCTGGCCCGTCACCTTGGATGTGTTCGCCTTGGGAAGGCCCACCGGGGGGCATGTAGCCCGGGTCAACTTAGCTCAACCCCCAACTGCATTATATTAACGATGCTGTAATAATAATAGGGAATATGACTATGATGATCATTACAATTCAGTTGTAGACGGATTCGACACAAGACGTTATTGAAAGCAGCTTTTGCGTTGTAGTACTTGGTCGTCGTGGTGCAATGACTGGAGTGTGTGTGCGCCGGCGTGCGCTCGTGTGATTCGGACTGTCTTTGTTTGTGCAGTGTGACGTCGGCACCACAGGACAGAAGTCCATCTCCCGGATCATCGACTACCTGGAACACTGCTAGACACCTGTTTGTCTCTCTTACGCCCGCACGCACACGCACACACACACACACACACACACATAGTACAGCCAGTATTTTCAGTTTTGTAAAAGCATCTCTTCTCCATGTGTGCTGCTTGTGTGATTGATGCCCCCTCCACCTTCCCAATGTGATTTTGTTTTTTTTTTAATTTGACGCTGATGACCTCGACCGGTCCTCGACAACCTTGCGCCTCCCGTGCATCCGTCACGACATTTCCACGTGGCACTTTGATCCCGTCATGTCACTTTATTGGTCTTAGTGGGGCACGAGTCTAACGGGTTGCCAGGTTCTCACTGTCCTCCGTTAGTCGAAGTCTGTTGCTGGAGATGTCGGCGCTCATTCTGCGTATTTGTGTTCTTTCAATAGGGCGTTGTTTTGAAACGCTTCGTAAGTTGACGTCATCCTCTCAGTACTCAAGTTGCCAAAGAGGCGGAATGTTCCATTTGGACTTAATGAAATCGTCTTTCTGATGTTCTATTCGGTTAGTGCTTGTTTTGTCGTCATCTTTGTGTTCCTGCACACACACACATGCACACACACACATGCACACATGTTTACAAGAGCTTTATTGAGAGAGTTGATGAGCTTTGTGTACATAGTCTTTGTACATACGTCCATGTAGAAGGACAGCATGATGATCCTCTAGACTCTTAACTACTTTTATGAAAGTGATTTTTTTTATAGCGTTGTGTGTGTGGGGGAGCGGTGGGGGGCAGAAAGCTTCTTAACAAGGACAACATGATCTTTGTATGTGTACATACTTTAAAAAGAATAAAAATTGCTACTTTCAGTACTGGCTGCTCTCTTTCTTTTTTGCCAAATGTCCCACAAGAGCAAAAGTGGAATGTTTTACTAGACTGTTCAAAAAGCACTAACCCTTAACTCATATACCTAACCCGTAACCCTACCCCTTACATGTAACAATTAACCCTCACGTGTAACAATTAACAATTAACCCTCACGTGTAACAATTAACCCTCACGTGTAACAATTAACAATTAACCCTCACGTTTAACAATTAACCCTCACGTGTAACAACTAACCCTCACGTGTAACAACTAACCCTCACGTGTAACAACTAACCCTCACGTGTAACAACTAACCCTCACGTGTAACAATTAACCCTCACGTGTAACAATTAACCCTCACGTGTAACAATTAACCCTTACGTTTAACAATTAACCATACCCCTTACGTGTAACAATTAACCCTCACGTGTAACAATTAACCCTCACGTGTAACCATTAACAATTAACCCTCACGTGTAACCATTAACAATTAACCCTCACGTTTAACAATTAACCCTTACGTTTAACAATTAACCATACCCCTTACGTGTAACAATTAACCCTTATGTGTAACAATTAACCATACCACTTATGTGTAACAATTAACCCTTATGTGTAACAATTAACCCTACCCCTTATGTGTAGCAACTAACCCTTATACACAACCCCTAACCCTTACCTGTACCTCTTATACTTGACCTCTAACCCTAGAATAGGTGATTCTAGAATCTGATGTGGCCCTGGCAAAAAGTTCACAGGAGACCCCTTTGCATAGCGCCACTGCTGGAGAAGTTCAAAGTTTGTCAGCCCCAAACAATCGCCTTTCCTGGTGGCAAGCAGTGCCCGTAACCCTTAACCCTATCCCAAGGTGTAAGCAGGAAAATAGAGAAATGATTTCAAATGCCCTTCAAAACCTCAAACACTGTGAAAGGAAATGTGAAACCTTTTAAGAAGGAACCAGAATGTTGGAAGGACAAAAAGTCAAAGGCACTTTGATCCCTCTGGTCCTCACAGAAGACCCGGGGGCTCCTCATCTATGTGGGCTGGGCCGGAGTCCTCCTTCCTTGGGTGAGCCTTCCCGGCCCTCCTCTTGCGGCTCCCTGTCCTGGTGCTGGGGGTCCTCTGCCGGGGGGCGCGGCGTGTCTTGAAGCAGCTCGCTGAGGGTGGAGATGTATATCTGAGCCATCTGGAGCGTCTCCGACTTGGAGAGCTTTTTGTCGCTCTCCAGCTTGGGAATGACGCTCCTCAGCCGGTCGAAGGCCACGTTGAGACCCAGCATCCTCCTCCTCTCCCGGGCGTTGGCAGCCAGGCGCCGCCGCCTCTGCGCGCGCTCCAGGGCCACGTGCGCGTCCGCCTGAAGGTGCCCGTGGAGCGCACCACCGGGGCTGAGCTTCAGCTGCAGGATAGCACAGGGGTGGCGTTGGTGCTCGTCCTCGGCCTTGGCACGCAGCGCGGCACGTCCACGGTGGTCCTCCTCGGCAAGCGCGGAGATGAAGGGAGCAAAGAGGCTTCGGCGTGGAGACATGTCTCTGTCTGTCCCTCAGAGACAACACACTGACAGCTTCGTGTGGGACATTTATACTCGGTGGGCGTGTGCTGCTCACACAAAGTGTCCACAGGAGGTCCGTTTGGACTCTTCATCAAAAGTGGATTAGAAGCGTGCAAGTGAGCAGCGCACACAGGAAGCACGTGTGTGATGAGCACTAATCAAGTTTATGAGGCTTCTCGGGTTGTCGTGGTAACCACCAGGACATTTTTACAAAAAGTATGAAGCCCTAGTCGGGTCAGAGGTCAATAGTGTCGCACTCCTTCCGTCGTTCTTCCGCACCAAACCCCTCCGAGCTGGCTTTGTTCCTTGTGTTAATTAGAAAAGAGGCGGCTGGATGATGATGACTGACAGGAAGTGACTTCTAACGGGATTAGCGGCGCGTCCCTGCCGCCGTGTGCCAGGGCGTCCTTTACAAAGCACGCTGCATGGCGCCCAGGCGGCACAAAGTTGGCCGCATGGCACACGGAGGAAAAAGGAGGACCCTCGCTGTGTGTTGGCGTGCCGTGCGACACTCATTGGCCCCGCTCCGCTTTAGCGTGGCCAATCGAATGCCTCGTTGGTGCCAGCAGGCCCAAGCGGGCGGCGGATCAAAGCACCCACGCCGCTGTGACGCCCACCTCCCCCCACGCACGACCACCACGTGGAACACTCTGACACCCCCCCTGCCCCTGCTGGAAGGATGTATTTCTAACACACAAGCACCGGTCAAAGGTCAGCCCTCCTGTGGGGACACGCCCTCGCTTCATTAAACCCAATCAAACGGCTCGCTGAAAGATGACTCGCGCCGCAGATCAAACCTAGGAGTCGAGGTGGGGGGGCATTCGGGCTCTGGGACCAGGTCTCTTCAAGGTCCACTTAAAAAAAAAAAAATTCTAGACCAGAATATTAGGAAAACAACTAATATACATGAAAGGTGAAATGCCTTCAGCATTCACACAAGATTTTCTGGAAATAAGGGGAAATTTGGGACTATTGAAAGAAGTGTTTTAGGCGTTCTGAGCAGCAGGAGGCCATCTTGCTGCTTTGTTTACCTCATAAGCAAGAAGAAAACGTCACGCGTTAAAACAGGTTTATGGTAAACTCGGTTCCTTTTTTAACTAACTGCAGTCTTTTACGAATCACTTACAGTAGAGAATCGGGTACTCGACTCCGTGAGTCACTTGTCACAAAACCCAAATACCGAAACTGGCACATGCGCAACAAGTGAAGTGAAAGGTCGAGTCGCAATGATCACCTGTCTTACTGCGCATGCGTATAAACCCACGAGAACCGGAACTTGGGGGAAAAGAAGGGAAAAGAAGCGGAAAACGGTGTTAAAGGTAAAAGTACGGCGCTATGTTAGCAATCATGTATTCTACCTTATGGCTCAAATACGCTAACGTTACTCGCCGGCAGTGTTATTTTGACAGCACTTTTTATTTTTAGTCACTGACTTACGAATAAAGTGTAGTCAATCCTATTTAATGTTCTATTTGACCTGACATTAAGAAACAATTCAAATATGATTGCCTGGCGACCAGTCCAGGGTGTACCCCGCCTCCCGCCCAAAGTCAGCTGGGATAGGCTCCAGCATACCCGCGACCCTACTGAGGATAAGCGGTATAGAAAATGAATGAATGAAAATACTGGTCGTAGATGTGAAATAATACAGCATGAAGGTGCAATACCTAATGTGACCAGCAGGTGCCCTCATATCCTCAATCAAGCTGCTAAATCCAACTCAACGAAGAAGAGGCACTTACTGGCAGGATTGCTGCGTTCACAGACGCACGTACATAGAGTGCGAGGCAAAGCCCAGTCATTTGTAGATTTTGTCAACACTTTTGGCTCGGTTTTTATTGGTTGATAAAAAGGTCAGCTAATTTCTTGATAGTTTTTGAAACTAAGAAAGCTAGTTCACTTTACAGCAGTATTCATCGCCATGGTAACTTCTCTAGTAGAGCTAAAGATCGGCGCTGATAAAAGGCCCCGCCTTCTGACCAATAGGAAGGCGACACGACTATCGGGAGTGGTCACTGGAAGAGAACAGAGAACTAATGCAGGACTTTGTCACATGGCGTGACACCAATCAGCTGCACCTCAACACCCCTAAGACCAAGAGAGATGGTGGTAGACTTTCAGAGACCCTGACCTCATCTGTAGCCTGCCTACGGCAAAAGGGAACCGGACGCACCTGAAACCAAAGGTGGCTGTATCCTTAACCATTGTTACAGCAAAGTGGAATACTAACGATGCTTAATTGGTTCCAGACACGGCAGTGATTAGTGAATATCCGCAAAGTAGGATTCCTTGTTAAATAAATATGGAATATTTTTGTGCATAGAAAACCTATTTAGGACATTCTAAATACAGTTCTTAAAGTTATTAGAGCCCTCTAGACTTGAAATAACACCCATATATTTACCTTTTCACTCCTACTACGCAATAATAGACCAGGGGTGTTCGAAATCTTTCCACTGAGGGCCACAAAATGAAAAGTGAAAGGATGCAAGGGTCACTTACATATCTGCTATGCTAAGAACCGGTATATATATTTCAAGAAAAAACTGCATCTCAGCTTTGTGATATAGGTGGAAAAAGCATCAACTTTTTTTTTCAACTTTCCTTTTGTACATTTTCTTTGTGTAATATTATAACTTTATTCTCATAATATATTGACTTCATTCATGTAAAATTGGCATGTAAAATTGTTTTGTTTCCCATAATATTGCAACTTTAAAACATTCTTTCTTTAAAACTTTAACTTTATCATGCAAAAATGAAATGTTTCCTCTTAACACAAGTTTATTCTCATAAAAATAACTTTTTTCCCCATTTAGAATATAAAATACATTTTTATATAGAAAATATTTTCTTCTCCTATTAAGAACTTTCTACAAGAATATTTGGACTCCCATAGAAGTACAAATGTTTATTTCAAATTTTTTTTCCATCCAACTTGTTCTATGTTTTCTCATAATTATGGCTTCATCCTTAACTTTTAAAATCAACTTTTTAAGCAGCTTTCTTATTATTATTCTAAACATTTTCCAGAACCTAATTTTGTAAAAATTACAACTTTGTTTGTTGTTTTGTTCCATTCCATTCCATTTTCTACCACTTTTCCGGGTCCGGGTCGCAGTGGAAGCAGTCTCAGTAGGGAAGTCCTGACTTCTCGCTCTCCGGCTCTTCCAGCTCCACTGGGAGGACACCAAGGCGTTCCCAGGCCAGCTGTGAGACATAGTCTCTCCAGCATGTCCTAGGTCTTCCCCGGGGCCTTCTCCCGGCTGGGCAGGCCCGAAACACCTCACCAGGGAGGCGCCCGGGAGGCATCCGGACGAGGTGCCTGAGTCAACTGGCTCCTCTCGATGTGAAGGAGCAGCGGCTCTACTCTGAGCTCCTCCCGGGTGGCCGAGCTCCTCACCCTATCTCTTAGGGTGAGTCCAGCCACCCTACGAAGGAAACTCATTTCCGCCGCTTGTATCCGCGATCTCGTTCTTTCGGTCATGACCCATAACTCATGACCATAGGTGAGGGTGGGAACGTAGATCGATCGGTAAACAGAGAGCTTTGCCTTCCGGCTCAGCTCTCTCTTCACCACGACGGTCCGGTACAGCGACCGCATTACTGCAGATGCTGCACCGATCCGTCTGTCGATCTCACGCTCCAACCTTCCCTCACTCGTGAACAAGAACCCGAGATACTTGAACTCCTCCACCTGAGGCAAGACCTCACTCCCAACCCGGAGGGTACAGTCCACCCGTTTCCGACTGAGAACCATGGCCTCGGATTTGGAGGTGCTGAGTCTCATCCCAGAAGCTTCACACTCAGCTGCAAACCGCTCCAGTAAACGCTGAAGGTCACAGCCTGATGAGGCCATAAGGACCACATCGTCTGCAAATAGCAGAGACGAGATCCTAAGGTCACCAAGCTGGACTCCCTCAACACCTTGACTGCGCCTAGAAATTCTGTCCATGAAGATTATGAACAGAATCGGTGACAAAGGGCAGCCTTGGCGGAGGCCAACGTTCACCGGAAACAAGCTCGACTTACTGCTGGCAATGCGAACCAGGCTCCTGCTTCGATTGTACAAGGACCGAATGGCACGTAGAAGCGGACCATCAATCCCGTACTCCCGGAGCACCCCCCACAGGACACCACGAGGGACACGGTCGAATGCCTTTTCCAGGTCCACAAAGCACATGTAGACTGGTTGGGCAAACTCCCACATACCCTCGAGTACCCTTGCAAGGGTGTAGAGCTGGTCCAGTGTTCCGCGACCGGGACGAAAACCACATTGCAGCTCCTCTAACCGAGGTTCGACTAACGGTCGTACCCTTCTCTCCAGCACCCTGGAGTAGACTTTCCCAGGAAGGCTGAGGAGTGTGATCCCCCTATAGTTGGAACACACCCTCCGGTCACCCTTTTTAAAAATGGGGACCACCACCCCGGTCTGCCAGTCCAGAGGTACTGTTCCTGACTTCCATGCAATGTTGTAGAGGCGTGTCAACCAACACAGTCCTCCAACATCCAGAGCCTTGAGAAATTCTGAGCGGAACTCGTCTACCCCCGGAGCCTTGCCACTGGGGAGTGATTTGACTACCCCAATTACCTCAGCCACGGTGATAGAACTGTCCACGTACGTATCCTCAGACTCTGNCTTTTTTTTCTTCATTCATTTTCAACTTTGTTAATAACGTGATGTTATTTTTCCTCATGATATTGTAATCTTATACTTGCACTCTCAGACATAATTAGAAGTTTTTTGCGTTTGCATTCGTCCCAGACCCGACTGGAATAATTTCCGCTAAATAGAGTTTAGAAACAAACGAGTATTTGGTAGTTAGAGCAAAAAAGACTTTGTAAATATGGGTAATAACAATATTAGAGCCCTGCAGACATGAAATAACACCCTTACAGTCACTTTTACACTCCTGTTATTTGGTCTCCTGGTCGCGGCAGCGTTGAAGCAGCTTGGATGTGAAGTCCTCCACTTTCCGAACTTTATGTCTAATTTCACTTTCCTTTTCTGCCTCACGAAGGGGTAAAAACGTTGACGGTGGTGCGCGTGTGCGAGAAAGATGAAGTTTGATGAGAACCTCATGCCATATTGTCCCTGAACTCAACACGTGAGTTTTTTTCTGCACTATACTGTATATAAAAAAAGAAATGAGGAAATTAGAAAGTGAGCGCTTGTGGCCAGCAGGGGGAGTAGCGTTGCGCCGACTGACAGCAATGTGCGTGTGTGTGTGTGCGTGCGTGTGTGTGTGTGTGTGTGGGGGGGGGGGGTGTTGCGTGTGTGAATAATCCAAGGCGATGAAATATTTCTTTGTCCGTGAGGAGGATGAGAAGTCATGATGAGACATTATGCGGGTGCTGATGGTGTTGCCACGGTAACCACCAACGTACCTGACAAGCGCCAAGGTGAGGCGTGTCCTCATCCTCATGCATGCATGAGAAAGTGAGAAAGGAAATGATGATTTTTTCACTCTCGAAGCGACAGAACTCTTTCAAATACTTCTTTACTCTTCGCTGTTCTTTTTTGTCTTTTTCTGAATAAATTCCTCATGGCGACATGAGAAGAAGCCACGAGGAAACTTTTCTCAGATGAGACCAGTTCGAAGGTGCTCGGCTAACCTTGACCAAACAATTCAATGACATTTCTCGTCCGTTTAGCGCCAAGAAATATCCTTAAATTGTAAGCTCAGGCGTCAGCGCACGTCATCCTCGGCGTCCTGCGGCGTGGCGGATGACATTGTTTTCAACACAACACACACCGCCGTCTGTGGCAAACTTTCACACAGACACCCTCCAGAGGTGTTGGTGCCGTTCTCAGGGAAGAAGGTGTGTCTTTCAGTCCAGCTTTGCCCAGGTGGTAGGGTGGGTCGGGTGGTGTTGTGTTGGGGGGGGTGAAACTTTGAACCGCCCCTTCCCTCACCTTAGAGACAACTCCATAAGCGTCCAGGAGATCTTTCTGTCCATGCTGTTCTCTTGTCACACCCCGCCCCCTCCAGGTCCTCCACCCACCTCGGTGGTCCAGTGGAGGAGTTGTGTCCTTATTTCCGCCGCCGTTCAACTCTCCTCCTTCCATCTTTTCCTTCCTTTTGGCTCTGCCGGCGCTGAGCAGCGAGACAGAAGCTCTGCAGTCACATCGTGGAGGGAGAGAGAGAGAGAGAGAGAGAGAGAGAGAGCGCATCCCTCCTCCTCCTCCTCCGCAGTCATCAGGCTGCTATGTCTCAGATTGGGAGTCAGAGTGAGAGCTTGTGGACAGAACCTTCCTCTTCCTTCTCCCCTTCTTCTTCTTCTTCTCCTCCTGTGGTTGCTCGTCTTCTGTCCTCCTCGCCCTTGTCCCGCAGCAACACTTTGGATTTCTTTCCCGCGTCTCGCCCTCCTTCTGCTCCGAGGCAGGCTGGTGTTCGGGATTCGGAGGACGACGACGACGGCGCGCACACCGGCGTGCGCGGCGTGCACGCGGACATGGAGCTGCTGCGCGTGTTGTTCTTGTGGATATTGCGGTGCAACAGCGTGCACGCGGACTCCATCATTCACATTGGTAAGACAGCGGCGCTTTTTTGGGGGTGGGTGGGTTGGCGGTGCATGCGGTATACAGAGGTGCGCACGAGCGGGCTGTATGTGCACGTTTAAGGACATTGATAGCCCCCACCACCAGCATAGAGTGCGTGAGGGGGAAGACAAGCTGTTGCTCAGTCAGTCAGTCAGTCAAGAGGTGCGCACGAGCGGGCTGTATGTGCACGTTTAAGGACATTGATAGCCCCCACCACCAGCATAGAGTGCGTGAGGGGGAAGACAAGCTGTTGCTCAGTCAGTCAGTCAGTCAGTCAGAACAAGTGGCCCTGGCTGTGGAGGAGGGGGGGTGTTCAGTTTCCATCAGAGAGGCTGAACTTGGAGGAGGACGTGTGGGACATCTTAATGAGGACAAACAAGGCGCCTCACACGCTCAGCTCCACTTTGACCCCCCGTGCAGGAAGTGATGCAGCAGGTCCGCTTGGGGGACAAAGAACCGGTCCAGCCTGGAGACGATGAAGATGATCTCTTTCTGCAAATGTAAACATTTCAAACCTTTATATCCAGACCACCCACCCGCCTCCTAGCCTGCGGGTTGTGGGTTTAAATCTGTCATGAAGAGTCCAGGGTGGCTCTGAAGGTGTGACTCGCTACTTCTTCCGTGAGCCATATGAGAACATCCCCGATGAGACATACTTAGACTGCTGCTTCTGTTTCTGCTTCACACACACACAGTCTTGTAACTAGAACTTCATGGTCATGTGAGATGTGGGACCAGAACCAAAATCCACATCAGGTTGAACTCGCTGTGACCTCTGAGGCTGACTTGTGGTGACATGGCGGCGTCGGTCAACACTCGGATCGGCTGTGACAGCAAAGACCCTACCCCCGCCCACCATGTGTCTCATCCCAACTCTCAGCGTTATCTTCTGTGACGTGTTTGTCCCTCCTCTTCATCAGTCTCAGCACCACAAATGAGATCCAACCTCAGTGGAGCTGATTTGGTTCTGCTGGATTGGCAGAGCCTATTCAGATGGCAACTCATGGCATAATCATGAGAATGAGAATAAAGCAAGCGGGTTTGTTCCTCAAGGCACCAAATTTCATTAGTTTTACCACCTCATCACTTACATATTTCTCTCATCACTTATATGATCTCATCGCCATTTCACCTCCAAATTTCATTGCCTCATCACCTCACTATATCATATTATCTCATCTTGCCATCATTTTGCCATTCTCACCACTAATAATCTCATCCAGTTACCATGGCACCACCAAATATCATATTTTCATAACCTCACCGGGACATCTCATTTTCTCATCATCCAACCACCTCATCATTCCATCAGTTTGTCATCACTCATTGTGTAATGTCCTCACGGTATCACGGTATCATGTCATCACCATGTCGCCACCAAATCTCTGTCTCATCACCTCATCATGACTTCTCATTTTCTTATCATAACACCCCATTAAGATCTTTATTGTCACTCTTCACTCATCACTATGTCACCACCAAAATCAAATCTCATAGTCCCATCACCTCACTTTACATCTCATTTTCTCATCATGTCATCACCCTCATTGTCATTTTGTCATCTTTATGATCACTTATCATACGATGTCATCAGCAAATCTCATCGCCTCATATTGTCATTTTCTTAGCACCTCATCAAGTCACTTTGTCATTTATATCACTTATATGATCTCATCGCCATGTCATCACCAAAATTCATAGTCTCATCACCTTACAAAGACATCTATTTTTCGACTCATCTTACCACCTCATCATCGAGTAAAGACTATTCTATTCTATTATGACATCACTTTTTCATCTTTATTGTCTCATGTCATCACAGGGTCACCGCCAAATCTCATTGTCTCATCTTATTGTCTCATTTTACCACCTCATCGTGTCATCACTTTGTCATCATCATGATCTTTATCATTGCTCATCATATAGTAGTGTTCAAAATAATAGCAGTGAAATGTGACTAACCAGATTAATCGCTGTTATTAGTATATTTTTATTGCTACATGGCAAACAAGTTACCGGTAGGTGCAGTAGATTCTCATAAAACAAACAGGACCCAGCATTCATAATGTGCTCTTAAGGCGGTGCAATTGGGCAGTAAGATGAAAGGGGTGTGTTCAAAAAATAGCAGTGTCTGCCGTTGACTTTACAAACTTAAAACTATTTTGTACAAACATTTTTGTTTCTGGGATTTGGCAATCCTGTGAATGACTAAACTAATATTTCATTTTTTATAAGTGCTTCACATCTGTGTGGCATGGACTCAACCAACTTGCTGCACCTTTCCGCTGTTATTCCACCGCAAGATTCTTCAACAACATTCCACAAACCATTTCTTGGTTTTGCTTCACAAACAGCATTTTTGATGTCAGCCCCCAACAAGTTTTCCATTGGATTAAGGTCCGGGGATTGGGCTGGCCCCTCCAGAACATAACAAGGCTAGTGTTTACTAGTGTGTTTGGGGTCATTGTCTTCGTGAAACAGCCGTTTCACAGGCATGTCCTCTTCAGCAAAAGGCAACATGACCTCTTCAAGTATTTTGACATATTCACTCTGATCTATGATCCCTGCTATGGGATAAATAGTAGGAGAAACATGCCCATATCATGATGCTTCACTGTCTTCACTGTGTACTGGGGCTTGAATTCAGAGTTTGGGGGTCATCTGCGGCCTTTGGACCTAAAAACAACAATTTTACTCTCATCAATCCAAAAAATGTTCCTCCATTTCGCTTTAGGACAGTTGATGTGTTCTTTGACAAATTGTAACCTCTTCTGCACATGCCTTTTTTTTAACTAAAGGACTCTGGGTCGGATTCTTGTAATAAGATTAGCTTCCCGCAGACAACATCTAACTGTCCCAGTACTTACAGGTAACTCCAGACTGTTTTTAATCATCCTGAAGCTGATTATTGGCTGAGCCTTTGCCATTCTAGTTATTCTTCAATCCATTTTGATAGTTGTGTTGCGTTTTCTGCCACGTCTCTCTGCTTTTGCTCTCAATTTTAAGGCGTTGGAGATCATTTTGGCCCAAAAATCTCTTCATACGTTTTCCCCTCTCCAGTCAACTTTTTAATCAAAGTATGCTGTTCTTCTGAACAATCACCACCAAAGTCAATCACCAAAAGTCATTGTCTCATCGCCTCACCATGACATCTCATCACTTCATTGTCTCATTTTTTCACCGTATCGTGTCATCACTTTGTCATCGTTATCTTTATCATCACCTGGCATATGATCTCATCACCATGTCACCACCAATTCTCATCACCTCAACGTGACATGTCTTTTTTTCTCACGGTCTCATTATTTCTTGCACAGGCAACAGGACTGATTGGAAAGTGAGACAATCAGCTTTTTTCAAGCAGAACTTTATGTGCTTGTGAAAGACGGCGGATGAGCCGTCATGAGTTTTACCAGAAGTGGAAAAGAGGGCTAAAGACCTCAGGACTTTCTCATGACCTCGTGCAGTTATGGTGCAGGACAGGATCAGTGAGGGAAAGATGAGCTAGGCTAGGCTTGGCTAGTCCCAGTGTTTAGCAGAAGATGTTGATGTTAAATTGTGACAAGCTCCAGCAGCTGTGCCCGATGAATATTGATAAGTTTGCTAACAGGAGGAGTGCTGAATAAATAACAATGATTTTTTTTTGCATTTCACTCTCATGACTGTACATGAGGTCTGAGGCTGAGGACACACATTTGAGGCTGTGTTCGATTCTGTGTTGCGCTTCATCAACATGTGACTTAGTTGTAAAAGTGCAAATGGGTGATGATTGACATGTCTTCTCTCCAATGGCTGCACAGCAGCCACAGCTGCACGTACTGATTGACATGTAGAAGGCCCAAAGGGCAACAAGCTATTTGTACACAAAGAACATAAGAATTCTTTTTTTAAATCTACATCTAAAGGAGCTAAGTGTAAACGTTTCAGGTGTCGGATGGAGTGGGAACTTCTGTTGGTTTTGTGGTTTTGTGGTTCTGACCCTCTCCTGCCTGCCGTCCAGGTGCAATATTCGAGGAGAACGCGGTGAGGGACGACGAGGTGTTTCAGCTGGCTGTGTCCGACCTCAGCTTGAGTGACGACGTCCTGCAGAGCGAGAAGATCACGCACTCCATCAAACTCATCCAGCCCGACAACCCCTTCCAGGCCGTGCAGGAGGGTAAGCTGCTGGCTTCTGCTTCTGGTTCTGCCTCCTGTTGAGGCTAACATTGAATTTAAGGGTCTGCTCTGCAAAATATTGGGAACCCTGTTCTTAATCCCAAAGTATTATCAATCCCCTTTTGGTTGTGTTTCTGTAACGCGGTTCTCCATCCAGATCAGGCAAAACGTTCTGACCCATCACTTTGTGATAACCTTCCCGATTTAATGAAGGTGCTCGTTAATCCCGGGACCAGCGGGGCAAACTGTGTCGCCGTGATCCTCAATTAGCGTCCAATTAGAGCACAAATGAAACGCTCACCTTCCTGCTCCCCACATGACTTCTTCCCTGTCTGGACCCCCCTTAAACACACCCCACATCTTGTTGAGTTAGCACATTAGCATGTTAGCATGTTTAATTCATATGCCGCCTCCTACCAGGTTAAAAACTGGAAAAGGAACAAGAGGAAAAATTAAATCTATCCATAAGGACGCACAGAGCTAGCCTGGGGTACACGCACGCACGCACACACACACATGCACGCACGCACGCACGCACGCACACTGGCTGGTGATGTGAGCGTTGTTGACTGTGTGAGTTTCTTCTGCTGCCACTTGAATATACTCTTAAGTTTAAAAATTCAACATCATTTTGCTGCACTTCTATCACTTCTTCTCTTTTTTTTGGTTTTATTTCTTGCCTTTAGAAATAATTTGCCTCTGCTAATGACACGCTCAGGAACCCCGGGTGTCAGAGAAAGCGAGATGAGGTCACTTTCTGCCCGAATAAGGGCACGATATGATGATGGTGGTGCGTTTGAGAACCTTCTGGTCCTGGCACACCAACCATCGTCTGCGAATGAGAGCCGAGAGCGCTAGACGTCGAGCAAAACCCGGAGCCGTCGGCTCGATGTCCAGCGCGACTCAGGGAATGAGGCATTCCATTATAGCTGGCATTTGTTACATCATTTGTTACTTTTTCCAGCGAGGGCCACTTAGTGAAAAAGGAAAGATGAGAATCTCGTAAAAATGAAGACTTTTTTTTCATGTTAGATTACAACTTTTTTCTTTTAATGTTTTTACTTTATTTTTGTAAAATTACAATTGTTTTTCCATTTCTGCTGTAATACATTTTCCTCCTGTAATAATTTAGTATTATAATATTTTGACCTTTTTCTGTATTTTGACTTTCTGCCCAACCATATTTTCAAAAAATGACAACTTTTTAAAATGTTTTGTTTATCATAATATAAAAAAAATAATTAATTTTTTCTTTAATAGTTAAACTCTAAACTCTATGCTACTAAATGTTGTTTTTCCTCAATTTATTTTCATAAAATAATGACATTATTTTGGTTCTTTAGTCCCATAATATTTTGATTTCATTCATATAATATTATGACTTTTTTCCCCAACCTAATTTTCCAAAATGACACTTTTATTCTGTTGTTTTGTTTGTTTCTCATAACATTCTGACTTAACAATTAATATATATTTCACGTTTAGGCTACCAAAGTGATATTATTTTTCCACGTATTATGAGTTTATTACGACTTCCGATTTTTTTGTTTTTGTTAGAGTACACATTTTTTGTAATTAATATTTTGATTTTATCTTTGTAAAATCACAACTTTTTTCCCATTTTTGCTGTTTTAAAATTTTTAAATTTTCCAACTATTTAAAGTACATTTTCTTATTCATATAATATTTGGACTTTTTTCTGTAATATTATGACTTTAAAAATTTTTTCAGATTTGCCGAAAAATACTGTTTTGTTTTGTTTGTGCTAATATTATGATTTTAAAAAACCACATATTTTTAAAACAACATTTCAACTCTGTGGTACTAAAATTACATTTTTTTCCCTCAAAGTATTAGGAGTTTATTCTTGTAGAATTACGCTAGGTTGACTTTTTTTCTCTTATATATAAGAATATTTTAGAATGTGCCGTGGGTTGATGGCAAAACAGGGCCCACCTCTACGTTACGTGTTCATGGTGGCTGGAAGCGTCTTTTATGGTGATGGTACTTTTTAGCCCACCGCCAGCTGCTGCAGACAGAAGAAAACTGTGCAGAAGTGATGGCATTCTGGTTCCAACGTGCACAACGTCCACGTGTCCAGTCTGTGACTCACATTTGCAAGATGACATACGAGCCAAGTTTAAAACCGCGTTTTTCTGAATGGACTTTGGCTGCGACGGCAGCAGAGCGGCCGTGAGTCATGCCGAAAGAAGAGGAGATGATGAAAGACTGTGACCCGACCTGATTTTTGTCGGGCGTGGCTCGTCAGCGCCGAGGTGGTGATGACTGAGAGGGTGACAATCCCAGCAAGTCTCTGAGTTACGGTTGATAAGATGCCGTGTCCCAGTTTTCATGCTGTTTGCCTTCCGGCGCTCATTTGTGTTTACGCGCAACGAGATGGAAGTGATTTCACCTTGTGAGCGCTACCTGAGCTCCTTGACGACAACACAGCCTTCATCTTTAGCCATTTAGAACCCCTTTTTGTGCACTACTCTACGTGTACTACTACTGAGTACTGTGGATCCCCACTCAAGTCACCATTTTTTCACTAATCTCTGAAAATAGGCTCTTCACCATAAGTGGGTAGTAATTGAAAAATGCGTGATGATGCAGGGAATATGTAGCGCTTACTGTTAAAAAAGCCCGCAGTTTTTACATCACTAATGATTCAGGCTTTGTTCGGTGGTCCTTGAAGGCACCACAGAGCGTGCAGAGTGTGGAGCTTGTTGTTCAGGGGGTGGAGCGCTTCCTTGGTGTTCTGCTGTTTTGTGCCGTGCGGCGATGCAGAGGCAAATATTTGAATTCCCTATTCCACTCCAACGTGGCGGGAAAGTCATGGCCGACACTTGACCGAATAATCACGCTGCTGAGGAGGAGCGCGTGGAAAGGCAATGAAATGAGCAGCGTCATATGCAAATGGTTTTTCTTCGGAGGGCCGCATCGAGAAAAATTAACCCTGTGAATACCCGAAATAGAAAAAATGTACAAAAATATTCAATCATATCTCAGATGTGCCTCTTTTTTTTGCGTTTTAATTTCTTTTTGAACAGAAATGAGAAATTTCTGTATTTGGACTGTTTATCCTAAATATATTCATTAATAAGTCGTGCTGTTTTGTGGTTGACTACGGCCTATTCAGATATGCACATTTAAGCAAATTTGACCTTTTGTTTGCCTTTCAAGCATAAAAAATGACTCAATGGAGTAAAAATACAAATACAAGGCATTCTCTATTGGATAATACAAGTGTAAATGTGACTTTAGGGGTGTTATTTCATGTCTAGAGGGCTCTCATCATGTTAAAATAATCTATTTAGAAAGTCGCAAACAGGTTTTCTATGCTCTCACTGCCAAAATAATCAATTTCTAAATGAGGAATCCTGCTTTGCGGAAACTCACTCATCACGATCCGGTCTGGAACCACTGAACTGCGGTTTTATATTGTACAACTTGTCACGGTATCGTCGCGGCAAAAGTGTAACAACCCCGAGGATGCAGAGAGCTGGACGTCGGGCAGGTAAGGTTTGCAGGAATCTTTTAATAAATATGCTGCAAAGCAGCGGCAGGAACAAAGCAACGATCCAGGAAGAGGGAAAAACTAACAATGAACCGACAAAGGACTGGCGCACACACCTGAACATAAATACCACGGAACACAAATGAGAAACAGGTGCGCATAATTAACAAAGGCGGACAAAACTAGAAGGCAAGGAAAACATGTGAAACTAGGAAAATAACAACTCAGGAAAACCAACTAGAACGAAACCAAAACTGTCACGAAGACAAACATACAGATCGTGACACAACTAATGCTTCCATTTGCAGTTTGGCTAGCCTCATGTACTCGCCAGTGTAGTAAAAGGAACACCACGTAGATCCCCAAAGTCCAGACCAATAAATCATGCTAACAGCCGCCACTAAACACATTTCTGCGTCCATCAATCAACACACCCTGAACAGACGCTATTCTCACATGCCCAGAAACCCGAGGCTATTTGAATCAGGTGATAAGCATGGGGAGGACTTGTTTTGGAGACAAGAGCCCTCCACCCTTGGTTAGATAATCAAACTTTTTACACATGCAATAACAAATCTTGTCATGTCAGTTTCACGGGGTGGATATAACGTTTGAAGTGTTCACGTCGTCATCGTAACGATGAACAAATACGCGCTAATGTGCCACCAAGTCGTCTGCGTTTGCTTCTTCGTCTTGCGTGGTTTGAGCTTCTGACGTCATCGCTTGGTCGTTTTTGTACTCGGAAAAAGCACAAATGCTCACCGGCTCTTCCGACACGCACGCACACTCGCTTCTTTGTGGTTGACATGACAACTTCTCTCATGGAGATGAAGCAGTCCATTCGTACACCAGCCACCTGCTGGTGCGTGCACACGCACACACACGCACACACACACACACACACACGAGAAGCTCTAGCAGGCCGGACTGTGGGTGTGTAGTGCTTGTGTGTCTCCTCACGCGGCATGGAGCATTTATGGGCGTCCTTTAACGGGAAGAATTGCCGTAGTCAAGCTCAGCGAGCGCTGCCGGAGTTGTGACTTTTCCGAACAGAACTTTTTCTCCCTCAAAGTTGGCAGTACACCGTCCAACAAAGACAGAGGAGCAGTCGGTGGGTGGGCTTTTGCACGGGCGGATTTCTGCTTCAGAGCGTGACAGCCGTGTCCACACGATCACACGGTGCACGAGTGCCGCCTACCGCAGGTCCCTCGTGGGTCAAGCCTGGAGAATCCTTAAATGAATCATGGGCCGTGCTAATGAGGACTGGTGCCTCTTTGATTGACCATTGATGAATTATGAAGAAGCCCCGGCCGCCTCGTTAGCGTCCGACAACGTGACATTGCGGTACGCCGTCGTCTCGCCGCCAATGGAAACAAGTCGCTATTTGCAGTTGCGAGTATCGGCGTTGGGTTCTCCCATCACGGCTTCACTCTATCGCGTTTTTCAAAAATACATAATTAATAAAACGTTGAACATGGCCTATTATTAGTCCAAAATATGCATTTTTAAGCAAATAGAATTTCAAAGATAAAATGGCTAAATGAACTCAGTTAAGGCATTCCGAAGACGCATTCAAAGAAGTTGCGATGACATGTAGTATTCTTCACCGGTCATTAGGTGTCAGTAATGTTACATTGACGAGACAATAGCTGCAGGAAGTAGTGCACGTGAACGGAAAGTAAAACAAGCAGTTGAAATGAAAAAGGCGTACTGAAAATCAAAGTCACATTTTTTGAAGCAACGCATGTTGATATGCAATAATGATTTTATTTTTAAAGAAGAAACAACCAGCATCTCAGCTTTGTGTTTTCATTGCCCATTAGACCAGAACGTTTTACCAAGATAATTTTTCCAGCTTAATCTTTTGTTTCTCATTTTATTTATTTTTCCTTTACTTTTTCCACGTAGAATTTTTTTTAAAAATCTTAACGCGTATTGTGACTTTATTCTCCTCATATGTAGTCCTTATGCTAGTAAAAATGACTACTCTTATTTGTAGTATGTCTTGTACAATTTGCAGTGTGTGCCAATCAAAAAACAGCCTTGGGTTGTAAAAGGCCCTCAAGCCGCACTTTGGACACCCCTGGTCTACATCTTATGTCTTTTTTTCTCTTATGTCTACTGTATTGGGTAATTGGAGTGTAAAGGTGACTATAGTGGTGTTATTTCGTGTCCAGAGGGCCCCAAATAGTAATAAATAAATAAATGTAATTTGGAAGCCCCTAAACGGGTTTTCTTTACTAAAAAAAATTGGATCATTAAGGACTCCTACTTCACAGAAATTCATTTATCACAGTGGTTGCGGGAACTGATTAACCAGGATAAACGAGGGATTACTTGTGATGTGATGTTGGTAAACGAGCTGGGTCTTCTGAACGGCTCTTTTGAACGAGGCCAACCGATTTGCAGTTGAAGAATATAAGATAAACGGAGGCGTTCTTATATACAGATGGTAATCGGTTCTGATCGCCTACAGTAATGGGTTCACCTAAAAAAGACTCATCTGTCATCCATTTATGAGCCACATAAGAGAAGTCGATGCCACAACGACCAGCCGGAGGAGTGTGTAGCGTTAAAAGTGTGGTGTGTGTGAAGTGAAGCTTACATGATGTCCCACAGCAAAGTGTTTGGCTTGTTGGCATGGCAACCACGAAGTTGTTGCCTCAAACATTAGCTCCTCCCACAAGCAATTTGTTAATGAAAATGAGTAAGCAGCTTAAGTGAGTTGCATTCATGAGTGTGCTTGGGTTCTGACCATCACCCACAAAACTTGTGTGTGTGTGTCCAGTTCCCAGCTGCAGTCCGTCGCCGCACAACGCTCCTCAGCAGCGAGCAGCTAGTTAGCAGGCCGCGCAGAGAGCAGAGCTAATATTGTGACACTTTGTGTTGAACAATGTCTTGGTGTTATTTCTGGAAGAGCGGCTTGTCGTGTCGCCGCACTCCCCGTTTGGTGAGTTCACAAACTCGCTGTCTGGACGCATCAACTTGTAGGGAAAGTCGTCGCTTGCTGCATTTTGTGAGTCCATGGAAACCGTCGTGTGTGTTTGTGATGCATTCATTTACTGGAGGGTCATGGTCATGGTTGTGTCTGGCTTGGAGGTCGGGGTGTTGTACGAAGTTGGGGGGGGTCATAATTGGATTTCTAACCACACACAAGTTGGTGGCCATGATTGATTTACTGTGCATGTAATACACAGGAATGGAAGTAGAAGATAACGGCCAGAAAGTAAAAGGCGTTGAGCAAACAAAAGTGTTTAACAAGCGTTCAAAACATCTGCTCGCAATGAAACTTTTTACCCTCAAGCACACTTTTAACGTCCTTGAACGCAACACAGATGTCGGCAAAAGTTGCTTTAAGTTGAATTGCTCTCTTAAGCGCCGCTTGACTTTGCAAAAAAAGCAAAAATCAGCAGAGGGCAGCGCCAACGCGGTGGTCACGTGACCTGTTCACTTGGAATAATGTATGTACAGTTCGTATCAATTATGATGCATGCAGATTGAAAAACCTCAGACTTCATCTTTAGCTGCATCCTTCACCTTCTACCGCTCACCTTCCACATGTGCTGCCTTTGAATGTTACATTAATAATAATGATCATTTTTAATATTATTATAGATGAAAAATAATATGCTTTTACATGTGGTATTATAACCTATGAATTCTAATCATTACAATAATAATAATAATTAATACATTAATAATATTATTTATGGGCTGCCCTTGAAAGAAAGAATATTATTTGCTATTCACTTCAATTCATACTCATAACAATAATAATACAATGATTACTATAATAACTAATAGTAATGTGCTGCATTTGAGAGCTACATTAATATTATAATCAATCATCCTAATACAATGTCAATAATAATATTTTACAATATTTTATTATTAATACAGCTGCTACTAATAATAATTAACCAAATACTACTTTGACAAATAATAATAACAAATGATGATGCTAATATTTATAATAATAAGAATCGTAATAATAATAACAATTACATATTACTAATGCTAATGATAGTAATATAATACTAATACTTTGAAAATCATCATAATGATTATAATAATATAATAAAACCAATATATGATAAAATATATTAATTCACTCATTTATTCATTCATTTTCTATACCGCTTATCCTCACTAGGGTCGCAGGTATGCTAATAAAAACAAAATAAAACCATAACAATAATAATCATATTCAAATGTAATAATAATAAAATAAAGCAGAAGAATAATGTGCTGCTGCTTTGAAAGTTGAAATAATGATATTATTATTATTGTGTTATAATAGTGCTTTCAAAACTCACATAAAATCATTAACACTAACACAAGAATAATGTGCTGTCTTTGTACATTGAAAATGTACTAAAAGCTGATTGGAAAAAGAAAGTAGTTGGCAGGCGGTCGTCAGAGGTCACGTGTTCACCTTGGCTGAGGGTGCATTAGCTGGATGAGATGAAAACTTCCAGAGGACAGCGTGGAGGCGCGGCCACATCAGCATTTATGATCATGAGCATGAGCGTGAGCATGTTTGACGTCTCCCTCATCAGTTACTATAAAACACTATTTTTATTCGTGTACCTTTTTTAATAAGAAGTGATTGATGTAATTTTAATGAACTTAATTGTCTGTTATTCTTTGCCATTTGTGTGCTTGCGTAACGTTATTTGGAAAGCTTTAATTAATTCTTACAATGTCTCGTGAATGCGACACTAATTAATACTTCTTAGCTTCATTAACAAAGGGAAAATCATTTTGACAAAGCCTGCACAAATTTATTCAGGCAGAACGGCACATTTAAAATTAATACCTTTCATGTCTTGGTGTGTGCGTGTGTGTGTGCGTGCGCGTGTGTGTGTGTGTGTGAGGTTTCCCTGTGGGCCATGTTAGGTCCAGCGGGAGCAGCGCGTGGTCTTGGTGTTTGTGGTCGATGGGGTGGGTGTAAAATGAGACTCTGCTGTGTGGAAGTGGAGAAAGTGTGTTGCACTTGAACACAACGGTGCATCCCCGTATCTCAAGCGGCACAAAATGAGCTCCGGTCCATTTTGTGGCACCGTCACGTCTCGCAGCGAGCCAGTGCGGCACTTTCTCTTCCTGGCTGATTTTCTGCCAGTGGTCCGGGCACAGCCATATTCACAGGCACAGCCATAGTTGTGCCTGTGAATATTCTTTCAGCCAGGTCATTGTACTCAAAGGGCTCTTAAGACGTTTTGCCTCTCATCTGAGCCGGCTTCATTAGCTCATGCTCAAAGACTAGATAGAACAGTCCTATCAAGCTGCCAGAGCATTGAATTAATTGCAACTGGACTGTTGAGGTTGTCGCAGAGGACGTTTGCCCCCTCTCATCTGAGCAGGCGTCTTCAGGGTAAGCATAAAGACCAGATAGGACAGTCCTATACAGTCCTCTCTAGCTGTCAGGGCATTGACTTAATTGCAACTGGGCTGTTTAGGTTGTCTTAAAAGGCGGTTTGCCTCACATCCAAGCAGACCTCAGGAGAACATGCTCAAAGACTAGATAGGACAGTCCTGCGTAGTCCTATTTAACTGTCAGGAAATTGGCTAGACAGAAACTGGAATGCTCAGGTTTTGTTCGAAGATGTTTCTCCTCTCATTTTAGAATGCTTCATCAGTTCATGCTCCAAGACTAGATAGAACAGCCCTATCAAGTCTTGTCTGTCAGTCCATTAAATCAACTGCAACTGTGCTGATGAGGTTGTCTTCGAAGGCATATTTCTCTCATCTGAGCAGGCCTCATCAGTTCAAGCATAAAGACTAGATAGGACAGTCCTATCAAGTCTTGTCTAGCTGTCAGCCCATTAAATCAACTGCAACTGTGCTGTTTAGGTTGTCTTCGAAGACATTTTTCTCTCATCTGAGCAGGCTTCATCAGTTCAAGCATTAAGACTACATAGGACAGTCCTTTAAAGCTCCGTCTAGCTGTCAGGGCATTAAGGGCGTGCTCGGGTGGTCATAAGACATTTTGCCTCTCACACTCATTTGAGCATGCTTTATTAATTTATACTCTGACTACGTAGGGCAGTCCTATCAAGTCCTGCCTAGTTGTCAGTTCATCTAAGCAGGCTTCATCATCTTAAGCAAAAATACTTGATAAGACAATCAAGTATTTTGATTGGGTTTTGCTACTCATCTGAGCAGGCACCATCAATTCATGCTCAAAGACTACATAGCTGATACCACGTTGACTTCTTTAGACAGCAAACAAGCAGAGAGAACTCAGCAGCACCTCTGCTGGTTGCAGCCAAGTACTGCACTCTGCAGTGACGGAGACGACGCTGCGGCTGGCTGCCCGGGCTTCTCCCGTCGTGCTCGCTCTCCTTGTTCCAACCGTTTATTGCGCAGCGGCTTTAATTACGGCGACACTGGAAGCCGAGCCGCGCTTCGTTTACTTTGCTCTTAAACTGCTCTTAAACTTAAAAGGTCTGTGAAAGCCACAGAGTGAGACCTCCTGTTCCCCCCTCCCCAACGTCTCTGTTGGCTTGTGACACCCTCATTCTCCCTGGCTTGATCCGACTGCTACCTGCAGGATCGCAATTTCATTTTGCTGAATGGGCCTTAAAAAAAATGAGAGAGCCCTGCTTGTGTTACATGAAATGATGTGCTTGAGGCCTCATGTTAGAACTGAACATCTCATGGCCCACCAGCCATCTGATGATTAACTGATTAACAACCATCAATAGCCTCAGTCGCACACACACACACGCACACACACACACCCACATGGACTCTTTAGCGTGTTGATCTTTCCATGCGTGGGAACAAAGCATCATCATATCACATATCACAGCATGCACTTACATAACACCCACACACTCATGAGAAAAATCAAGTATCTAAATAAAGATCTTGTCTTTGAAATAGCTGCAGTGATCCTTGAAGGTCAAAGGACCAATCGCCACATAGTGCACTAGAGCCAGCCTGAGTGGTTTCGAATCCGGTCCCTGGCCTTGGATGTTTGTGAGGAGTTGCTCTCTGTCTTGAGCGAGAAAGATCTCTGCAGGCAAACTCCAGGTGCGTTAGAGGAGAGAGGTGGAGGCGGTCTGCTCCTGCACTTCATGCGCTCTCACAAGATCGGGCTAGACGTCCGAGTCCAGTACCTGCTTCGGAGCGCTGGCTGCCCGGAGAAGCACAGCGGGGGGCGAGAGGGCCATCCCCGCTGCACATGCTGCGCCCCAGCCAATCACGGGCCTCGCCAAGCAGGAAGCGACAGGCCCGGCGAGTAGCGGCGAGTCATTAGCGGGATGTCCGGAGCGATCGATCAAACGCAGCCTCGCCACTGGGCCGCGTGCAGACGTACACCAGCCGGGCGCCGTGTGCACGTGTACGTACTTCCTGCAAGCGGCAGCAAGTAGGTTAGGTGCACCCGCCAGTCACAGGGGCTCAGATCAGGCGGCAGAGAGGATGATGCGGGAAAATGGGAAGGACGTTCCGAGTTGGCTCGTGAATATTGTTCGAGTGACGCATCACCCCTGATGCTTGCTATTTAGCCTGTTGCCATGGTGACGTTACTACGGACCTCGGCATGTTTTTAAATTTAAAAGTAAGCAAAGCTTATATTTCTTATCACCGTCCCCCTCCAGGCAGACTGTGGAGCAGAATTTTAATTCCAAGAGAGCCCAAATTGCGTCAACACACCAATTAACTTAAATTGTGAACTTAGCGGTTAAACGCCGACTGTTGAAAGAGGCAACAAAGGAAAGACAAAAACAAGCGAGCCGTTTTCCTCGCAAGGAGTCTCACTTTGATGAAGATTGGTGGCTCTAATGAAAACGGCGTAACCCATAAACACTTTTTCTTGTCTAAGCTTTTTCATTTGAAATATAAACAAGGAAATCATACATAAAATAAATACACGTTCAAAACGGCTAGCTTAGGAAAACACGCTCACAGGAAGTCGCTCAAAGGCGCCAACGTGCTAGCGGGCGTCATGCTCAGCTTCTGTCATCTGCTAATGAATCTTTCAGGGGTACAACTGAGGACATCGTGTGTGGGGGTGTGTGTGTGTGAGAGCAATGCCACAATTTTTCTGCTGACATCAGCAAAGACAGTCAATGCTAATGGCGACGTCATCACAGTCTACTGTAATTAGATAAAGGTTGAGGCTACAGACGTGCTGTGTGTGATGTGCGCGCACACACACACACACACACACACATTCATCTCCTGCATGGTGAAGAAGGTGCAGGAGGCTGTGTGTAGGCGATAGCACGTCATTAATAACATTTTTATTAATAATGTTAATAATAGACATGCCGACAAACCCCAGGGGTTCTATGACATGTTTAATGAACCTGACAAGAGTTCAGGTTGGTGAGCGTCATAAAAATGAGGAGAACAATGTAAGAAAAAGAAAAAAATTAAGCTAAGAACAGGGGAAAAAGAACAAGAGAATAACAGAAGAATGAGAGAAGAAGGAAAGGAGAAGAAGGATGAAGGCAGAAGAACAGGAGAAAAAAAAGAACAAGCGTAGAAGAACACGAGAAAAAGAAGAATAAAAGAAGAACAAGAGATAAAGGAGAGGAGAAGAAGAAGGGGATGAAGAAAAAGACAAGAAGAAGAGGAGAAAAAGAGGAGAATAAGGACAAGAAGAATAAGAGAAGAACAGGAGAAAAAGAAGAATGAAAGAAGAAGAACAAGAGAGGAATGGTGTAAAGAAGGATGAGAGAAGAATGGGAGAAGATTAAGGGCAAGAAGAAGAAGAGAATAAGAAGAACACAAGAAAAATAAGAACAAGAGAAGGAGAGGAGAAGAAGAGACAAGAACAGGAGACAAAGAAGAAGAACAAAAGATGAAGAAGAACAAGAGAAGAATGGTGTAAAAACATTGAAAGAAGGAAAGGATAAGAAGGATGAGGGAAGAAGAACTGGAGAAAAAGAACGAGAGAAGAACAGGAGAAGGCCAAGAAAAATAAGAGAAGAGGAACAGGAGGAAAAAGAAGAATGAAAGAAGAAGAAGAAGAAGAAGAAGAACAAGAGAAGAATGGTGTAAACATGGAGAAGAATGAGAGAAGAAGAAAAAGGCCAAGAGAAGAATGACTTGAGAAAAAAAGGAGAAGAATGCTAAAAGAATAACAGGAGAAAAGAAGCTGACGCGTGGTCCTGGACTGTGGGGTTTGTGGAGGTTGAGGAGCGAGTGAGCGAGTTTGGACTTCTGCTGCGCCTCCGTGCCGCAGCAGGAGAGCTGACTTTGTCCCCAAAGTGCTTCTGGCTTCTTCAAGACTTCGCTTTTGCAAACAAAGGACTGTCAGGAAAGGAACAGGTCTTACCCTTTTAGGCCAAACGTTTACATCATCAGATGATTTGTTTGCTGTCACACACACACACACACACACACACTCACGCACACGCACACACACACACACACACACACACACACACACTCTTTAAAACGCACGAAAGCCGTCAAACAGACCAGCCTGTCATCAGAAGTGTCTGACATGTCCTCGCCAGTCTTCAGCGTGTGTTTGGCATCCAAAAGCACGTTGGATGTTTTCGTATGAGCGCCGCATGAAATATTCATGGCGCCTGCGGGCGCGCGGTCTGCTGCAGCAGATCCTCAGCGCCCGCGCCCTAAACGCTCGCCAGAAAGTGGCGCGCTATCGCGGTGGCAATCTGTGCTCGGTGTGCGTACGACACCACCATTAACCCCCTTTGGACATCCTGATGGGTGACAGCTGACGGACAGGGGGAGGCGGGACTTTTAGGAGTACGTTGCGTGGAAGACATCTGCTATGTGCACTCAGCTCTTCATCAATCAATGACAAGCTTCATTTAATATTATTAATAACAACCACAATTAATAGTTAATATTAATTATAATCATCATCGTAGATACAAGTGAAATAATAAATCACAAACAACAACTGAAATAATGATGATAATGCTAGGAATAATACATAAATATATATATTTTTTTAATTTGAAAGGGGGAATAAGATGTTTTTTGCTGTGAGAAAAATATCAGAGAGGAAAATATAAGGAACAAATTGATCACAAATTAATTCATAATAATGATAACAATAACATTCATAATTTAAAAAGTTATACTATAAAATAGAAGTAATAGGAGTGTGAATGGTTTGAATCTTTTCAGTCTTTTTTGAAGAGAAAAATAAATGAAATAATATTACAGTACATAATTACAAAAATAATAACAATGATAATTATTTTATAAATAATTAGTGAAAATCTTCAGACCATAAAAAAATTAATAAATATTCATAATAATAGATACAATTGAAATTATAACTCACAACTTAAATAATAATACATATTTTTGAATTGAAAGGGCGAAGGAGATGTTTTTTGCGCTGAGGAAAAAAGAACAAAGATTGTACAAAATAAATAAAAAAAATAGTAATAATGACAATAAAAAATAGTTTTTAAAAAGTTTTTCTTAATCCAAAATCCCCGAATTTGCGAGGTTGTGAATTTTCCACAAAAAAAAAACTTTGTGTCTTTGTGTCCCTTTTCATATTTGAGCCATTCCCGTCCGGTTGGACCCGGTGAGCATGCTCATGTTCCTCTGATGATGTCGCCGTGTGGACATGTGACTGCGGCCTCTGCGTCCCGACGCCGGCCGAGGTGACGCTCCACTCGTGCTGCTTATTTATTGACTGGTATTTACCGTCACGTCTAAAGGGCCTCCTGCTTGAATAATGCAGGGTGGAGGCTTTTATTGTGTTTGTGTCAGCTGCATTTTTCAGCACAACTTAATGTCTTTATTCATTTTGCACACCACCCGATGAATTATTCAATTGAGAAGTCGTCGACAAAACCCAAAATACCTTCTCCATGTACTCAAAAGATGAAACCGAGAGTTGTTTCTTCTCCTGTTTGTGGCCGCTAACACACACATACATGCTAATGTGTTGCTAGTTCGCAGCGGTACCGCGGTTTTCATCTTGAATCTGTTGCGTCGAAAACCAAATCGGATGAAACCGCAAAGCCTCCATCAGAGGCCGCTCGGTTGCATGACGATGACGCGCTTCGGCTTGCGGAAGCTTCACTTCAGAGAGCAGATGGAGGTTCTGGAAGCGCTGCCAAGCGGCCCAGTCCGCTGCCTCAGCAGGTGAATATAAGCGACCTCCAGGTGACCTCACGGGGTTGCCGAGGTAACGGGTCATCGGGTGATGAGCCTGGACCTGGGGCCAGCCAGGCGAACCTCCGTATGGCAGTGTTGTTTGATGTTGAGGACCTAAGTGGTTCTTTCAGTGTTGTCAGGTTTCATCCAGTTCATATGCTTTGTCTCGTCAGACCACAGAGAGGTCTTGGGGATCATCAGGACGTTTTCTGGCAAAATTGAGACCAGCCTTAGTGTTCTTTTTGTTCAGCTATGTTTTTGGTCTTTCTGCCATGCAGGACGTTTTTGCCGCTCTTACGGTGGAGTCATGACCTCACTGCAGTTTTTTGGGTGTTGTTGGAGGGTCTTTTGTGACCTCTTGGACGAATCGTCGCTGCGCTCTTTTGGATATTTATGAATAATGGCTCTCACTGTGCTTTGCTGTAGTCCCAAAGTTTTGGAAATGCCTTTATAAGCTTTTCCAGACTGATAGATGCCATTTCAAACATCGAGATGAATTGAGATCTGTCAGTCACATGCAGGGTGTGCCAAAAGTAGGTTTACATTTGTTTACATATATTATATTTACATATGAGACAAGTGGTAAATCTAACCCTACCTTTTGGCCTACCCTATATATACGTGTGTGTATATATATATATATGCACGTGTGTGCGTATACAGATGTGTGTATATGCAGGGGTGTGTGTCTATACACTGTATAGAGTATGTGTGCGTGTATATGTGCGCGTGCATACTTGCATGCACATGTGGGTGTGGGTACCATAGTGACAAAAGCATGCTGGCTTCTTTGTTGCCATGTTTGTAGCAGATGGAGAAAAAGAGCTGGAGTTTTCCTTGGCTTCTTCCCGAGGAGATTTGTCGTAATCTTGTGAGCAGACACAAGAGGACCGAAGCACACGTGTCGCCTTCTGTCAGGAAAGCCACAACAAACTTTGCCTGCCGCTGCACACCGCACACTCCGCTGCTTTAGTTAATTACAACACTCGGAACGTCGCACGATTACAGGCCTTCCCGCACGACTGCAATCTATTTACCTGGGGGGCGGGGGTCTCATTTGCATAATCGACCATGAGGCATGTGCATGTAATTGTTGCCGTCATCGCGCGAGTGGGACAGGATGGATGGACAGTGTTCCGTGTGGCCACACAGGGACCACGGTGGAGTTTTCATCCTTCTGAGACCTTCCTCCATCTTCATCATTCTTCTTCTGTGCGGTAGCATAAAGAGGAGCAATGATGAGAAGGAACCAGCAAGGAGGAGATCAATGCAGTTTCCTAGTTAGTGAAATGTCTGCATGCATTGATTGATGGTAATTAGTGCTCGTTCCATTGCTATCTTAATGCTAACTTGCGAGAAGCACGCTCAATCCCAGGATGAGCGATGACAGTTGGGGCGGACGGCGGCCATGTTGACAGGTGAAGGTGAAAAGCGGGGATGACAAACGACAGGTCGCAAGGTCGTCCCCGCCTACTCCATCATGGAGCGCCAACACCGCCGCCGCTGGAGTGTCAATCAAGAGGCTCGTTGAAATGGATGACAGACTAATTAAATCTAATCCCGCCTCTCTGCTCTGAGAGGGAATGGTATTATTCCGGATAATCACACTCCTGCTGGGAGTCAACACTTGACTCCTGAGTCATCCCTCCTTTTTGGGACAAGATTCACCTCGCCGTCATTATAATCCCACTTTGTCTTCTTATCTTCTGGCGCGGTGATTTTATCTCCATGCCGGCAGCGGCTAAGCAAGGAAAAAGTACATTTGAGAAAAAAACAAAAGCTACGGCAGCTGAAATAAGTCACATATATGAATATGGATGCAATAAAATCTTACTAAATAAATAATAAATAAATGAAGAAAACCCTTTTAGTGTGTATATATATATATATATAATATAATACGCCTGGACGCAACCCGGTGTGTAGAAAGATATCAACCAGCCGTATTTTAACACCAAAAATCTGGAAATAATTTAGTGGATGATGCCGCGGCTACAATCTCCAAGCTGGACATAATCGGTGTCCTAATACAACAACGCTGGCGTCTAAAATACCACATTTCTCCATGCACACAGGTATTTGCACATTACTTACAGACACATGGTGGCCAAGGCAAATAGGGAAAGTATTCCGTAACAAAAAGGGTCCGGTGCACAACCACTTTGTGTGCTAATCTGCGTCACAAGCTCAACCCAGTTGATTATTGTGGCCAATAGGTGTCGCCAAAAAAAACAACCACCACTGAAACAACAATTTGTAGCAACACACATTATTCATGTCCTATTTTCTCTTTTCATGTCTACTATTTAGGGTAATAGGAGAGTAAAGGTCACTATAAGGGTGTTATTTTATATCCAGAGGGCGCTAATAATGTTGTATTTATTCATTCATTCATTCATTTTCTATACCGCTTATCCTCATTAGGGTCGCGGAAACTTGTATTTAGAAAGATGTAAATATATTTTCTATGTCTTATACTGTATGTTTTATTTTCTGTTATGTCTACTATATTGGCTGTTAGGAGTGTAAAGGTGACTATGGGGTGTTATTTCATGTCTAGTGGACACTAATAATGCTAAAAACTGTGTTTAGAAGGTAGTAAATGTGTTTTTATGTCTTATTTTCTCTTATGTCTACTGTAAAGGTGAATGTAGCGACGTTCTTTCATGTCTAGAGGACTCTAATAATCTTACAAATTGTAGTTATTAGGTAAAGAAGAGGTTTTCCGTGTCTTATTTTCTCTTTTAATGTCTATTATATTGGGGATAGGAGTGTAAAGGTGACTATAGCGTTATATTTTGATGTCTAGAGGGTTCTAATAATGTTAAAAACTGTACTTAGAAGGTTGTAACTGTGTGTCTTATGTCTTATGTCTTATTTTCTCATTATTCTTACTATATGGGGTAATAGGAGTGTAAAGGTGAATGTATACGTATGTGTTATTTCATGTCTAGAAGGTTCTAATAATGTTAAAAACTGTACTTAGAAGGTTGTAACTGTGTGTCTTATGTCTTATTTTCTCATTATTCTTACTATATGGGGTAATAGGAGTGTAAAGGTGAATGTATACGTATGTGTTATTTCATGTCTAGAGGGCTCTAATCCATAATCCATATTTAGAAGGTTGTCCACAAGTTTTCCATGCTGTAACTGCTATGAAAACATTCCATTTATAAATAGGAAATCCTGCGTAAGTTATGACAGGTCTGGAACCAATTACCTGTGATTAATGAGGGGTGACAGATAGCTATATAATCTCATGACTCTTTGGGGAAAGTAACTACTTAAAAACAAAACAAAAAGTCCTTTGTCCCGCATAGAAAGTGAAATGATAACATCTTGCGGTGACAATGTTGACCTTTTTGCATCTTTTTACGACGCTCAGGCTGGATATCAATCTTTTGCTCCCGCTGACGTGAGCAGTGTGAAACGTTACGTTTGCATGATTTGTCGCGTCACAAAGTATGATAGGGTGTTAAGCTCCATCATTTCTTTGCGGTCTGGCGGCGATGAGATTCGCTGAAAGGGGAAGCGCTCGACGAGGCTGCACCGCATTTCGGTAAGAAGCCAAAATCTGGTCCCGAGGTTGCTGTCCTCTCCTCTCAAGCTGTTGTTTTTTTTGGACTTCATTAAGTCACTTCTGCTTTCGTGAGCTTAATTATTTGTGTGTGTGTGTCAGCATCAGTATGTTAGAATAATGGATCTGCTGCCTTTAAGGAATTTTGTGTGTGTTTAATATTTATGAACTCACACAGCCTCACATTCACTTGAGGAAAAAGAGGGGGCCGAGCGACATGATGAAATATTGAAATTAGATTTAGACATTTTTGGAGATGGTTTTGACTCCTTTTTCGATGGTTTTGAAACTTTTTTCTCTTTTTTCCCCCTGTGCTTGTCGTCCCGTGCACCCGTCTTTCAGATGCGTGGTCTCTTATTATATTAAGTATTATATTTGACTTTTTCCCAAGCCAATTATTCAAAATGATCCTTTGTTTATTGTTTTGTTTGTAAGAATATGACGAGAACATTTAGATCATTCATTCATTCATTCATTTTCTATACCGCTTATCCTCATTAGGGTCACGGGGATGCCTATCCCAGCAAACTTTGGGCGAGAGGCGGGGTACACCCTGGACTGGTCGCCAGTCAATCGCAGGGCACATTTAGATAATATTTTTCTTTAATATTTCAACTTAAGTTTAGATTTGTTTACTATTTATTTGTACTTACACGTAATTACATGTCTTTTCCTCATAATATTACAACTTTATTGTCTAAAGTATGACATTTTTCTCATATTACTCAATATTACTTATTATTTTCAATACTACGACTTTAATATTTTTTTTTTCCAAATTTTGTGTGTGTTTTTATGTTTAACAGAATTTTAAAAAGTGCCACAGGACAAAAAAAACAAAACCAAAAACTTTAGACACCCTTGTTCTAGTGCGTGATATATATTTAAAACAGCCTGCATCTCATCTTTGTGATGTATGTGAAAAATCATTGGATGGTTAGTATCAACTTTTCCTCTTTCATGACGCTTTTTTGGGCTCATTTTTCCATCTGTTAATTCAAAAAAACATGTCAGCATGTACATGTTCTTTTTCCTCATAATGTGGTGACTTTATTCCCATAGTATTTACTGTTATATATATATATATATACACTGTATATATGTCATATATACTGGTATACTAAATATATAACTTTAAAACTAACATTTTCTTAGTTTTCCAACAATTGCAAATGTATTTGTTTTGTTTCTCATAACATGACCAGAAAGTTTAGAAAATATGTATTTTTAATATTTAAATGTAAATTTGAATTAGTTTGATATTTATTAAATTTTTATTTTAATATTATGACTTTAATCTCTAAATATTTCTACTTCCTTCTCAAAAAATTACATACATAATTCTCCCCCACCCCCATTTTTGTTGTTTTATTTTCTTTTTTTGTGTAATTCTATTTTTAGAACGTGCCATAGGCTGATAAAACTTGGGACACCCCAGGCCTCAAGCTCTTCCTCCCACACTGCTAATGAAAGATGACATCTGCAAAAGGTGCAGCTGACTGATGACATCACACGTCTAAGAGTCCGAAGAGACAACTTTTCTCTGTTCTTCCACTTGCTGAGCTAACGAGTCTTTCATGGCAGCTTCAGCTGGGATGTTGTCCCTCCGCCGGGATGCTTGCCGTGTTTTCAGATGTGGCCCTCGTGCTCCCCGTGTGGTGTTGTTTGCTCTCCGTGTGGCTTTTTTGTTTTTTCCGCTGATCCCGCTGAAAGTGCTGAGAGCAGCTGCGCGTTTGGCCTTGTTTCGCTCCTCCTCACGGCTTGTCACATGTCTAGCTTCGATGGCGTCGGCGTGGCACGTATTGTAGGTGTTGGACTGGCGAGCGA
Organism: Oostethus manadensis; assembly: GCA_024372805.1. Classification (NCBI taxonomy): domain Eukaryota; kingdom Metazoa; phylum Chordata; class Actinopteri; order Syngnathiformes; family Syngnathidae; genus Oostethus; species Oostethus manadensis. Next base: position 1,764,013 of record QODF01000129.1, read on the forward strand.
TTTGTTAGTTCGACTTGACGACCCCGGCTTCTTTTTTGCCTTGAGTGTTTGCTAGGCTGTTTCGTGAGCAACGCGAGCTCGCCGCCGTATGTTTGACACTCGCTTTTGGCTTTATCTACTTCACGTGAGCAGCGTGGGGCCATCCGACACACATATCCCGACCTGATGAGCCCCGAGTACAAATAAACGAGTCTGTTTCTAAACATTTGGTGGTTGTGATTAAAAATGGCGGTGGAGCTCGCCAACTTTCAGGAAGTGCCAGCAATGTGCGTCAGCAAATGAAACCAACTGGAGCATTAAAATCCCCCCCACCCCCACCACCAGGGGCTCCTGTTTTATCGCAACTAAGCGTTTGTTTGGACGGGTCCAGCGACGTGTGACGCTGCCATGGTGTTTATCAGAGGAGGCTCCAGTCAGCCAATCAGCTCGCAGCAACTGTCTAATGGCCTTCGTAATCAATTGGCTGCCTTTTCCTCATTTGAAATCCAATTACCTATATGAGTGGGGGGGCTATTGATGATGCGTTTGTGCGCTGATGAGCCTTGTGTGTGTGCGCGCACGTGTGCGTGCACTGTCCCAGGAAGTTGAAAGAACTGTTTGTGTTAGCAGGCCAATCTATTATTCTTTTTGTCCGCATGCACACACACACACACACACACACACACACACACACATGCAGACAATAACGAGCAGTCACACCTCCATTTAAACACAAGCAATGTCCCATAACTATTTGCACTGTCCCAACAACACACACACACACACACACGCACACGCACATGCACACAGTACGGTCAGTTTAGGTGTGTGTGAATGAGGATAATCTGGAAACGAGGCAAACGGCCAGTGAATAGCTACACACCACGCATCTCTGCGTGCGTGTGTGTGTGTGTGTTATCAGCAGGCTGCCGGCATGCCCCCCCGCCCCATTCATCCTCTCTGCTTTCACGTTTCCCCCTCATGCCAAAACAAAGCAGAGGAAGAGTTCATCTTCTGCTAACATGAATACACCCTCGCAGCACCGCCACCCACTGTGTGTGTGTGTTTGGTGGGGGTGTGAGAGAGGAGACGTGCGCTTTGTATTCCTGCAACAGCGTGTGAGGAACGTTGCCGGACATGCGTGCATGTGGTGCATTGGGGTTTAGCGCCGGAGAGCGGTGAAGGAAAGTTGAAATAGTTGTGTAATTTTTGCATGCCTTTCAAGAGTGCTGGCAGTGGTAAAAATAGCACAGAAGAAGATGAAGCTTGTCAGTGAGATGCATGGATTCATGAAGAGAGCTACACTAGCGTTAACGTGGGATTGGAACTAGGACTGGAAGCAGGCGTTTGCGCTGAGGGCTTTTACTTGTACTATTTTTTGAAAAATACAACGGTTAGAAAAACACCTACACTTAATGGCTTCCATTTTTCCTGTTTGTGTTATTTTTATTTGTACAATGTGTCGCCAGCCAATAATAACCCGGTCAAGGGCCACACTTTTGACACGCCTGCTTCAGATGTTAGAGGGAAGGAAAGCCGTCCAATAGTATTTTATTGTAAGGTAACAACAATCTAGAGTGCAGCCCGGCACGGCCTTCTAAATACATTGTTTAACATTATTAGAGCCCTCTAGACACTCATAAGACCGAATATTGTAGACATAAGAGGAAATAAGACATTTGAAACATATTTATGACTTTCTAAAAAGAGTTTTTACAATATTAGTGTTGTGTGTGGACTCGAACTGGACCTCAGTGTGAGCAGACAGGTGAGCAGGTTCAAAGTATTTTAATAAAGTCTGTGGTGGTTGTTTAAACAAAGGCGATGGTGCATCCAAACGAGAAACAAAATGGCCGTAATGAACAAATAACAGCACAAGAGCAGTGGGATTGCCAAGCTGGAGAACAGGGAGCACTGGATGCACCTGCTGGAAGACGCTGGAGCAGGCTTTAGTCCTTGGAAGGAGAGAATCTGTGAGAGTGCCCGAAGGAGCAGGAACAGTCGAATAAAGAGTTCCCCAAAATTGTAAGTGTGCAGTCCATACGTGTGCTGCCACTGAAGAGAGAATAATCCAGCGTCTCATCATCGTAAGTGTGGTTAGAGCTCATCAGGTGCAGGTGTGTCCCGTGGTCCCACCTCCAGCCGAAGAGAGGGCTCCTGCAACACAAAGGACACGAGCAGAAGGCAGGGAAGAACAAACAAGGACAAAACAGGAGGAGCCAAGCGGTGAAACGTGACAATTATCCTCCTTAGTGTCGCGGGTATGCTGGAGCCTATCCCAGCAGGAGGGAGGCGAGGTACAGCTTGAACTGGTCGCCACTCAATCGCAGGGTAGACGTGAGGCCAACATGCGACCCACTCAGTCACCGTGCGGCCTACAATTAGACCCTTCTAAACATGAAATAACACGCCTATAGTCACCTTTACGCTCATTTTATCCAATATAGTTGACTTAAGAGGAAATAAGACAAATAAGACATAGAAATCCTGTTTACAACCTTCTAGAAACAGTTTTTAACATTATTAGAGCTCTCTAGACACAAAATAACACTCCTATAGTCACCTTTACACGCCTGTTACCCAATATAGTAGACATAATAAATAAGATACAGAAAAACATTTTAAATACGATTTTTAACATTATTAGAGCTCTCTAGGCATGAAATAGTATCCCTAAAACTGGAATGACAACAGCAAGCATTGTGTGATTATGTAGACGTGGCTTCTCTATACTGCTGGCCTATAGCGCTAGCCTGAGGACCAGGCTAAAGGCTACCCAGTGACTCTGTTGTCATTTGTTAGTGGCGAGTACCCATACATTTTATGTTTATATGTTGATGAGGCAGATTTAGGGCTTCCACCTGGATTGCGTGTTAACTTCCATCTCTAAGAGAGAAGGGGAAGGATCTGGAGCAGAATGTAATCTATTAATTATAACAGTCCCCTTTTTGTTATGATTCATAATCTCAGGAGAGCGGCAGCGTCAACCTGGCGGGAGGCTTTGGAGGGGGAGGCGCGAGCCGTGTGTCATGGGCGTTTGAATTTCTCGCATTTGTCTGCCATTTCCATGTTGCCAGTCGCGGTGATCCAGTGTACTCCTCCGCGCTGATGAAATAAAAATGATGTTTTTATGTTGCGTCGGTGCATTGACCCCCCCACTCCCAAGGTACCCCAAGGATACAAGGACCACCCACGCGCTTGGAGCTCATAAAGAAGGCAACAAAAGCGTGAAAGGCCGAACAAAAATGTCACAAAGACGAAGCAGGGAAGCGCTGCCAGCCTTCAACACCTTTCAACTGCGAAAAAGATGCTTTAATTGCGGCGTGACAGACATGACGCTTACGTAAGTTCAAAGGGCGCCAGGTATCCCAAAATACTCCCTCCGCTGTCAGCCAGCTTTTTGGTGTGTCAGAAAATTAGGGAGGCAGCTTGTTTTGGCGACTTTTATCACACCTGAAAGACTAAAAAACGGAAGCAAAAGAGTTTTTTGTTATTTTTATTTTTGCTGATTTTTCAATGCCAGCAAGAACAAACAGAGAGCCGTCGCCGTGCCTCGCGGTCAGCTCGTCTCCCGCCGCCATGAAAGCACCCGTCCGTCAGCGGCGTTTAAATATAGCAGCTCTTCAAAAAGGCGCGAGAGGAGGCGGGAGCGTGAGCGCCGTGACAGATGACAGCCGATATACTTATTTAGCACACGAGTTCGCCGCGCCGCACTTGTGAAGTTACTTTTTCAGACGCTGCCGATATCCAGAATGTTCCCTGCGCTCTCGGAAACGTCATGTTGCTAGCTAATGCTAACCATCTACAAGCTAAGGTTAGCTATGCTAAGCTTTAAAAAGCTCATTTTGTATGTTATCCAGGCAACTTTGGCCTCCTGATGTCCGCTTTTGTTGACAAGATCTTTGCGTTAGCATTTGTGCTAGCCTTTGGAGGTACTCCAGACCCAAAATGGCGTCATATTGCTAGCTAACAATAACCATCTACAAGCTAAGCTATATTAGCTACGCTAAGTTAAAAAAGCTAATTTTGTATGTTATTTACGCAACTTTGACTTTCTGATGTCCGCGTTTGTTGACAAGATTTTTTTTGTTTGTATCCGTGCTAGCCTGTGGAGGTGCTCCAGACCCAAAATGGCGTCATATTGCTAGCTAGCGATAACCATCTACAAGCTAAGCTATATTAGCTATGCTAAGTTACAAAAGCTAATTTTGTATGTTATTTACGCAACTTTGGCCTCCTGATGTCCGCTTTTGTTGACAAGATCTTTGCGTTAGCATTTGTGCTAGCCTTTGGAGGTGCTCCAGACCCAAAATGGCGTCATATTGCTAGCTAACAATAACCATCTACAAGCTAAGATATATTAGCTACGCTAAGTTACAAATGCTAATTTTGTATGTTATTTACGCAACTTTGGCCTCCTGATGTCCGCGTTAGTTGACAAGATATTTGCGTTAGTGCTTGTGCTAGCCTTTGGAGGCGCTCCAGACCCAAAATGGCGTCATGTCAAGGCTTTAACATTTTGCTCTTGTCAGATGATGTCATCGGGTTGTCAATGTCCACCGCCGCCACCGCCATGACTCACGCACGCTTTCTCACCTGTGTGTGTGTGTGTGAGGTGTGAGGGGATTAGGGAGAATATTATGTTTGACGGGGATTAGACAAAGGCCAGCTTCCTGATTAAATTGCGTGCGTGTGTGTGAATGTCAATCAGTGGTGTCCAACATGAGAGAAAAGAGCTGAGTGCATACATGAAAGTGAGATTGGGTGCGGGGGTGAGTTGGGGGGGCTAACTCAATTACAAACACACACGTAGTGCACGTGGCCGAGTATGAACACTTGTTGCTCAGACGCCACCTTGGCCCCTCCCACTCCGAGGTCGCGCTCAGCTTTGGTCTCAACCCGAAATGGCGGAACCTCCATGCCACATGTTGGGAGGGGTGGGGTTGTGTGTAGCCGAGTCAATTAGAGGCTGAGGGGGGGTGTCCACTCCTCAGGTGAACGCTGACAGACTGCTGATGGCGCCGCTTCACAAATATGCTAACACTGCACTCTGTGTGTGTGTGTGTGTGCGTGTGTGAGGAGGGGTCAGAGTTCATCACTCTGTCCTGTGACGCTTCCAGGAAGTGACATCACAGCTCCCGCTTGATGTCATGTGACCTAATTTGGGAAACGAGTGGCAGTCCGCTGTGGTCAGGCTCAATAACAAAAACGTATTGGCTGAGTCATGTGATCTTGTTTTCAATTTCCTTGTAAAGTCCGACCTTCTCGTGCGTCCCCTATGACTCCGCCCTCTTACCGCCCTTGCCTGTCAAAGCCCGGCCCTCTCGTCAGCAGGCGAATGGATTGAAGTGCAAATGAGGAATAAAAGTCGACCATCTTTTTTCTGGCATGTGACAAATTGAAAACTTATGTGTGTGTGCGTGTGTGTTTGCATGTGTGTGTGTGAGGGGGGTTGTGACAATGAGCAGTTGTTTTATTGTGTTACAGGGTTTGTTAAATGGTTGAGCACAGTTTTCACAAGCAATCGTTACATTTTCAAAACTCAGCATATTTTCAATTGTGTAGCACACATAATCACAAAATATCATTTTCACAACACAAAATAAGAGTTTCATCTAAATAAATGTTTTGTTCACAGTAACCGTCTTTCATAATGTTAGCATCTGTTATCATTCAGGTTAATACGTTTGTCATTTCATTCAACTGATCTTAATGATTAATCAATGACTCATTCATTTATGTCCATGGATTTTCTACTTGTTGTGTGCTCATTTTAGCATTACAAATTGCTGCAAGAGCTTGCAATCAAAAAACACTAATTAGTGATTGTTTCACCTGGTGATTACAATTAGTTGAGACTTTCCACTGTTCAAATATGGAGCAAGATACAAGTTTGAAAATGTACACTTTACCTATGAAAATAGTACAACATCAATTGTAAAAAAACTCTAACTTGTGCTTTTATTGTGTTAACATGTTGTTTTATGTGATAGCCTGTTGTTTTATTGTGGTATAATGATGTTTTATATGTTAGAATGTTGTTTTATTGTGGTATAATGTTGTTTTATGTGATAGCCTGTTGTTTTATTGTGGTATAATGTTGTTTTATTGTGTTAGAATGTTGTTTTATTGTGTTAACATGTTGTTTTATGTGTTAAGATGTTGTTTTATTGTGTTAGTATGTAGTTTTATAAAACTACCCTTCACTTGTACAGAGAGGAACTACGTTTACAACTTTTGTAAAGAGGATGACTTCCTCTACTTCTTTTTTTCTTCCACTACTCCTTCTGATTTGCTTTCTTGACTTCTTCTACTTCCTTTACTTTCTATTTTTCTTTGAATTTCTCTTCTTCCTTTACTTTTTCTTCCCCTTCTTCTTCTTCTTCCACTTTCCTGTACTATTTTTGCGTCCTCCTCTTCTTTTTCCTCTACTTCTTCTTTTACTTTTTCTCTGTTTCTTCTGTTCCTTATTTTCTTCTTCAACTTCCTCTTCTTCTTGTGCTACCTCTTCCTCATCTTTTTCTGCTTCTTCCTCTTCCTCTCCTTTCTCTGCTTTGTCTTCCCCTACTTCCTGTACTACTCAGTCTTCCTCTTCTTCCTTTTTCTCTACTTTCTTTTTAAAAATCCCTTCCTCTTCTTCTACTCCCTCCCGTTAGGCTAGTACATCTTCTGCTTCATCTAATTCCTCTTCTTTTTCTACTTCTGCTTCTCGTTCCACCACTACCTCGTTTTCGTCTTCTTCTACTACTTCATCTACTTGTTGTGCTGCTGCTTCTTCTTCCTCTGCTTTTTCATTTTCTACTACTTGTTCCCCATCTTAGTGTTCTTCCTCTTCCTGCTCAGTGTCACCACCACAGCTGCATAAATATTGAAGAAGACCTTTCCTCCTCTTCCTCTACCCCTCTGCTTCTTTGTTGTCTTCTTCCTCTACTTCTTCTTCCTGTTCCTGCGTGGCGTCAGCGCTGCACCTGCATGAATATTGATGAGGGCGTTTAGAGCACGGTACGGTTTAGAGCGCAGTGTGATTATACAGAAGCTTTTCCCCGCTGTGCTTGTGCGCAGTCAAAGAGTCGATAATAAAAGTGCAGCCATCAGCTATTAGCCTAAGTGACCTCAATGGCATTTAGTGAGGGGGCGCTCAGAGTGCGCCATTAATAAAAATAACCTTCCCCCGTCTTCTCCTCCTCCTACTGCCACGCGGCAGAGTGGAAACAAACATGGCCGACACTAGCCCGCTAGCACCTTTGTGTGTAAACATGAACTGTTTGCTGGTCACCCTGAGGACCACACAGCATCGCTTTGGAGAAGATCTCTGAGTGGGAACTGCGCGGTCCCACCGTTCCGTCTCGGCCGTGGACGGCAGGCAGAACAGCATCCAAATATATCCTAAAAACATCTTCAGAGGTGTGAATTGCTGGTTATTGTTCTCTACAAGTCATCAAAGTATGTATGATTTATGCTGACGTGATGTGGATTGGTATTGGTATTGGCTCACTTATTGGTATCGGACTGGAAGTGAATAAGTTGTATCGGAACATCCCTAGCACACTACTGTATTATTCGGATGACTCTTATTGCGGAATACTATCACTCTTGCTGTGGAATGCTATTATTTTGATGGCTGTTATCTTGGAATAGTATTATTTGAATTACTTAACATGGAATGCTATCACTATTATCTTGGAATACTGATCTTTAGGTGTCTATTATCTTGGAATATTATTATTTTGATGGCTATTATCTTGGAATGCTATTATATTGACTATTATCATGGAATACTAGCACTGTTATCTTGGAATACTGATATTTGGAATACTATCATGATTGAATACTGGTATTTGGATGACTATTATCTTGGAAAATTATTGTTATGACTATAATCTCGGAATACTACATTATTATTTGGGAATACTATTATTTAGATGTCTATTATCTTGAAATACTGTTATTTGAATTATTATTATCTTACATTCTTATCACTTTTATTTGGGAATACTATTATTTAAGAGTACTATCAGACCTGGTGGTACTGTGTAAGGTAGCGGTAGAGTCCCAATCTGCCATCTGGGAAGCCATCACTTCTGTAAAGCAGTTTAGAAAAACAATAAAAAAAAGTCCAAAAGACGTTTCCCAGACGTACTGGTTAAACGGCGCAGTGGGACAGAACCTTTAGCTGCCGGACAAGGAAGTGCTCATCTTCTTCCATCCTAACCTTATCCTGGTCTTTGATTTCCCAGCAGGCCTCGGTGCTAGCGCAGATAGGACAGTGAAAGTTTTGCACACTTTTTCCAAACTCTCGTGACACGTGTGTGTGTGTGTGTGTGTGTGAGGCACTTCCAGTGTGCTATTGTTGTCTTTCCCACTCAGTGCCAAAGAGATTAGCAATAAGAAAAACGCAAAAATGTCGTTTATGAACAGCAGATTGCTTGTTTGTCTTCTTCATTTGAAAGATGAGCAGTGGGGAGACGCTCTGCTCGGAGAGAAAAGCCGCAACTCTTTGTTTTTGACAAACATGCTTTTACTGCAGTGTGTGTGCGTGTGTGTGTGTGTGTGTGTGGTGCGGTATGCAGATAAACACTCTGCAGTGTACAAATGTCCTACAACTCTTTGCCCTGTTCATGGCTGCGCGCCAGGCCTGCGTGTGTGTGCGTGAGAGTATGTTATGAGCTTTCCGCCTCCTCCCAGTAATAATAATTAAAAAAAAAAGGTACTCATGTTTAAGCCCATCACTGCCACTTCCAATAAGACACGTTGTTGTCCGGCAGGACGTCGACTAGAACCTTCTAGAGCAAACCAACCTGAGTCAGGTTCTGGAGAGCTCCGCTAGCTTGATGGTGATGATCCTCCTTGCACGGTCACACAAGTTTTTGCCCCGGGGGGGGGGTAGAGGTGCGGTTTTTACGTCGGCCGCTAAACGTGAGGCTCGTCTGTCTTTGTGACGGCGTCAATCAGGGCCGCGGTTCGATCCCCGCTTGGAAACGGCTGCTGCAAATAAAATGTCAGAAAAATTCAGTGGCTATCAATCAGGAGCGCCAGCTGGACCCGGGTCCATTATGGGGCGCCATTTCTGCCTCATTCCTCTGCTCCTGTGCACTGATTGTGTTGCCTTCCTCATGAGAGAGAGGACCGTCACGACACATTAGATGAGTCGCGTTTTTTAGACTTACATACACAACAACAACACAATGTGGATCCATTTAAGCCGAGCCGGATGGGAACAAGTTCACCAAGCTCACGGTATCGTTCCACGTCACTCAAGCCATTGAATTCAAGCACTCTCATCGGTAGTCTTTGCTGCTTGGGTTATGTCAGTTGGCATGACTTAACATAGTAGAACCTGTTTCATTCTAAATATTTTGATAGATAGGTCGCAGGACCAGCACAACTATGGAAAAAGTGTGATTTATAGTCTGGAAAATGCAGTAAGTATTCCTTTGCCGCTTCACACCATCACAGTTTTTCAGAAATATATTAATAAATCATGCTGTTTTGTGGTTGAATACCACCTCTTGTTAGTAAAAAAAAATCATTTTTTTTTTTGTTGCAAAAGTATTAGTATAAAGTATTTTCAAGAATAAAAATAGTTATATGAGCTAACCATCAGACTCTCAGAAGACGCACTCAAGATGTCACCAGTTGTCGGCAGTATTACTGTAATGGTGGGTGAGACACACAAGCACCAGACTTGTTTGCCAGAATAACCGCCTTTTACTGCAGGTTTGAATGATTTCACAACAGCCACAATAATTCCTAAAACGGGTTACTGTTGCAGCCGTACCAAAAAACTAAACAAGCTAAAACTCAACTCTGAACCACCGATGTCGTTTCCTGTCTGGCACCCCTTAACATACACAAGCACGAGTCTTATTTATGTTGTATATGTCTTAATTTCTCTTATGTCTGCCATATCGGCAGATAATTTCATACATTATGTAGACTCAAATATAATTTGAGAGTAAATGTGACTGTAGGGGTGTTAAAGCATGTCTAGAGGGCTCTAATAATGTTAAAAACCTTATTATGAATGTTGAAAATAAATTTTCTATGGCTTATATCTATTTTACACCTAGATGTGTCTAATAATGTTAAAATTTGTATTTCAAAGATTATAAACATGTTTTCTATGCTCTAACAATGAAAATATTTCAAATGATAAAGAAATTGGCTTGTTACGGTCGGGTCTGGAAGCAAATAACAGTTTGATGACTTTCTGTTTGGGCTGAAAAAGTAAAGAAGACACTCTTGAGTGGCACATTAGGAAGTTTGCTAGTCTACCATTGAACCGCACGGGAGATCGCCGTCAATAAAAAGGTGTCGCATACGTTCCAATTCCCGGTACCAGCAGGAAACGTTGGCACAGGAGTGACACTCGGCGTGTTGGGAATGGGAATTTGGAGCACACTGAATTCTTCCGAGCCAAATATTTGAATGCATCCATTCCAAAGAGGATTTGTTCGCACCTCAAACATTCTGACGCAAAGACAAGCATGTCGTCCTCCTCCCTCCCCCACTGTGGCCACCAGCCTTCGGCGTAATGGACTTACGCTCCCGACTGTCTTTTTGTAATTGGATTAGGACCGCGATAAGCTCGCTGCCAAGAATGCTGAAGTCCATTTGCTGTCAGGCAACGTCTGCGTTTTGTTTTCACTTCTTACTAAACGTTTACTGTGTAACAACAGATGTTAATTCAGCGTTAAGCGTGTGTTAGCATCGTCTTTAAAAAGCCTAAAAGCGGTGGCAATGAACTGTAGGCATCGACCCGGCAAAAGCTGGAGTCGGAGGAGAGGCCGCGGTGCTTCATTAAGCATGCAGGTGCATCTTTGGCGGCCATGTTTTCTCAGCAAATTGAGACCAGGGCGCCTCGTTAAGTGGACCAGCTGTGCCTAATTGCCCGCCTTTCTTTCGCCTCCAGAATGCGATGAGTCGCCACGCAACGTCAACCCGGGGTGTCACTTTGAGTCATGAGCGCTGTAAAGCACCTGAGCGAGGGGCGGGGCTGGGTGGCCCAGGGAGACGTATTTCATTTCATTCCATTACATTGCTCTGCATTTAAATGTGTTTCCATTGAACAATTAATAGTACTAACTACTTTTAATATTTGACTTTGAATTTTGTGGCACCCCCAAAGACCACGGGGCCCTCAGCATCTGCCTATATTGCCTTATGGGCCAGCCGGCTCTGTCCAAACATTTCACAGTCCCGTACCCCCTACTCATGTTTCTCCTACTATGGTGTTGGGCCTATTTATCCCATAGCAGGGATCATGGATCAGTTTGCATATGTCAAAATACTTGAGGAGGTCATGTTGCCTTATGCTGAAGAGAAAATGCCCTTGAAATGGCTGTTACACCAAGACAATCACCCCAAACACACTAGCAAACAGGCAAAATTCATGTTATGGAGTGGCCAGTCCAATCCCCGGACCTTAATCCAATGGCAAACTTGTGGGATGACACGGTGCGGACATTTGCACAGTGGACACCCTTGACCTCAGGAGGAGAGCAACAAATGATCTGGATGATTCCTGCAGCATCACAAAAGTTGACATTGTGTCCTCAGAGAAGGACGAAGTTTTGTCTATACTAAAGAACCGGACGGATGATCTTACTGGGTGCTGTTTGGTCCCAGAATCCTGCATCAGCATCGTGATGTTCTCCTTCTATGAGAGGCTCACTTCCTTTCGTCGCTTTGCCTCACATTGTGGTCACCATGGAAACCCCTCCGCTTTCATTTTGACGCATGGACCTGGACCAGACTGGACCAATCATCTGTGATATTATGTGACGCCTGCTGGATTTGCTACATCATCAGCTTTGCTGGTTCCAGCGGTGGGTTTCTCAAGATGTACCGTGGGTCTTGCCACAGATGTGCTCACGGACGATAGAAGGAAATTGATGAGTCATCAATCACTCGTGTTGTCGGCGCTTGGGTGAAATGTTACACAGCATGCACAAAGACACCACTTCAACTCCCCACGCTGCATTGTGTCTTTGTGCCACACACACACATACGCATGCAAGTAGCACTACGCTGTAGCCGTCTGTGTGAGCAAAGGTCGGCCACATTGGGAAGACTCGCTCTGGCAGAAGCTGATTAAAAATTCGAATGGCGGCCCTTTGAATAATTGATGCCATTGCACAGTTGCCTTACGATGCAACGCGACATTTGTTGTGACTTACGATTTGCGACTTGCAATTTGTCCGCATGTTTGTCACGCCGGCTACTTTTGGGGCTGCCACCACGCCGACGTTTACGTGAAACTTTACCTGACTTTTGTCCTTGTGAAGGAATTGTTACGTTTGTACCTCCTGTTGAAGACAGGAAACCTTCTAAATATCTTTTTTAATATTATTAGAGCCCTCTAGACATGAAATAACACCCCTGTCATTTCCTTTACACTCCTATTAGCCAAAATAGTACACATAAAAAGAGAAAATAAGACATATTAGACATTAAAACAGGTTTACAACTTTCTAAATATGTTTTTTAATATTATTAGAGTACTCTAGACATGAAATAACACCCCTATCATTACCTTTACACTCCTATTAGCCAATATAGTACACATAATAAGAGAAAATAAGACATATTAGGCATTAAAACCTACTTACACCCTTCTAAATATGGTTTTTAACATTATCATAGCATGCTACACATGAAATAACACCCCTGTAGTCGCCATACAAAACCTGTTTACAATCTCCCAAACCTGTTTTTTAACATTATTAGAGCCCTCTATGCACGAAACAACACCCCTGTAGTCATCTTTACACTCCTAATACCCAATATGGTAGACATGGGTCTTAAATTGCATTGGGTATTGTGTCATAAAAGACTTCAGTTGGACTTGATGAAACCTGCAGAGAACCTGGAATTAATACACATTTTTGGTCCAAAAATTGTATTCTACAAATCATATACATAATTATAATTTTATATAAAACGATATTACTTGAATAATATTTACAAATATGTTGTTTATGTTTCTATACATTATTAAATAATATTTTTTTAAATATGTTATTTTCTCAACAAAAAAAATTCCTCAGAAAACACATTCATCCTTGGGGAGGGGGTTACATCAGGTCAGAGTGTTTTTCTGGAGGCGTGCACGTTTTCCACATGAAGAGGTCGCTGAGTCTTCAGCGGGCTTCTGCAAGAATTTCTGAAAGAATATTGCGGACCTGGTGCTGATCCGGCAACCCCACGCCGCATAGCCAGTCTGAAGGTCACAGCTCCTCCTTGAGGGGCTTCTAAGCAATAAGAGGGGGCTTAGCACTAATATCACCACAGCGGCTGGAAGGGCAGGGAGTGGGTTGATGTAGAAGATAAACGCGCACATCAGAGCAGGCCTGCTGGTCGGCATGGAGACCACCTCCAAACAGAAGCGAGCAGAGGGGATGGGCAATCACACCGGAGGAGGAGGTTCTGCTCGCGGTCAGTGTTGCTCATGGCGCCGTGTGTCTTGAAGGAGACATTGATCAGAGCGGGACGAGGCAGCTAAATAAAGGTTAAGTAGATCCAAACTAAAGTGTCCTCTGGGACATCTTCATCCATTAAGGATACAATCTCATTCTTCCTCCTCTTCCTCTTACCATTCTTGGCGCTTGTTAGGGGCGGGGGCTTGAACGGGGTGGCGTGGACTTTGAACAGTCTAAGTGAAACCAATACTTTCGGATTGCTGTGAACGAGGCACCGAGAGAACAGGATGCCAGCGATGCAGTCATGTGATGTCTCAGCTGGCGCAGGGGCCGCATTTATTAAAAGTGGGCGTGGATTCCGGCATGAAAGCACTATTTATAGTGCTCGTGCCGCCATCTTTGGCACATGTGCAAGGTGATTACAGCATCATCATTGGCACAATCAACTTGCTTTTTGCATAGTTATTTAGCAAAAGATGCGAGGCTAGAACGTGTGAAGAAGTTTTATCGTGTATATTTCAAGAAAAAACTGTGGTAGTATCAACTTCACACTTTTTCTAGTTCAACTGGCTTTTTAAATAATCTCCGTACATTTTTTTCACCTAATATTTTGTCTATACTCCCATAATAGCATAACTTTTCTTGAATCTAATGTTTCAAAAAAGTCAGCTGGGATAGGCTCCAGCATACCTCCGACCCTAATGAGGATAAGCGGTATAGAAAATGGATGGATGGATGTTTTGTTTGCTTCTGACGTTAATACTTTATTTTTCTTTAATATTTCAACCTTACGCTACTAAAATGACATTATTTTTCCTCCTTATATTTTGAGTTTGTTCTTGTGAAATTGCGACTTTTTTCCGGTTAGATTATTACTTTTTCTTCTTATATTATGATTTTATTTTTCAAAAATTAGAGCCGTTTTTTTTTTTACATTTTCCAACTATTTCAACTTTTCTTCTATTTCAAAATTTCTTCTCATAATTATGCCTTCTATTATATTCACATAACATAACTTTTTCTGCAATCTAGTTGTCCAAAAATTACAACTTCGGCATTGTTTTGTTTGTCATAAGACAGTGGTGTGAAAAAGTGTTTGCCCCCTGCCTGATTTATTATGTTTTTTCATGTTTGTGACACTTTAAATCGTTTTCAAATCAAACTTTTTATTTGTAGTCCAAAAACAACTGAGATTAATTGAGATCCATCCACGTGGAAAAGATTATAAAGCCATTTCTAAAGCTATGGGACTCCAGCAAACCACAGTGAGAGTTTTACTTTGGTGAAACAGTGGTGATCCTTCCCAGGAATGGCTAGCCAATAAAAATTACCCCAAGAGCGCAGCGGCGACTCAACCAACAGGTCACAAAAGACCCCACAACAACATCCAAAGAAGGCCTCGCTTGCCTCAGTTAAGGTCAGTGTTCATGACTCCACCATAAGAAAGACACTGAGGAAAACTCAAATTCCAAGACCAAAACCACTGCTGAACAAAAAGAACATTAAGGCTTGTCTCAATTTTGCCATAAAAAAACTTGAATATCTCCAAGACCTTTGGGAAAATACCTTTGGGACTGACAAGACAAGATTTTTAATTTTTTACATCTGGTGTAAAATGAACATTGCATTTCAGAAAAAGAAGATCATCCCAACAGTACGATATGGTGGTGGTAGTGTGATGGTCTGGGGCTGTTTTGCTGCATCAGGACCTGGAAGACTTGCTGTGATAAATGGAAGCATGAATTCTGTTGTCTACCATAAAATCCTGAAGGAGAATGTCTGACCATCTGTTGGTGACCTCCAGCTGAAACCAGTTTGGGTTGTGCAGCAGGACAATGATCCAAAACACACCATCAAGTCCACCTGTGAATGGCTGAAGAAAAACCAAATGAAGACTTTGGAGTCTGCGCTGAATCCTATGGAAATGCAGTGGCATGACCTTAAAAAGGCGCTTCATGCTGGAAAAGCCTCCAGTGTGGTTGAATGACAACAATTCTGCAAAGATGAGTGGGCCAAAATTCCTGTAAGAGACTCATTGCAAGTTCTGGCAAAGGCAAAGCCTTGATTGCAGTTGTTGCTGCTAAGGGTGGCCCAACCACGTATTAGCTTTAGGCTAACATCACTTTTTCACGCAGGACCATGCAGTTTTGCATTTTTTTCCTACCTGCAAATAAAAAGTTTCATTAAAAAGTGCATTTTGTGTTCAGTTGTGTTGTCATTGACTGATATTTACATTTGTGTGATCTAAAACATTTAAGTGTGAAATCAGGACGGGGTAAACACTTTGGAAAATGACCATCGGTGCTCGTTCTGTACCCGAACGCAGCCGTGATTGTTGCGGATGACCCGTTTTGTAAGTCTGAAGTGTTTCTCTGAAAGCGGATCGGAATGAACCGGTCAGCCTCTCCACGGTCGGCTCCATTTAATCGCCATTGATCGGGCCTCCATTAGAGACTGCAGGGAAAGCACAGCATGGCAGGACATGTGATGTGGTTCGGACCTCAGAAGAAGAAGAAATAACCACGGCCTGTGAATGCGTCACATGAACATGATGTGATAGCCCGTTTCTATCGTGGCCCGGTTCCCTGGCACCGATTAGCTGAGCGGTCCGCTAACTGTCAGACGGGAATAAACCATCTGAGACGGAGAAGACGGGGGCTTTGATGCAGGAAAGTGCTGATCCCAGCAGGGGACCGTCAACCAGAACCTCTTCTATCAGCCGCCGGTTCTGCTTGTGCTCTTTGTTGGCTGCGTTCAGAACTTCAGAGCATCCACTTGACTTTTTCATTATCTCTCATTTCCTTTCACTTTGTGGCTCATCATGTGGTACCAGTACATTGTATCGGGTCATCGGGTCAAAACCACGCTGCTACAGTGTATGTGCGCACACGCATACAAGAGCGAGACCAGTCAAGCGTCGTCATCTGCATGACGCTCGCGGGTCACATGACCTGCCCAAGATGCTGACGAGTCTGAGCTTTGCTTGCGACGCCTCGGTCTGATGTGAAAGGCTTTTTTTTTTTTTTTTACTTTGTCGTTCCTTTTTAAAGGAGATAAAAGCGACTCAAACGACGTCGGGGGATTTAAACTCATTGCCGCGTCACGTTCGCCGTAAGCATGTGCTGCCCCCGCTGGTGTGGAGGAGGTACTGCAGGCCGGGTCTTCTCTGAGGATTTTTGGGAAGCAGCCAGTGAAGCCTTCATAGCCAGCGTGTCCGAGCTCCTTCTGAGGTCCTGATGGGCAACAAGGTGGCGTTGCCCTGCCGACAAGTGTCTCCTCCACCTCCTCCTCCTGCTGCGGCTACTCCTGATGTCCTTCCAGCTCCCAGTATAAATAGCAGCGTTCGAGGCGTTTTGAAATGAGTCCAGCTCGGCTTGTTCTGCTCGCTGCAGCGACTCCATCCATTATGTAGCGCGCTAGCACACACACACACATGCACCACCGCGTTTTCACCTACGCACTTGTAAGACCAGAGAGGACTTCTCGCCGTCGGCCGCCATGTTTGCTGTGGACCTTAAACGCATCTCTTATTTAGACCTGCACATCAATGACAAAGTCACCCGTGGATTTTCTCTGCGGTGCCGCGGAAGAAAATGGTGATGGAAGCCACAGCAATCTGGGAAGAAAAATGGTGGAAGGCTGGAATGTTTCTTATTTTCTCCTATTTTTCTGCATTTTACGGACATTTCCCCTTCCTAACAGTTCCTAACAAGTTTGATTCCTTAATGGAGCTGCACAGTACACTGTGAATAGTGCGTACACAAATACACTTACCAGCACCGGCACTTTACCACTCAAGCCCCTAATGTCACGTGTATGGCTTATAGCAGGGATGTTCAAAGTGTGGCCATTTGCAGCATGAGAGTTGTTTAAAAATAGAATTTTTTGGATAAACTTAAAAACAGCAGTCATTTTACAGTTCAAGATTTTTTTTTGAACGTTGTAATCTAACAAGAGAAAGTAGCATTCAGGAAAAATAACTGCATTTTAGCAGCATAAAGTTAAAATATTATATTTATAATTTTTATATATGAAGACGTTATTTTTTTTCCTTAACAAAGTTTGAAAATTAGCTTGCGGGAAAACATCTTAATGTTATGGGAATAAAGTTAAATATATTATGGGGATAAAGTCATAATTATGCGAAGAAAATTTCCAAGAAGGAAGTGTATTGACAAAAAACGGAAATGAAAGCACGACCTTAATCTTCTAAGAATAAAGTCAAAATGTTAAGGGAAAAAATGGTTGTATTTTAACAAAAAAAATCGCAAATTTACAAGAATGAGTAATTAAATAATTTATACAATATTATGAGAAAAAATAATGTCATTGTAGTAGCATAGAGTTAAAAAAGAAAGTTATATTTTTGGGAATATTAGGTTGGGGATAAAGTTGTAATACTATGGGAAGAAAATCATAATATTAAAAAAAGAAAATAAGTTGAAATATTTAGAAAATTGAAAAAAAAAAGCAAAGTTGAAACTAATCGTAGGCTTTTTTTTTTTTACCTGTGGTACATGACAAAGCTGAGATGCATTTTTTCTTAGCGTAACCTTTGCCTCCTTTTGTTTGTTATTCTTGCTGTACTTCACATCGAGCAACCAAAGTTGTAGCAGTCGTGCCGATTTCCATGAAAATGTTGATTAAGATGCACCGTCCCTGTCTTCCCTAAATGAATAAATCTACAACCCTGCAGACGAGGTTTTTGAAAACATCTGTCCGCTGTGGATAACAGCTGGCGGCTGTCTTTGCAAACATCATCAGTGTCGTGTTTGGAAATGAATACGTTAGTGCGGGGGTGTATAAAGTGCGCCGCACGGCACATTCCAAATATGTAATTGGACAAGAAAAAACAGCAAAAATGTCCAAATCCTCATTTGACAAGCATAAAGTCCAAATATTTAAAACGAGGAAAGAGTTGTAATAGGATGAGAATAATGTTGTTTATGAGGAAAATACTTTAGTACCATAAATAAAATTTGTTTAATGTTGTAATATTATGACAAAATAACGAAAAAAGCAGGATTTTTTGAAGAAATTAGGTTTGCGGAAAAAGTTACAACATTGTAAACAACAGCAGGAATGCAAAAAACAGCCGTAATTTTACGAGATTAAAGTCAAAATATGAACCCATTCAATACCAAAGGTGTACTTTTTATAAACCCAAATGCCCAACAACGTTTTGCACGCGAGGCTACAAGAGATGATGACGCAACTCCCCGCAGCTGGAATAAAAACGGCCACTAGGTGGCAGAAGCGCGTGTGTATGGAGGAAAAGTTAAGCTGTCACAAAAGCAAAAAATAGTCGTGTGGAAGTGAAAGTTACGCTTGAAATGTATTTTCACAAACCGCTGGAGAACAAAGTTGTCATCTTACAAAAAAACACCTTGCAATATGAGGACAAATAATCAATAGTCATTTTAACAGGGTAGAGGTGAAATATTAAAGAAACTCTGTTGTTTTTGAAAAAAAGGTGTAATGTTATGAGAAACAGACAAAACAAAACCAAAAACATGGGAATCAAATAATGAGAAGAAAGTTTGGGAAATAAATACAAAAAGGCAAATGTTGAACTTCTTGCATGTGTACTCGTTAGGTGACGTCAAAGCTCGCAAAAGAACGCGTTTCAGGTAGCTGGTCGCGCAGCTCGCCGTGTCTCACTGTGGGAGTCGGCGCCTCGCGGGCCCGTGAGTCATCCGTCTAAACGCGCTTTTCGGAACACGTGGGGGAAGCCATTGTTCCTGTTTCGCTTTCTTCCTCCCCGCTCTGCCAAATTTGCATTTTTTGCTGCGTTTCAAGTTGGAAACAATGCCAACACCACGTCGCTCCTCCTGCCTCGCTAATCTCAGCTGGGAGATATTACCTCTCATGTGCGCCCAATAGACGCTGTCAGCCATTATCTGCCGCCGCAACCATCACTGCCGCTGCTTTCAAATAGAGATAGCGGCTGTTGTTCAAACATCATGACCTTCCTGTGAGGCCAAAGATGCTCCAGTAAACATCAAGTCAATGTTTCTCACCTCCGACAAGTAAAGACGACTCCATTTCATGAAAAGTTGCACGCTCGCCATCCAGCGGTCACGGCCCTGCAAATCCGCTGATTTTTGTGGAAAAACATTCTTTTTTGTGTGTGAAACTGGGCTGTTGTTTCCTCAGAAACACATTTCACTCACCATAGGTGGGTAGTATTTTTATTAATAGGTGATAATACAGGTGAAATGCACACCTGTTAAAAAAGTCAACAATTTATGCATGTCTACGAGGGATGCGACGATACGTAAATATATATATTAAACAAAAAATCATAAGAAAGTACATTTGAAATAGAATAAAATTCATTCAAATGACATTAAATTAAATTCAAGTAATTTCACGTAATTTCTTAATAGTTCTGGTCATGGGTTCAATCTATCAAACTTTATTTACTGTGTGTAGCCCCGTACGTCAGCTGCAGCCGGACGACGGTGCAAGAAAACCGGCAAAATCCCGCAAGAATCGAATAAAACAATCAATAAAACGCATTAAAAGAGGACACATACGTTTGCAGTAGTATTTCAATCAAAGTACGTAGCGGTCCTTGTTTTCTCAGCTCATGTGCACATCCACTTTGCCACTAAATATTACAATAAAATCAAAATTGAAATGAGAACACAGCCAAAGTCAGGGCAACACATAAAAAAACAGTTTGAAAAAAAATTCCACTCATGATCCAATAAAAGCAACAATAACAAGTAAATGTTGGAAAACTCATTTCCCTAACGGAGTTCAGCGCAACTGGGATGGAACGCAGTGAGTGTTATTTTATCTGCCATTTGGGCAGTAAAGATGGAACGCTCGGCTTCGGATACACCTCTATGGGTACGGATACGCCTTTTTGCTTCATGTTTTTTCCGCGAGTGAACAACGGCGACGGAGGAGAGAAGGGGAGGGTTAAGACACTCGTATTGCAAATGTTGATCCGACATCGGAGGAGAACGTCAAGGGCGCGCTAGCAGGAGGAGCCAGCCGTGGTTTAAAATGATCGACTGAACTTCCAAGCTTGGTAAGTCGGGAGAAGTTCTTTAGCCCCGCCCCTTCACAGACTTCAAAAGAGCTTAGCGTTTGCTTAATGCTGCTAACTAAACCAAGTGAAGCGATGACAATGTGATGGAGACGCACACACACACACGGGCTGATGCTGTCATCTTGGCTCTGTGCCGGTCCATCGGGTTCTGTTCCTCGGTACCGCTCCACTAGCACTTCCACTGTAAGCAGGATTAATAATTACAAGTCATCCATTATTCATGTGTGACATAAGCAGCTCGCCGTCTGGTAAACGCGCCGCTTCGCCTCCTGTCTGGGCGCGCCGCTGACTCATCGGCCCGTTTTGGACGCTGACCTTTGACCGGCAGCACGAGCGCTCCACCGACACTTTATCGCGGTAGCGTAGCAGTCGCCATGATGTCCGGGTGTTGCTAACGTATGGACGCGCACCAACACTCGCCCGCTGTGACTGCGTCGTGTTATTAGAAGAGTGTGGAGGACGACATCAGGCCCCTCATCATGGAGGTTCTCATGCGAGGCGAGCGCGCCCATAATGTACCACAGGCGGAGCGACCCGCCGCCGTTTATCTCGTTGGCTGGAGTGGATGGGAGGCCAATTATGCTCACTTTCACAGCAGAGGCGCTGAAGCGGCGCGGGCGTGGGCACGCGGGGCCGAGTGATGCTTGACAACGCTCGCTTTCAGCCGCCCGCGCCTCGCGAACGGCGCCACAAGAGGGGTCGGCTCGCTTTGGACCTTCTCAGTGCTCTCCGTGTTGTTAGCGCGCTAGGTGCTGCTAACCCCTTAGCTTAGCAGTTGACGGGACAACTTTGACCTGGAATGCAACTCGCCGTCAATCAAAGATGTCCTGCTGGAAAAAAACAACCTAATAATAATTTTAATAATAATAATTTTAATAATAATAACATATCTGCAAATTCCTTCACATTCAGCAAATATGCATCACATGTGCATATTATTTTCCCCTTATTTTTCCTCATTATTTAGACAATGTCCCTAAATTCTGCCCATTTTTTCCAATTTTTCCAGAAAATGTTCAGAAAATGTTGAAATGTTTACCATTTATTTCAATTTTGTTTTCCTCTCCTCCTCTCCCTTATGTTCTCGTTTTTCATGACATCTCCTTTATTTTCCCACAATTTCCAGGAAATGTTGATGTTCTCCTTTTTTTTCTGAAAAATGTATTTTATTTATCATTAATTAGGGATTTTTTTGCCTCCCCTTACATTCTCAAGTTCCAGAAAATCTTTTATGTTGCCTTACTTTCCCTCAATTTCTCTTATTGAGGAGCGAGCTGTGTCTTAAAAATATTATGGGCGTATCAGTAACCTGTACAAAAATCCAACATATGTATTTATTCCATGACCCGGTCTTCTATGGTAAAAGATGCAACCTTGAAAGTGGACTGTGTGTTGTCTGCAGCTGGGCCTCGCCGGGTGAGAGGACCCCGACGGTTCTGTGGGTCCGTCGGAGCGAGAGAGAACGCAACATTTTGGAAAAATTCACAGCCTAGCAGAGCGCTCGCAGGAAGCAGCGCCATTCTTTCAACTCGGCCGACTTCCTCGCGAGCGCCGCTGCCAGCGCTCGGGGCCCCCGGTGTGGTATGAGCGCGGATCTCAAAGCACGGGTCGGCGGCGCCGTGGGGGCGGCTTCGTGTCAGCCGGCGGCTCGCCGCTGCTGCGAATTAGCATCCCGTCAAGACCTGAGCCCAAATGTCTCCTCCTGGCGCGGATGGGGGGGTACGGGAGGCAGAATCTGACAGGTGGCGAGCTGCATCAGTGAAGACTCGCGTCCCAAATGTCTGCCTCCAGCAGCTTCTGAAACTGGTCACCAAGTGTTAAAAAGTTTCAAAGTGCCGGCGGCTAAAAATCTGTGAAACTTCCTCCAAAATAAAAAACACATCACTGTTTTTTTTCCCTCTGGGAATCTTTGGAGAGTCCCGGTGGAGAGCAGCTGGTGTGTGTCCAACAACCGTTCCATATACTGACACCACGGAGCTCCATAACGCCGCACTCTACATTACATTACTAGTGGGCGGGGTCTTTTCCAGACTTGGGTTTCTTCGGCCGTTTGATTGGCTGAAATGTGCTGGCTCGTCTTTAGGCCGTGGCGTAGGGTTGAGGAGGCCGCAGAGCTTAAACTCCTTTTTCATGTTCAAGTTGGACCCATTGGGACTCTCCCTTTATCCCGCAAAACGAGCCCCTGGCGCCGCCCCCGCTGGCGGCAGCTGAGGCTGTTGACAGTAGAAGGCATTATTAAACGCCACCCCCCCCCCTCAAAGGCACTGGCAGCAAATCAAGGCAGGATCAATGGGACGGAAATGGTGGTGGGGGGGCGCGAGGTAGAGGTCGGCAGGCTGGAGGACAAAGTGTGACGCTTCTGGAGGAAGAGCTTGATGTACAACAGGAAGTGTTGTCGTTATTATTTTCCAGAAAAAAATGTTCCCCCATTTTCCCAAAATTTTGTAGAAAAATATGCCTTTATTGTAACCTTCATTTCCAGATAATTTTTCCAATTTTCCCTTATTTTACAAAATGTTCTCGAATGGTCCCTTATTTCCCTCATTATGGTAAAATTCGTATCAGGCATTTTCCAGAAATGTTTTCACAAGTTTTCCTAATTATTTTGTCCCTTTATTTTCCCTTCATTTTCCAGCATTGTCTACAATTTCCTCTATTTTAGTCTTTATAAATGTTTAAAAAAATGTTTCTTATTTGCCCCTAATTTTCTAAAAAAATTCTGCTTATTTTTTGAAAATGTTCCTTTATATTTTTTCTCATTTTCTGGAAAATTGTCATCATATTCAGAAAGATATCCCCTTTGTTTTCTGGGAAATGTTCCTTCATTTCTGGATCATTTTCCCTAATTTCCATTATTTAAAAAACAACAACTTTCTTTTCCCTCATTTTCGCATATTTGCTGGAAAACTTTCCTTTATTTTGCCTTATTTATGGAAAAATGTCCCATATTGTCCGGAAATGTTCCCTTATTTTCACACACTTTTTCCTATTTACCACATATAAATGTCACTTATTTGCCTCTATTGTTTTTTTTAATTTTCCCTTATTTTCTGGAAAATTGTCCTAATTTTCAGAAAAATATCCCCTTATTTTTTTGAAAATGTGCCTTCATTTCCAGATAATCTTTCCTGTTTTTGCCTATTAAAAAAAATCTCTTATTTTCCCTCATTTTCCTTCATTTGCCGGGAAAATGTCTCTTATTTTGTCTTATTTTGGAGGGAAATTCCAGAAATGTTCCTTTATTTTCACAAATGTTCCTGTATTTTAAAAGGAACTCCTTATTTCCCTTCATTTTCCAGAAAATGTTCCCAATTTTCTCTAATTGAGACTTATTTTTCAGAGAATGTATTTTAGTTTCCCTGGTTGTTCCTTACTTCCTGGAAGGTTTCCTTAATTTCTCCTTACTTTCTTGAAAAAGCTGTTCCCAGAAAATGTTCCTGTGTTTTCCCTCATTTGTCTTTGCTGCAGGTATGTTTTCTAGGTGTAAAAACAGGAAGTGTTTTTAGATGTTTAGCAGCCATGACGAGGCACGAATCATTAGCCGGTGCACACACACGCACACACACTCGGAGCAAGTGTGTGAGCTGAGAGCACCGCGTTCCCTCTCCGCTCCAAAGTGTTTGTGTTGTTTCCCGCGTTGGGACTTCACCTCTTTGCTGCTTCACTGAAGCCCAAAATCAGCAACACGCATCACTTTGCTCTCTGAACGCACCGCAGACAGTGAAGGCAGCACGAGCGCCGGGTGCCGATCAATCCGTGGGATCGGACCACCTAACCTCAATGCTTCCACGGCCTTTCCTGATTGGTGTAACAGGTGGTGGCGTTGGTAAGCCTCACCCCCCTGCAGCTCCGTGCCCAGCCGTCTTGCCAGACGAGGACCGGACAGGTTACGTTGGCACCAAGAGCTGTTTTTGGCCTCTGCTTGTCTCCAGTGAAGCGCCCGTCATGGCAGCGTGGCAGAAGGCGTGTTGGAGCGCACATTAGCCTCGGCCGCATGCACACCTGCAGCCTACAGGTGCACCATTAAGGAGACAAATGGCCGCTTTGGTCTGCGTGGAACGAGGGATTAGGACGACAGCCGGCGAGTTGCTTCAATATGCACCCCCCTCCCTGCGCACGCCCATGAGTGTGTGTGTGTGTGTTGTGGAAAATCTGTTTTGGAGAAGGGGCGAGCTGGAGGCAAACAGTCGACCTTGGTTGTGAGTGGACGTTGTTCTCGTGATCCATCTGTGATGTGGGACTTCCTGTGTGGGAGGGGCTCCGAGCGCGGCCGCTGGCTGGGCTGCAGTGCGTGCGTCCTCGTGGTGTCAGGTCCAAAGTCAACAAGAGAAGCTCCATGTCTGATGGCCCCAAAAATGACCTCCTCAGACTCGTGGAGGAGTTTTTGTCTTTGTTTTCTTTAGTCTCTACCAACAGAAGGAGGATGACATGCCACTTCCTGCCTCTAGGGGGCATTAAGGCCTCATTGCAGCGGATTGATTGTGTGGTCTTTCTTGTTTACCTTCAAACGTGCTGCTTGAAATTCCTGGGGAAAGAACAGAATTTCCCTTGTTGTCTCACAGTTGTCCTAATTTTCCCGTAAAATTGTTTTTTCTGCAAATGTTCCCTTATTTTCCTCAGTTTTTCCTGAACATTTCCATTCCTCTTCTTATCAAATCCACATCATGTGACAAGCCCCACCTTCTTGCTTTACAACTTCCTGTCTGGTGCGCCATGTGACTGTGTTGCCGTTCGACCCCCCAGGAGTCGCC
This sequence comes from Oostethus manadensis, assembly GCA_024372805.1. Taxonomy (NCBI): domain Eukaryota; kingdom Metazoa; phylum Chordata; class Actinopteri; order Syngnathiformes; family Syngnathidae; genus Oostethus; species Oostethus manadensis. The sequence continues at coordinate 1,789,227 of QODF01000129.1, forward strand.
AGGTCCCACCGCTGCTGGTCTCTCGTTCTCCCGTTTGGAAAAATGGCACCGACTTGGACACGTTCCGTTGTGGAATTAATCGTGGTCGCACTTGAGCCGATTAGCGCGGACTCGAGCAGTATCTGATGCTGGCGGCCTCTCGAGGGCGCTTTGTGAACTTCCTAATCTTCGGCCCATATCCAGGATCTATCGGGAACTTTGAGCTCAGCATTCGGTGACGACACGCTCCCTCAGGAAGTCCAGTCTTACTTCCTGTCTGAACGTGAGCGAGTCGATCCTTCATTTGTTCTTTTTCCATTACCTTGAAGCTCGGCGGCTTTCTAATAGCGTTTCCATCGATTAAGCAATTAGCGGCGGGCGTTTGTGTTTGGATCAGAGCGGTTCATTGCATTATGTTGGAAGGTCGCCATTAGCGGAGCCTGCGGCCGCCATCAGCCTTATCCGCTTCGCACGTGACATCGTCATCAACACGCTGGTTGAGTCAGGGAGTGTTCGCCATCACCACCATGTTTTTTTTGCATGTTTGCTGACTGACGTGCGTCATTTCGGCTTCACTCGGCGCCATACTCATTTTTCAGAAAACGTTGCTTAATTTCTCTCATTGTTGCTACATTTTCTTTTCTTTCCTTTTATTTTCTGGAAAATCTATTTTATTTTCCTTTATTTCCAGAATATTTCTTGATTTTGTGGAACATTCCCATCACGTTCCCTTTTAAAAAATATATATCTTATTTTCCCCCGTTTTTCCTTATTTTCTGCACAAAATGTTCCTGAAAATTTCCCCCCTATTTTTCATTATTTAAAAAAACATATTTTCTCCTATTCACTAGAAATAAATCCCTTATTGTCCCTAATTTCTGGTAAAATCTATCCCTATTCTACAGAATATTTTCCATCATTTTACCTTATTTAAAAAAAAATTACTAGAACAATTCCCTTACTTTCCAGCATTTTCCTTAATTTAAAATGTTTTCTCCTATTTGCTGGGAAAGAATTCCATTATTTAATCTCTTTTCTGGTGATATTTTTCCTTATTCACCAGAAAATTCCCCCTTTTTCCATCATTTTCCTCTCACTCAAATTGTATTTTTCATATTTTTTCTTATTTGCTGGATGAAATTCCTTATTCCTGGAAAAATTATCTTAAATTATCTTCTTCAGAATGTTCTCCCTATTTTCCATAATTTCATCATTTTTCATGGTTTAAAAAAAAGGGATTTTCAATTATTCTACAGAAATGTGTCCTTGTTTTCACCCCCAAAAATCCCTCATTTATTTTCCTGAATATGTTCCTGTAATTTCTTTTTAAACCATATTTTCCCTCAGTTTTCCTTTTTCCCTTTAAAAAAACTCTTTCTTCTTGTTATATGTAATTTAACAAATTGACCACAAACGTATTACGCACTACCAGTCAAAAGTATAGACACTTTCTCATACAACAAAACGATAAATCTGAGGACCTCTCAAGGCTCCCTGGTGTCATCCTTGGAACCACTTTATTTATTTTCTGCTCGGCTTTCCAACCATGACACGCCGCATCCGTCTCCCTCCAGCCACAATCCCTGGTGTGCACGAGTCATTTCCCTCGCTGGCTTGAGATACTTCCTCTTAGAGTTGCAGCTTTTTCCTCCCCGGTTTCAATGCCGGACTGGGAGCGTCGGATCGCTCGGAAAGTCCATCAGCCGCGGAGGAATCAGCAGAAGAGCGCGACGCGGTCGGTGGCCTTTGGAAGACTTTAATCATGTCAGCCTGTCGTTGTTGTCTTTTATGACGGCCGCTCTTGCAAATAAAGCTTTTTCAATTCCGTGCACGCACACGCACACACAGAAGCGTCCTGTCGTCCACCTGCTGTCGTGTGATACCCTCTGCAGAAATAACAGTTAATAACAATACTCATCAGTCACACACACACCATGCCGCCATGCCACCCGTTGGGTGCTGATGAGAGCGCTCCTGGGGGGTGGCGGCTGTTTAGGGCTGATGTCTTTGTGTGTACAAACGGCCCCATGCATGTCACTCGTGTGCGATGTATGTTGACACGCACGCACACACACAGGTTCCGGTCAGATGAATCAAATGAAAGTGTGAAAGCATATAATCTTTTCACCCCCCCACCCACCACCTACGTGCCCTCCGACCCCTCCGTGATTGCATTGCAGTTTAGAGCATGATGGGATTGAAGCCATATTACTGGCAGGTGTGTGTGCGTGTCAATATTTGCCCACAATTCCCAGTGTATGTGACCGTGTGTGTGACAGCCAGCATTTGACCTTGGTGGTCACGTGCGTGTTTAGAGGTGATGATTGACAGCTGAGAGGTTCAAAGAGACTCAGGCTCACATCCCACCGCGCCTGGTTACCTCATGTGTGTGTGTTGACCAGAATTCAGTGTCGCGGCGCCCGAGAGGATTGTGGGTCGCCGGCTCATTAGATGACACACATGGCGCTGTTTAGTAAAGCCGAGGACTCTCGTTAGCTGCGGCAGCAATTAGGAGTTGTCGTCAGGGCACAAAGAGAAAAGGTTGTATTTGTTGTATGGGGCTGGGGGTAAGCAAAACAAACGCACCCTCCGGGCGGCACCGTGTCATGTTTAATGGCCGCCCCGAGGATTGATTGATTGTCTTTAAGGGTGACGCCTTCGTCTTTATCACCTCTGGGAGTCTCTTAATATTTACTTACTGTCTGCCCCCCAGTGACACAGTGTGTGTGTGTGTGTGTGTGCGTGTGTGTGTGTGTGTGTGTGTGTGTGTACACAGCTTGTATAACACATTCACTGTGCCCTCTAAATAACACAGCGATTATTGTCCACAAAGCGAGTACACCCCTAGGTGGGAATGTCCAAATTGGGCCCAGTGAGTGTCATGCGATCTCAGGTGGGTTAAATTTGGGGTTCTTGCTGTCACATTCTGGTGTTTCCCCCTTCCTGATTTCTTTCTGCACGTTTGTCACACTTAAGTCATCAAAGAAATTCAAATATTAGTCCATGACACAATGCAGTTTTAAAATGAAACTTTTTATTCTTAAGGGAGAACATTTTTTAGCCCAAAGCTAATAAGTGGTTGGGTTAGAACAACTTAAGCGTTTGCCAGAACTTATGAAGAGCCTCTTACAGCGCTGTGGAGGAATTTTGCAGAATTGTTGTCATTCAGTCACATTGAAGGCTTTCCAGCGTGAAGCCTTTTGAAGGTCACACCTCAGCATCTCCATAGGATTCAGGTCAGACTCCACAGTCTCCATTTGTTTTTTCTTCAGCCATTCAGAGGTGGACTTGCTGGTGTGTTTTGGACCCAAGTTGGTTTAAGCTTGAGGTCACCCACAGGCTGACGTTTGGACGTTCTCCATCAGGATTTTTTGGTAGACAGTAGAATTCATGCTTCCATTTATCACAGCAAGCCTTCCAGGTCCTGAAGCAGCAAAACAGCCCAGACCATCACACTACCACCACCATATTTGATTGTTGCTGTGATCTTTTTTTTCTGAATCACGCCAGAGGTAATGGGTCACACACCTTCCAAAAAGTTCAACTTTTGTCTCGTCGGACCACAGAGTATTTTCCCAAAGGTCTTGGAAATCATCAAGATGTTTTCTGGCAAAATTGAGACAAGCCTTAATGTTCTTTTTGTTCAGCACTGGTTTTGGTCTTGGAATTTTTGCCCAGCGTCTTTCTTGTGTTGGAGTCATGAACACGGACCTTAACTGAGGCCTGCAGTACTTTTGATGTTGCTGTGGGGTCTTTTGTGACCTCTCGGGAGACTTGTCGCTGTGCTCTTGGGGTCATTTTGTTTGGACAGCCTCTCCTGGGAAGGTTCACCACAGTTCCACGTTTTCGCCATTTGTGGTTCTGTGGTTTGCTGGAGTCCCAGTCCCCAAGATCTATCAAGACGGATAGATCTTGATTCATCTCATTTAATTTATGTTTTAATCCTTGAACACACCACGTGTGACAAAGACTGAGACTTCTGTATGTGCATGACTCTCACCGACGCCGCGCAGACAGACGTGTATTTTCTATTATTTCCTTTCATCGCGTCCTTGTTGGCAAATGTTAATGCTGAGCGTAAATGCACAGAGGTGAGCTTTAATAATGTTAGCTCTGTGCCGCATTGTCGCTCGGTACATAATCTCATTTTGTATGTGCGCATACTGTATGTCTGTTCGGCTGAATAATAGACCTCGTATTGGATTCATTTCCCTGTTGATTTGTGTCTGCGATGTGCCTTTGTCTTGCTAGGAGATCTCTTACACGAAATTAGCAGCCTATGTCTGCAGTTGGAAAGTAAGACACGTGATTTTTAAAAAAATATAACGTCAGAATAAATAGCAAGAACATTTCAAAGAGTAGGGGTAGGGGCTGTGAAAAGTTTAGGAAACACGGGGTGCAGTAATCCCTGAAGTAATCCCACTTCACTCTATTAGGCTTTTTCAAAAACACACTAACTGATAAATCGGCCTGTTTTATTATTTCATGTCTAGGGAGCTCTACTAATGTCAAAAGTTGTATTTATAGGGTTTTAAACAGATTTTCTATGTCTTATTTTTGTCTTATTATGTATACTATATTGTACTAAGGGAGTGTTAAGGGTGGGTACAGTATTTATTAGTATTCTACTTCTAAATAGTATTTAGAAGGAAGTAAGCAACTTTTCTATTTTCTCTTATTATGTCTACTATATTTGGTGATATGAACATAAAGGTGACCATAGGGGTGTTCTTTCCCATCTGGAGGGCCTTAATAATGTTACAAATGTATAAAGATAGTCATAAACAGGTTTTTTTTATCCCGTATGTCTTATTCTCCCTTATTATGTCTACTATATTGGTTAAAAGGAGTGTAAAGGTGACCATAGGGGTGTTATATATGTAACCTTAATAATGTTACAAATGTATTAAGAAAGTCATAAACAGTTTTTTTTTATCCCGTATGTCTTATTCTCCCTTATTATGTCTACTATATTGGTTAAAAGGAGTGTAAAGGTGACCATAGGGGTGTTATATATGTTATATATGTAACCTTAATAATGTTACAAATGTATAAAGAAAGTCATAAACAGGTTTTCTTTATCCCGTATGTCTTATTCTCCCTTATTATGTCTACTATATTGGTTAAAAGGAGTGTAAAGGTGACTATTTGGGCATTGTTTCAGGTCCAGAGGGCTCTAATAGTTAAAATTGTATTTATAAGTTTGTAAATTGTAATTTTATGTCTTGTATGTCATATTTGATGTCATTATGTCAACTGCGTTGGGTATTATAAGTGTAAAGGTGACTATGGGGGTGTTATTTCATCTTTGGGGGGCTCTAATGATGTTAAAAAGGCATATTAAAAACAGGTTTTCTATGCTCTAACTACAAAAATATGAATTGATCACTATCACAGTGGGGCGTGGAACCAATTAACCATGATCAACGAGGGATTCGTGTATTTGTATGTGATACTTACAGTACCATGTAGTATAGTTTGGGATGTGGATGGAATATTGTCCCGTGTGTGTGTGTGTGTGCGTGCGCCACATAAACGGTGTCAGTGGTGCCGAGCGGTGGCTTCACAAGGTTAATAGGGAAGCGGACCAGTCACCCAAGTCCCCTTCATCTCCCCCCATTTCTCGGTTCCGCCTCGTTAGGAACGTCTGAGCTTTTTGGGCCTCCTTTCAAAATTCCACCACACCTTTTTTTACACGTTGCCATGTTTGGCATGCTGTGCCGTGACATGTTAGTTCTAAACAACCTTTTCTGTCTTTGCGTGGCCTCCCATGGACACCCGTGTGCTGCACCGCCCGCCAAAGGTGGCGTGTCGGTTTCTCGCTCATATTTCAAATATTAACCACAACACATGACTACGTGAGCGTCAGGCCACATATTGTATTCAATCCCGCGTTCTTGCCGGGGGGCTAAGCTCCTCGTCGGGCATTTGTATGCGCGTGGTGCGCATACGGCGTTTCCATGTGTACGTTCATCCTCTCTGAGGCGGAATAAAGACAAGGGCGTGCGAGACGACAGACCCCAAATGTGCTGACTTCCTGTTGCCGTCAATAACAAAGATGGACACCACAACGGTGATGGTGATGATGACGCTCACAGCTGCAAACCATCGCCATCCACCTGTCTGACCGCCAGGTGTGTGATGTTTTCATTGATGAAGATGAATGCTGGCTCGTCAGCAGCGGGGCAGGATGGGGGAAAGATCGCCAGTGGGACGCCAATAGAATCTCCGCCTCTGTCAGTGTGAGCCTTAATGGGCGTCACAGCGAGGCTAATGGCTCGCTGCCAACACACACACGCATCCGTCACGCCAACACACACACACATACACGCAGACCTCTGACCCGCGTGGCCGTGTGTTGTCATCGCAGTGATGTCATGTGACGAAAAAATGGAGAAAGTCCAAACATCAGCTCCTTCTTCCTCTTTTTGCTGAAGGCAGCTATGGATTTTTTGTTGTCCCGAAAGACTTTCTGGTCGTCTTGCCAGGCTCCTCCAGGTTGTTTGTGTCTTGACATCACACTCACACACACACTCAACGACAAGGATGGAGTGTCCACATGAAGTCTTGATGGCTACTTGTTTCATGCACGGCTCGCAGCGGCTCAAACAACGGGCTGTCACGCCATAACACGGCCAGCCTGACACACACGCCATGTGACAGACACACACACACGCACGCTTAGGCAGCCTTTTGCTCACACCGTCCCGCAGGTCACAAAGACGAACGTTGTGGCTCAGGTTGTGACATGAGAGGTCTATTTTGTTTTATTTTGCTTTAATTTGTTTTGTGTTTTTCTGGGAAAAGAGGTTCTGGTGCTGAATCCAGTCTAGTAATGACAACAGTCACTTTTGTTTGCAAATGCTGATCCAAAATCAGAGGTTTGGAGAGAGAAGAGCGAGCCGGGATAGCGTACGATGGCGCCTCGATGCAGCAGCCTAACCCACCCTAATTAGACTGTCAAAAATCAATTTTATGGGCGGCTCAATGTAGCGTTTATTTGCTATTTTCAGGAAGCCTTGGGAGGTAATCCGTGCAAATAGCGGGGATTTACCATAAGGATGAATACAATAAGCTCTTGTTTACCACCGATAATTGCCTCCAGACTTGACTGTGATCAAATAATTTCCGCAAAGTAGGATCATAACAAATTAAATATTTTTGTATCTAGAGCATAGAAAACCTGTTCACGACTTTCTAAATATGACTTTTTAACATTATTTGAGCCCTTTAGACATTAAATAGTACCCCATAGTCCCCTTTACAGTCCTATTATGCAATAAATTGAATTTTTTTGTATTTAGACCATAGACCACTTTCTAAATATTCTTTTTTTAACATTATTAGAGCCCTCTAGACATGAAACAACACCCCTATAGTCCCCTTTACAGTCCTATTATGCAATAAATTGAATTTTTTTGTATTTAGACCATAGACCACTTTCTAAATATTATTTTTTTAACATTATTAGAGCCCTCTAGACATGAAACAACACCCCTATAGTCATCTTTACACTCCTATTATGCAATAAATTAAATTTTTTTGTATTTAGACCATAGACCACTTTCTAAATATTATTTTTTTTACATTATTAGAGCCCTCTAGACATGAAATAGTAATCTTTACACTCCTATTACTCAATTTAGTAAACATAAAAAGAGAAGATAAGACATATAACCATGTTAGCATTGGGAGAGTTCCGTGAGGGTATTGCCTCGTCAAAGTAACACTGACCGTGATTTTTTTTGAAGTAGGAAATATTTTTGTAGTCAGAACTTGGAACACCTGTTTACGACCTTCTAAAAGTGTTTTATTTTAACATTATTAGAGCCTTCTAGACATGTTATGTTTGGATTTTACTTTGTGTTGACATTTTTGGGCTTAATTTAGACACGTCCTTTGCCGCAATTTATGTAATATATATTTCTTTTTGAAAAAGCATAGTAGAGGTTAAATTCATAGTGTGGAATCAGAACGCCATTGCAGGTCACGTCACCTTGCGTGGGAAGGCGTTCCCATCACTAAAAGCATTAGCTTCTCCGGGCTCACTTTGTCCTATTTTCACAAACTCAACCTTTTTTGCAGCCGCACGGTGGCTGACTGGGTAGCACGTTGCCCTCACAGTCAAGAGGTTCAGGGTTTGAATCTCCATTGGGCATCTCTGTGTGGAGTTTGCATGTTCTCCCCGTGCGTGTGTGGGTTTTCTCCGGGTACTCCAGTTGCCTCCCACATTCCAAAAACATGCATGTTAGCTTCATTGGCCACTCTAAATTGTCCATAGGAATGAATGTGAGTGTGAATGATTGTTTGTCTATATGTGCCCTGCGATTGATTGGCAACCAGTCCAGGGTGTACCCCGCCTCTCGCCCAAAGTCAGCTGGGATAGGCTCCAGCATGCCCGCGACCCTAATGAGGACAAGCGGCATAGAAAATGAATGAATGAACCTTTTTTGCAATCCTTCACTAGAGCCGCACGGTGGCCTCTCGAGGGTTCGACTGTCCGCTTGGCCAGTCCCCCCGGTTAACTGGAGTTTCCAAACAGCAGGCAAAAAAGGTAAATCATTGAGGCCAAGTTGGGAAGTGCTGGTTCATGTGCATTTCCAGAAAATGGCAGGCTAATCCTTGAATAATCCATCCCCGGGATGAAATAATCATTTCCATCACTTTCGCTCCACTTGAGTGCGTGAAGAAGATTTCACGGCCTGTCACCGGCAGGACGGCGTGTCTTCCACCCCCATCGGGAGGGGACGTCTCCACAATCACCGGAATCCTAAAACTGGAAATAATCCACCGGGCTGAAGACATCAAGCTCCGAGCGCCGTCTCGTTTCCTCTTACGGCGCGAGAGCTCTGAGGGCTTGTCTTCAGGGCAGTCCTGGGGACACGCTTGGAAGGTTCCGACTGGAACTAGAGCGTGATTGGATGCTCGGAGCCTCGGGAGAAGCATTAGCTAAGCGTTCGGAATGGAGAAAAGTAGAAAGTGAAGGCGCGGAAGTACGACAGAAAAGTCACTTTTCCAGCATGTGAGGGAGGTGCTGTGGAGGACCACCATCAAAGATGCTTTCCCTGATTCATTAGTGATGTCTCACTTTCAACACAAACCTCCGCACGCTTGGCGGAAGGGCGGCTCGATGTCCTCTGCGGGGCAGCCAAACCACTCCTGCGGGGCTTCGTGTGTAAAGGATATCCAAGGTTGGTTGGTCCGGCACGTGCACGCTTGTTTGCACGTCATCGCTAATGTGTCACATTGCCGGGGGCGGGGTCCCGTGGCGCGTGGCTGGGGTCGGATGGGGTCCCGTGGTCCCGGGGGCGCCCTTCCCTCTGCCAATCGGACATCGACGCTGGAGGCCCAGCTCGGTTCCGATGGAGCCTTCATAAGCGGGTCGCCTGCGGACCAATGCTGGCCTGGGTGGGGGCTGGCAGGTAGCGGACCCAAGCTGGGTGTCTGTTTTATTTGTGGAGAGGAACAGAAGCGGATTCGGACTCTCCTCCTGCTGGTGTGCTTCCTTCGTCACCTTTTCCCCGACCCCCCCACCCGGCCAGGGTAAAGCAAGCCCATCTAAACACATTTCATGGTGAGCGGGTTCAGCACTCCTTCCTGGAATGGTTCTTGTGATGAGAACTTCCATCAGGAAGACGAAGACTTGATGGTTGAATTAACTTGCTGTGTTGGTTACCATGGTTACACGGCAGCATCCATAGCTGCTCCACACAGCAGCAAAACACGGCTCTTCTTCTTCTTCTATGTTTACTTTTACTCCTTCGTTTTCCTCTTTTTTACTTTTACTTTAACCTCTAAATGTTTTCTACTACTTCTATGTTTACTTTTACTTCTACTTTGAACTTTCCTTTTACATCTCCTTGTACTTCTACATGTACTTGTACTTGTACGTCTTCTATATACTGTATGTATACTGTATTATACTGTAGGTTTACTTTTACTTCTACTTGGACCTTTACTTCTTCTTTGTCTTTTTTACTTCTACTTTTACTTGTACACAAACTTGTACCTGTACGTTTACTTTGGCATTTAGTTCTACTTTAAGTTTTGCTTCTACATCTACATGTACTTGTACTTGTACTCTTTCTATTACTTTACATTGGACTTATTCTTCTACTTTTATGTTTACTTTTGCTTCTACTTGAATCCTTACTTCAATTATTACTGCTACTTTATTTATACTACTTTATACTTTACTTTTACTTCTTACTTTTTCATCTTTGTCTTTTTTTTTTTACTACTTTCATAACTGATTTTACTTCTATGTTTACTTTTACTGCTTTTACTATTCCTATGTCTACTTTGACTTTGTTTACTGAGTTTACTTTGACTTGTTTGTCTTAGTTTTTTGCTACTGTTACTTTTAATTTGTACTACTCTGTTTACCTTAGTTTGTCTGGGATGTCGGATTACTTTTGCTTTTACTTGCACTTGTATTTCTTGTCTGAGTTAAGGAGGTGGGAAGGTGCGGAAGGATGGAAAAGGAAATGAAAGGATAAAATTGGGAAGTTGAGAAGCGTGAAATGAAAAAATAATAACACGACAAGGTCACTTCAAGGTGGCAAAAACACTTTACAAGTGGAAATACTTTTTTGTTTGTTCGTTGTTGCTTCTGATAATCCAAATAATATTACTACTACAACTAATAATAATAATTCCAAATGTGATTGATTGATAACCTGATGATGATGACTGGACCGGCTGAACTTTGAACCCTGTAAAGACGGCAGGTAGAGGTCAAAGGTTGCCGAGCGTGACCCGTGCGACGGGGGGGGGTGTTGAAGTTTGAAAAGTAGATGAAGGAAGATGGAGGCGACTTCTTCGTGATCGCTGAGCAAATCAAACACGAGTGCTATAAAAGGTTACAGGTGGGGGCGGGACCTATGGATGGGCGGGGCTAATAGACAGCGGCGGGCTGGGTGTAAAGGCGCTGATGGATGTTCTTATGGGGTTTTGTAAAAGGTCCGCGGGCATGCTGCTACAAACCCTCCTAACGTGTGTGCGTGTGTGTGTGTGTGCGTGTGTGCGTGTGTGTTAGCTGGTAAACGTGAGTAAACGTCCTGTCAGTTGATCTTCTTCTGCACTGAGATGAAAATATGAAAATATTGATTCCACCTGCTGAGCACAACAAGAAAGGATGACTCAGCGATGTGTGTGTGTGTGTGTGTGTGTGCAGGAATGTGTGTGTGTTTGACCTTCACATGCCTTCCCGTGTGCATGGGTGTGTGCAGGTGACACACACACATGCTGCACATATCTTGTCTGGATGAGAATGTTGGGTTCTGTTGGGTTCTGTTGGGTTCTGTTGGGTTCTGTTGGGTTCTATTGGGTTCTGTTGGGTTCTGTTGGGTTCTGTTGGGTTCAGGGGGTGCAAACATCCCAGTGACGGGTTGTGTAGTAAAGACGGAGGGATGAAAATTGGGTCGTGATCGCGTCCGACTTGATGAGAAGCAGATCAGAACCAATTGAGTGACGCAAACATGAAAGGGAACATTTGGGCCTCAAAGCGGCGGCCGTTGTTGCGTCACGCGTGCGCTGGCGTTGCAGCGAGCACCTTTTGTGTCGCGCCTGCGAGGCGGGCCCGGCCCGGTTGTCTCGCTCGCTGGCTCGCTCGCTCCCTGGAGCTTCAAACCCTTTTGATGCGCTGGTCCTCCAGCTCTCAGGCTCCGCCCATTAATAAAAGAGTGCGAGCGACGCCTCCTTTCATGGCGGGAAATCCCCTGGGACGCTCTTCCTCATCATCTTCCTCTCTCATCTTTACTTCCCGCTCTCACCTCACCAGCCGTCTCCATGACGACTCCTCTTCCTCACCTTCACCCTGACTCCTCTTCCTCACTTTCTACTCCTCTTCCTCACCGCCTACTCCTCTTCCTCACCTTCATTCCCCTCCTCACATTCCCCCCTCGTCCTTTTCCTTGTCTTCATCCACCCTCCTCTTCCTCATGTTAATCATTTTCCTCACCTTCATCCTGACTCCTCTTCCTCAGCCGGCTGCTGATCTTCATCACAGAGGAAGAGGAGCATCTGATTCTGTTATTTTTAGTCTTCTTTCATTGGTTACGCGCTGACCTTTGAACCCACCTGCTGTAGACGGGAAGCGGGGGGCTGGCTTTGAAGCTGCTGTTGTCACGGCAACGCTCATTCATCCTGGTTAGTGAAGGATGTCTGGCACACCTGCCGGTAGAAGATGATTGGGTGGTCACGGTCATGTGATCAGACGTTGAGTGAGGTGCGGGGCGAGGATGTCAAATTAAAAGCGTGTTTGTGTGTCTAGTAAAATGCGTCGCTACGATGGTGATGAGAGGCGGCAGGCGTTAAAAACTCATTAAAGTTCTTCAACTCCTCGCCGCACTTTGTCTCGGCGGCGCCTCGGATCAATACGAGTGATCACACGCGTGGTCGTGTTTATTGTTTAATAGCTCGTTTTCCCCCGGCCAATCACAAGCAGGCAGAAGATCGTTAGCCACTTTGGTCGCGTTGCTCGGGAGGGGTTCAGCTTTGCCAATGCGAATGAGGTTCGTGCTTCATCGCTACGCTTTCCAAAACACGCGCGGCCATGATGGCGTCCCGCGGCCTCGCATATCTCGTGACTGAGCGAGGCGAGGAGGATGGCGTGCGTGCTGAGGTGTGCGGGGGCGCGTGAGCGTGCGGCGCCGCGTGTTCCGGCTAATGGCGCGACACAGCGAGGAGATAGATAGCATAATTAAGCACGAGAGAGATTAGGACCCCGTTGGCCTGAGGTGAAAAATGAGCTCGGAGGGTGGAAAGTGTGTGCGTGAGTGTAAAGCCACCATGTAACAAGCCAGGAAGCCTTTAAAGCCGAAAGGCGGCCACGCTAGGACGCCAGCACGCCATGCAGAGCAGCAGCAAGATCAATGATGACAAAGCTCTTTTGCATCCAACATGGAGGATTTGGAGAATCCACTTCCTGCTTTGTCGCCATTCAACAAGGCCCCGCCTCGCCGCGCTAATCCCTTCGTTTTGTTCCGCCACCACCCCCCCAGTGACCCACCTCGGAATCTCATCTCACCCATCATAGCCGTCCTAATTGTACAAGGGAGGTGGAGGGGGTGGGCGGCCTGTGCCTGGGGAAGCTGAGCGGGGGTGTTCTTGGGGGTATTGAGGATTAACAGCAAAACAGATTTGAGCAGAGAATGTATTTGGGAGCCAAAACACACACACAGGAAAATGTGTGCTGGATAGAATTCCACAACAAGCAAAGGAAAAACTGCATTTCCAACATTCCCAGTCCACCCTCCGGTTCCTCGGGAAGCTTCCGTATTTTGCTCATCCTCCCGTTTGAATCGTTTCCTGTATTTGAACTTTCATAGAAAAAAAATCCAGCACCGGAGCGGCACAGATTCCGGTCCACTCAGCAATAAACAGGCAATATCGACGTAACACGTCCTGCTAGAAATTCTGGTGAACTTTTCTGGACAGTACGGAAAATGTCCCTTTTTTCTCTCATTTTCTGGAACATGTCCGGATTCATGTTTGTCATTCAGTTTTCGGCATTTTCCAGGAAAAGTTGTCTTACATCCTGGAAAATGTCCTATATTAGGAGTGTGATTTCCAGCAACTGATTCTCAAGGCGCCGTCTGAATCGGACCCGATTTTCTGACTATTCTATCTTTGTGTGCCCCTCCCCCCAGCCTGCGAGCTGATGAACCAGGGCATCTTGGCGCTGGTGACATCCACGGGCTGCGCCTCGGCCAGCGCGCTGCAGTCGCTGACGGACGCCATGCACATCCCCCACCTGTACATCCAGAGGAACAGCGGGGGCTCGCCGAGGACCGCCTGCCAGCTCAATCCGAGCCCCGGGGGCCGCGGGTACACGCTGGCCGCGCGGCCGCCCGTCCGTCTCAACGAGGTCATGCTGACGCTAGTGGACGAGCTGCGCTGGCAGAAGTTCATCGTCTTCTACGACATTGAGTACGGTACGTCACGCCGCCGCCGCAGTGACGTGACGGTGAGGGGATGATGAAGTAGAAGTGAGACAGCATGCAAACACGCCCCCTGGCGGCCGTGAGCAGCTTTGCATCGACGGAATTGGACTCACAGGAAGTGCGATGATCTTCTGGCATGGAAGGTTGTCAGGGTGGCTCGTTTGCGTTGCAGCAAGTCTTTGTCAGGAAAAGCTTAGTCACACAGTATCTTAATGGAATCGCATTAGGCCTCATGGATCTTCCAGCCTGATCGATACGCGCCAACAATGGAGCGCTTCATTTGGACGCCCGCCTATTGAAGGTGATCTAAGGGGGCGGGCGCCCGCTTGCTGCGGCCGGAACCGCGGCGCCGCCCACAAGGCAGCACAGCGCCACTCGTAGGTCACGCGGTGCCAAACAGCCAAGTAAAATGACCCCACCCAGGTGTTCCTGTTTTGCCACAGTTGAGAAATAGAGAAACACGGTCAGATAACAGAAGGCAACAAATATTTGCCTTCTTGTACAAAATGGACTCACAATGGCGTCCTCCAGAACTAGCGGCAAATCTTGCTTCTTTTGCGAATAAATGACGTAGTAGTGTGCGCCAATCACGAACGTCCCAGTGAATCACACACACGCGAACATTGGTTCCACCTAAAATCAGCTCGCATATGGAGGGCCTTAGAAATGCAGTACATTATAAATATGAACATTTTTCAATTAGGATGAGCGGTGGAGAAAATGAATGAATTTCACATCATCTATACTGTAACATATGCCCCTAAACGGACCAACTTTATCGCTAAATCATACAAGCAGCGTGGGCGGGTCGTTGAAGGGCGGAGCTAGATACGGTGCTGTATGCTGATCGGTAGAGGATGCCGACTTACTCCAATGGGAAGAGGACGCAACTGGGTCCCCACCAATGGAATCACAGGAGTGCCAAAATAGTCACCATAAGCGCTCTACGCAAGTGATGAATTATGCAAACGTATTTAATAGCTCAGCTTCGTTTAGCGTCACGAGTGGGTCGTCAGCTCCGTGTTGTCTCTTGAATGTTTCAGGATGCAGAAAATACGATTCTGTCAGACTATGACTCACTGGCTCTGGGTAACCATGGCAACGCAGCGAAGCCGCGGATGCCAGCAGCTTTTTGGAATTCTCTCTTTGAGCCGCTTGGAAGCACCCAGAGTAGTTTTTGGAACGGAGTGAGAGGTTTTTGCTGGAGTCCAACTTTTCTGGGGGAATCTTTTCAGCCAAAGGATGACTGGCAGCAACGCCTTTTCTTCTTCTTCCTCTTCTTTAGCCACCACGTCACGTCCGGGGGGCAGAGTGGAGGCTTGACGTCCACACGAGCGATCCGTGTGCGTCAATACACAATCCAACAACTAAAAAAACAATATCATGTTACTTGTAATATGATATTATAATAAATGAAGTCGTTTGAATGTGATTTCATGTTAGTTTTAATTAATTATACAATATACTAAACATAAGAATACTAATAAATGACTACATAATTTGTATAGATTAATAATTTGCATAATAAATGGTAAATAACAATTAGTATTAGTTATTATGATATAATGAATACATAATAAATATAATACATGAATAAATAATAAGTATAATATTATAAATATGTAATAAATATAAAATCCTGTCAGTTATTAGTTAATATAGCCAATAATATAATGAATATCTTCGTTGTTGGTAATCTACTAATAAATATAACCAATTATTATGGTGAATATAATCATTTAGCTACTGGTAATCTATTAATAATAATAATCAATAAGTAGTGACTATTAATATAATAACAAATATGATACAATAATAGTCACTATTTGCATAACTCATATAATCAACTAATAGCTACTACTAATACAATAATTAAAGAATGTAATATTAAGGCCGCATCTCTGTGTGGAGTTTGCATGTTCTCCCCGTGCGTGCGTGCGTGCGTGTTATCCGGGTACTCCGGTTGCCTCCCACATTCCAAAAACATGCATGTTAGCTTCATTGGCCGCTCTAAATTGTCCATTAGAGTGTGAATGTTTGTTTGTCTATACCTGTGATTGGCTGGCGACCAGTCCAGGGTGAACCCCGCCTCCCACCCAAAACCAGCTGGGATAGGCTCCAGCATACCCACGACCCTAATGAGGATAAGCGGCATAGAAAATGAATGAATGAATTTAAGATAATAACTACTATGAATTCCCATCCTTCCATTCATTTTCTATGCCGCTCATCCTCATTAGGCTCGAGTAGATGAACTCCCTCTAATAAATGTGGTTGCTATTGTTCATCAATAATTATTTCTACGATCATGAATGAAAAATCCACAGTTAGTGTGACTGCATTGAGATGATGTGAAATGAGGTATAATGACCTCCGAGTCAAGTGTTTAAGCACCGGCAGGTTTGCTTTTTTCCCGGAACGGGATAACATGTAAAGAACACCCGAGCCTACTTGGCAGGCAGCCGTTCAAAATCCCATCAAGTCTTGTGTTGACGAAGCGGTGCGATGGTGCAAATCCCGCTGCTGGAGCATCATCAACAGCACTTTGTGCTTTCATGGCCTCCTTCACAAACGGAGCTGTCATGGAACAGCCAATCAAAAAGCAGGAGGAGCGTTTGGGGACCCAAACGTTTGCTTTGCACCGAATGAATTTGTAGCAATGAAGACATGACCACGGCGCTGCAGCGTGGCTGAAATACCGACGAGCAAGTTTCTCCTCTTCTTCTCCTGCTGGCTGCGTCCTCAGCGAGGAGATGTAGATGGATGGTGTGCCTGGAGGTGATCCGTCTTCTTGCCGCTCCATAAAAGCATTCAGCACATATCTGGAGAGCGGATTAGGATGACATAGCGTCACGCTAACACGGCGAGACGGCGCCCGCTGTGGCGCCGCGCGTTGATCATGATTGCTTTGGATAAATGTCCTGTTGGCGAGCGCGCGTGGACGACCTCGCGTGGCCAGCGCTCGCTCCTTGCGTCTCCGAGCGCACGAGGTGAAGACTGCCGATTAGACAGGAAGTCAATTAGCGGCGTGCTGGCCTTAATTGAGGCCTGGCAGACAATGAAAGCCTTCACCTTATTCCTGGCGCGTGGCCTCTAGCCTGATACCGTACACAGAACATCAGAGTGCGGTATCCGATCTTTCTGTGATTTTACAGCGTGATCTCATTTCTGTGTCGTACATCAGCGTGAGCCCAAACGTGACGTCGTAGCGTGACATCACAGATTGCCATCAAAGCCGAATACCAATGGCGTGATATCATAACGTGACACTTCAGAGCGTGGCATCACACTGTGATATAATTGGTGTAATATTAGGCTGTGATATCATCAAAGCGTGATAACAGTGTGATATCATAGCACAGCAACATAGTGTATCATAATGTGGCATCATATAGTGATATCATAGCATGGCATCGTAGCCTGACATTGAAATGTGATATCAGAGTGATACCATAGCATGACATCGCAGCGTGGCATCTGTGTGATATCGTCGCATCATATCGTGGCATAGTCTGATATCAAAGTGTGACATCATAGCACGATTGTATAGCGGGATATTACGGTGTGGCGTCATAACATCATAAGATGATATCATAGGTTAGCGTCATAAAGTGATATCATGGTGTGAACAAAGCATGATATCATAGTGTGGCATCAGATCATAGTTGGATGTCATAGTGTATTGTGATACCACGTAGCAGGATTTTGTAATGTGATGATATCATCGGGCATGGTCCGGACGCTTTTATGGCCGTGACCTTTAACTGAACGTCTGTCTTTACGAGGCGCCACAAACGGGCGTGCCGCTAAAGTTCACGCCGGTCATTCTTTGTTAATTGTGTTTGGATGATACTGGCAGGGCGGGGGGAGGGCAGGCGAGGGCCGCGGGGCGTTGATGTTCAGCATCAACATGGCCGCCTCATTAGAGGGCCGTTGACTTGCTCTGTCTTCTCGGAGCGTTCGCCGCGCCGAGTTCCTGTCGTTACCATGACGACACGACGCCGTCCTCCCGTCTTCGAGGAGCTCCTTTCAGCGTCTCCTTCGGGCCTCGTGACGTGTCGGCGTGAGGAGCCTCACGTGGGCGCGCCCACGCCGTGCTCGAGCTCGCACAAGAAAGGAAGTCGGTTTGCGTGTGCCTGCTCCGCTCGTGTTTGATTGACACCTGACACGTTGTCGTCTCAGCCCGGGACCCTGGTCCAGAGTGGGACATCATTAGAGATCACAGCTTTTGTAGCTCTGATGGCGGACATGTGGACCGAAGTATACGGACGCCTTCCATCTTGGCGGATTTGGACGCCAGGACGTTCTTCCAAGGCGACCATGCGGTCTCCCGCGGGCGTCCATCTTGAAAGACGGAATAAATGAATAAAGCAAGTCACCAGACTCCAAAAAGCCTCTCAGGGCGCTCGCTGTTCTTCCTCGCTGACGTTGACACAACGCGTTCCTTCCACCCCGTCGCCCGTGTTCGTGTCTGCGACCGCCGATCGTTCCGCTCCGAAGGGCAGCGCGGGAGGACGACTTTTCTCGAAATAGCAAACACACTCCCGCTTTCATCTCTGGAGGGTCGGCCGGCGGCGGCGTCTGCTCATTAGCGTCTCTCGTTAGGCCGGGAAGATGCTCTCAAAGAGCAAACACGGAAGTCCATTAAGGCCAATCAGAGATGGCGCCTCACACCAGACGGACGAGCGGCGTCTTCTCCTCCGCCGCACGTGGCGGTGCAAAAAGACCCACACCGACGCGCCGTGTTTGTTTGCCATCAAAGTGTGGAGCCAGGAAGCCTTTTTATATTTCAGCTTTTGTGAAGACGCACGCGCCACAAAAACATCAAACATAAATGAAGCCGCGGCGCCGACAGACAGCGCCCCCTAGCCGTTTTTTTTTCCCAACTGAAATGTAAAAAACTGCTGTCATTTTACGAGAGAAGAAAAAATGTGAATTTTATACAAGGATAAAGTATGTGTGAAAAAAGGCTTTTTCACCTGCACACATTACAAAGTGTTTTCTTGAAATGGATTGAAATATGTGTTTAATTTTTCACAAAGTGCAGCAGCGACAAGCACCCTTGCATGTGTGGTGGAACACATGACTGTATTGTATTTCTCCCCTTGCAGGAGTGATCTCTGTGGCTGTTGTAGATTTGTTACAATGATTCGCGCGCACATCCTTTATGATATGTTTGACGCGCGCCGAGGTCACGTGACCTGATGCTGTCGCCCTCCCGCCGGGCTGATATACATCCCCCCCCAGCCACGGGACCGGAGACGCTCAATATCTCACACACACAGCATGTCAACCTCATGAAGTTTGCGTGATTATTATTTATTATTGGGGCTCATCCTGTGTGGGTATCGATCCCTTGGCCTTCTGGTCGCCGGCCGAGACCTTGACGCTCGTTGCGTGAAATAATTTAGAGTTGTGTAATCAAAGGCTGTCGTCATGAATGAAGTCATATTTATGTCTTCAGTTCTGTCGTGTGTGCGGGTTGTGTGTGTGTGTGTGTGTGTGCGTGTGTGTGTGTGTGTAGGGCGCCCGTGCGTTTGATCTTACGCTGACGGACGTGTTGGTTGTCGTCGCAGACATGCGAGGCCTTCAGGCGTTCCTGGACGAGACGTGTCGTCAGGGTGTGGAGGTGTCGGTGCAGAGGGTGGACAGGAACATCAGCAGAGTCTTCACCGAGCTCTTCACCTCCATGAGGACGGAGCAACTCAACCGCTACAGGGACACGCTGAGGAGAGCCATCCTGCTGCTCAGCCCCCACGCCGCCCACGCCTTCATACAGCAGGTACCGCAAAACATCTACCCCGTACGTTCACCGCAATCTTCGGGATTGGGATGTTTTTGTGGTTACAGCATAGAAAACCTGAGATTTGCTGTTTAGCATTAGGAGAGCTCTCGAAACACGAAACGGCAGATGCTAGATATTTACATTTATTAGGGCCGAATGCTGAATGTCGGCAGAAAAAGATGCAAAACATGCTGAAATAAGCATATTCTGTGCTAACCCCGGTACCAAGCATGAAGCAGCATGATTGATTCATGCCTTTTCCCATACGTACGCCGCATACACACCAAGTGTGTCGTGCACTTCCTGCACGAGTGTGTGCACGGCGTGAAAACATCTGCTTCTTAATGTGCAACGACAACAAGAGCAACACGTGGATACTCCTTCATTTGGTGGACACGCTCCTGTCACCTCTGGCTGAGAGCAACATGCTAGTGTGTGTGTGTGTGTGTGGGGGGGGGGGGGTAAGGCGAGGAGACCTTGTGACCTCCACAAATGGCGAGCTGCTGATCGTGTTCAGCGTCTCAAGAGCCCAATCAGGCGTGGAAGCGCTGCTCATTAGCTTCCTGTTTGCCGCAGACGCACTCCCAAGTCCCTTCACAACTTGCGCTTATGAAAACAAGTTATGCAAATAAATGTTTACACCTTCTCCTGGACTTCAACGCGCTAACAGCATCTACTGAGTATGCACGTGCGCGCACACACGCGCTTTGTTGGGGCCTGTCCGTCCTGGCGTGTGAAGTGAAGCTAGCAGCAGCAAGAAGCCGTGATTTATTTACGAGACGCAATCAGGGTACCAATTCCACATCCATCTTTGATGGCCCCTCAAAGTGGCCTCATCTGCTTCGTCGTCAGCGACGCCATCAAGTTTTCAACAGGCTCGCGCTTTAGCATCATGCTAGTTTGACCGCCTTAACTCATGAATGTATCTCGTAATTTATTTATCTATAATGTATAAGTCAATAATGTTAATAAATAATAATAACACTGAATGAAATACCTCAAACTTTTTCCACGGAGTGAAAAAATGCAAGGATGCAACTTTTTGCCTCTTGGATATTTTGTAAGGAGATATAAGAAGTATTTATTACGAAAAAGTGCATACACTGTTGCTGAAAAAGCACGTTAGCATCAACTTCACGCTTTTGTCAATTTGCAAATCTTTCTTTTTAAAATAAAATGTATTCCCATGATGTTGAGACATTATTCACCTAAATATTATAACTTACATCCCAGCCATTTCACCAAAAAGCTTTTTTTCTTTAATACTTCAACTCTAAGCTACTAAAAGGACAACCTTTTTCCACATAACATTGCAGGTTTATTTTACGACTTAAATACCACTTTTTTCTCCTAATGTTTGGACTTCTCACCAAATTACAGTTTTCCCCCCGTTTTTCCATTTCACGGTTTCTTCATGTACATTTGCTTCTCATAAGATTTGGACTTTATTCCCATATTATAATTTTTTTCTGCAACCAAATATTCCAAAAGTTTGTTTTGTTTGTTTCTCATATTACAACTTTTTGAAAAAGCATTTTTAAATTATTTAATATTTCAACTGTATGCTACTAAAATTTCAGTTCTTCATGTAAATTTTCTTCTCATAATATCTTGACTTTATCCTACTAAAATTACATAATTTTTTTCCTGATAATATTACAAGTATATTCGGGTAAAACTGACGCATTTGTCTTGTGATCTTTTGACTTTACTCCCATAACATATCCGCCTTTTTTTTCCATTTCAACTTTCTTCTTGTAAATTTTCTTCTGGTAAATATAACTTTATGCCCATAATATTTGGACTTCTGTTAATAACACGTTAACTTTGGCGGCCCCAATGCATATCATTGCTTGCAATGATGTAATATTCTTATTTTGTTATGAAATCCAAGTATAGAAAGTAATATAACATTATCACATTACACAGTTACTATGAATTATCCTCAGCCAACATGTCGAGCGGTTGACCACCGGGATGCAGAGACAGAGGAGAATTCCTTCAATAACCCAATAAGTAGTGCCGAATAAGGCAACAGAAAACGACGGAAAGGCTCCGTGAATCTCTCTGTGAACCCACAAGGACTCTTGGCAGGAGCTACTGTAGGTGACAGCCTGGGCGAGGAAAACTAAGGGGACTGTAGTGAAGAACCAGCAGGGTTTCTGTGATGACGCTGGCCTTACAAACCAATTCTAATTGCCATTGGCAACAGCTGCACCTCCTTCCACGGGGGTAAAGTTGCTGCATCTTCCCCAGCAGGAGGCGCAGCACTCCAAAATGGGAGTGCAGGACAGAAAGTGACCATAAAGCTGTTCATGTTTATTTCCTATGCCGCTTATCCTCATTAGGGTCACGGGGAGGCTGGAGCCTATCCCAGCTGGCTTTGGACGAGAGGCGGGGTACACCCTGGACTGGTTGCCAATCAATCGCAGGGCACATATAGACAAACAAACATTCACACTCACATTCATACCGATGGACAATTTAGAGTCGCCAATTAACCTAACATGCATGTTTTTGGAATGTGGGAGGAAACCGGAGTACCCGGAGAAAACCCACGCACGCACGGGGAGAACATGCAAACTCCACACAGAGATGCCCAACTAAGATCGAACCCTGAACCTCCTGACTGTGAGGCCGACGTGCTACCCATCATCCACCGTGCGGCCCCCATAAAGCTGTGCAGTATGAAAATCAACTGATGATATTGCTGGTGTTGTTTAGTGTTTTGTCAATAAAGTTGAATTGATGGGCATGCCGCAAGGTGTGTGTGCTTTTGTGTCCTGCAGCACAGCGTGACCTCCCCGTCTTTGACTTTGTGTTTACTCCTGAAGTCTCCTCTGAGTCGTGTGATTAGCATTGGCTAGCAACAAACACGCACACCCGAGGTGATTAGAGCCCACATTATTGACCGGCTAATTGTTGCATTAAGAACGATTGCCGCTGATCTCAGACCTGCCACTCATCGCTGTCTGGCTTCGCCCGGCCTCAGTGAGCATGCTAGCGACTTAGCGGCAGGTAAATATAGAGAGGCTAGTGAGAAGGATGCTCCTCCACACGTTCCTACTCTTTCTTGACGATGGACGCCAAAATAAAACACCTGCTTATTCAGCTTTTGTCACTTCTGAGCTTCAGAACCCCTGAAACGCTTCAACGACATTAAAGTTTTGGGTTTTTTTGCTCACGAGCATCAACATAGCGTTAGGGACACCCTCCTCCTTTCACTGCGCGTCAACAAAGTTAATGAGGGTGCTGGTGGGTTCACACACTCAGATGGTGGCAAGGTGTACCACAGAGGCCGTGTAGGGCTATCGACTGCTCCTGTGGCCGTATTGTTTGGGAGAGCCAGTCAGCCGCTCAGGCACCATCGTGGCAGACACACACACCCCCGCACGCAAACACACACACACACACCGTTAGGAGAGGAGAAGATGCCTCAGGATGTGGTAGAGACACACAAACATGGTGTTTGTTGCATACTAAAAGGCAGGAAGCTGCATCACTGGCATTACTACCAACACATGCACTTCATGAACAGCAGTGCGCGCGTGTGTGTGTGTGTGTGTGTGTGTGCGTGCGTGTTTCCCACGAGGCCTTTGGTTAACAAATAACCCTTCAGTGTCAAAGCTTTCATGTACAGTCAAACCTCGGTTTTTGTTACTCACACAAAAACGTACAAAAATCGGAGCCATTTTTACCACCAAGAATTCATGGCAGAAAATAAGAAATAGAAAGCCTGTTTGTGATCTTCTAAATGCTGTTTTTAACATTCTTCAAGCCCTCTAGACATGAAATAACACCCCTACAGTCAGCTCCACACGCCCAAGTTCCCAAACAGTAGACATCCTGTAATAAGAGAAAATAAATTCTAAATGCGTTTTTTAACTATTTGAGCCCTCTTGACATAAAGTAACACCCCTATAGTCACCGTTACACTCCTTATACCCAGTGTAGTAGACATAATAAGAGAAAGTACATAGTATACGGTAGACTCAAGCATGTTAGCATTAGCATGGAATGATACAGTCCAGGACAAACAGACTAGGTTGTTTTACGGGCAATATTGTACGAAAGGCGAAAAAGTGTGTGGTATTTTGTCAAAGCTTTGTTGTAGATAGGGCAGCGTACAAAAACCCACACTAGAGCTGTGTTTTCTGGTTAGTCTCAAAAATGTTTTTATAGTTTTACAATTTCATAGTGTAAAAACCTGTTTTGTGTTGGCATTTTTGGCTTCCCGGGAGACAACAAGAGGATTTACATGATTTCTTATGGGAAAAATCCAGTAGGTTTCGGTTCGAGTCGGCCCTCCTGGAACGGGTTCTACAGCATATGGATCACTGTGTGTATAGTCACAAATGAAAAACCCAAAAACCCAAATCAACAGGTGGCGCTACAAGCTTTGAGCCGATCAGAAAGCATTAGTGATGTGTTAGAAACGACACGGTACGCATCAAAACAAGCCTTTCGTGACACGGATGGGGGCATGGAAAAATATGTTTCCAGAGCGCTTGTGGGAAAAAGGCAGCGTGCCGAATGCATAATATGACCTCTTGTCTCTGACAGCAGAGGCAGAAATAACAAATAAAGCAAACACATAAAGCCTCCTTTTTATGCCGCAACGCTTTCTACCTCGATTCCCGGGATGAAGAATCAGCAGCCAAGACGGGAGCGCGGAGTTTGAAACGATAGCTGCAAGACCTGCTGGGTCACTCACACTGTACACAAGAAATACCGCAATTAGACGCCTAAACGTTCTTCTCGTCTGGAATGATACCCTCCCCGAATCCTTGACGCCTCTTAGCGTGTTCCAAATGATGTTGATAGTCACTTCCACGGCCATGGCTTTCCTTTTCTTTGGCGCGCGGCTGCTTGGGAAGTGAAGTCCACACAAAAGTGAACAAATTTGCACGCGGGCTTGACTACCACGCAACACGAGGGACGCACACGCCGCATCCTTGTGCCGTGTGCACTTTTCTGCCGCTACTCCTACGCCGGCGGGGCTCTCCCGCGATTGCCGACCCGATTTTATGTGGAATTTATTTATGGACGTGCGTACATTACCACAAAACGTCCTGGTGGTAACACCGGCACCACCTGAGTAGCTAACATGAATGTATGCAAGACACATAACACGACTATGTACACTATGCTTACTCTACATGCTTGTACACATGCTGTACACGCATGTATGCATACTCTGTTAATGTATGCATACTCTACATGCTTGTACACATGCTGTACACGAATGTATGCATACTCTGTTAATGTATGCATACTCTACATGCTTGTACACATGCTGTACACAAATGTATGCATACTCTGTTAATGTATGCATACTCTACATGCTTGTACACATGCTGTACACAAATGTATGCATACTCTGTTAATGTATGCATACTCTACATGCTTGTACACATGCTGTACACAAATGTATGCATACTCTGTTAATGTATGCATACTCTACATGCTTGTACACATGCTGTACACAAATGTATGCATACTCTGTTAATGTATGCATACTCTACATGCTTGTACACATGCTGTACACAAATGTATGCATACTCTGTTAATGTATGCATACTGTACATGCTTGTACACATGCTGTACACAAATGTACGCCTACTGACATGACTGTGTGCATGCTGTACATGACCAAACAAAGGCTTTTGTGTGTAATAATAAATAATCAAATGTTTTTGTGTGTGTGCAGGCGGTGGAAACCAACCTGGCGTCCAAGGACAGTCACTGGGTGTTTGTGAACGAGGTACATCTAATTGTTTTTTTAAACAAATTGCATTCAGTGATTGTGAACATGAAGATGCTCCACTCCGGAGGCTTTTTGTCCACACTGTAAAGCGACCCTTTAGGAGGCTGCGCATGAAATAATTTATTCATGAATTGTGATCTATTAGCAGTTGCCATGTTGGCCGCACAGTCGTGGGATGGGGGGCTGGAATCCCCATTTGTGTGTGTTTGTGTGTGTGTGTGTGTTTGGTGTTTGCATGCACGCTAGGCTCATTAGAGACTCTAAGCTGGGAGTGTGAATGCGTGTGTATTTTCCACCGTGATCCTATATCTAAAAAATGCATGGCTGACTATCCATGTTTCTTTTTAAAACATTCCTATTACTAAAAGCTTTTCTTTGGTTTCATTGGAGGATCCAACTTTTTTCCGGTGCAAAAAAGGACTGAAGGGGCCGCTTGGTCATTTTTTGTGGTCATAAAGTCGTCAACAACGCGAATCCACTGAACGGGCTTTTGGCGTCACGTCGGCGGGGTTGACTCGCAACATGCAGCACACTGAGAACGTCGTTAGCCACCAAGACCTTGTTGTCGGGGTGTCCCTTTGAAGCGCTAATGAGGTGATTAGCGGACAACAGGGGAGGTTACTTAAGCGGCGTATCGAGCCGCACATCCATCACGCTGCCTCCGCCCTCCTGTCACGGCGCTAACCGGAGAGGAAGAGGTCGAGGCCTCTGTGGCAATGAGCTCCACACGCGCGTCATACGTCTCAGCATCTCCATGACGACCACGTCTGGGAGAAAGAGTCACGTGACCCGTATGCGTTGCCGGGTCTGCTGGTGGTGGGTTATTTAAATAGATTAATCTTATAATTAATTATTTACACAACAAACATTTTTCTTATATTTGGCATTTTATTAAAAAATGTCGCAAAAAAGAGCGAGCCGCCTCGGAGTGCGCTTTAGACCGCGAGGGGCCCACAGCAGCACCCGCCGCTCGTTGAGAAGAGCGTTACAGAAATTCCCTCGCCACTTTGTTCTTCCAATTTTCCGGCTTTCAAAAATAAATAAATTGTTTTGTGGTTGAATACAGCCTATTATTAGTCATTATTCTATTATTTATTTAAAAAAACATATTTAGGAAAATTGTAGGTATTTTTTCCTAACTTAAGGATTTTCAAGCATAAAAAAGCTAAAAGAAGCAAATATAAGGCATTCAGACACATGTAGTATTCTATACTGGTCACTAGGTGTCAGTAATGGTACACTGATGAGACAGTACAGACCAG
Source organism: Oostethus manadensis (assembly GCA_024372805.1). Lineage (NCBI taxonomy): Eukaryota > Metazoa > Chordata > Actinopteri > Syngnathiformes > Syngnathidae > Oostethus > Oostethus manadensis. Next base: position 1,815,966 of record QODF01000129.1, read on the forward strand.
GAAGTTCTGAAAAGAACAACAACAAGGAACTCTCGCAATGCTAACAATGCAATGTGTGAGTTTATATTATTTCTATTGTATGCCTTATTTGCTCTAGGTGCTCTCAGTCTATAGGGTTGGTATTTCATGTATAAAGGCTTCTAACAAAAACATATTTAGAAGTTTGTAAACACGTTATCTATGTCTAATATGTCTTTTCTCCTAAAATATCTACTATATTGGGTAATAGGAGTGTAAAGGCGACTAAAGGGGTGTTATTTTATGTCTAGAGGGCTCTAATCATGATTAAAAAATGTATTTAGAAAGTCGTAAATGGATTTTCTATGCTGTAACTACAGAAATATTCCATTAATAAACAGGAAATACTACTTTGCGGTAATTGACTTATCACAGTCAAGTCTGGCACCAAGTCACCGAGATAAACGAGGGATTACTCTGTATAAGTTTTGCTATGGAGACAATGGTGCGTTTAAGGACTGAACAAAGTGTGAAATCTCAACGCTGGAGAAAAAACATTATCGTTGAACCATTAAGACATAAACTTTTTTCTTTTTAAACCGTGGTACATGTATGCAGTACATTTTCCTGTGTTACTACGTATTTATGAATTATTACCCTTTGGGAGGAATAAGACGTGTTTTCTGTGGGAAAAATGGACAAGGACCTCGACCAGTACTATTATATTGGGTAAAAGGAGTGTAAATGTGACTATAGGGGTGTTGTTTCATGTCTACAGGGCTCTAATTAAGTTAAAAAGTGTATTTAGTGTTTTCTATGCGCCAACTATCGAAGTAGTTAGTAGAATCTTAGGTCCGGAACCAATTAACCACAATAAGTGATAGCTTACTGTACATGCTGTCACGTCAAAGTCGGCAAAAGTCTCTTCTCTCGATTTGTCGCTTGTTGCTTTCTAGAAAAAGAGCATCTGGAGGGGTCGGATTAGTCGCTAAATATAGCAACCAAGTCCCGCTACTGGAGCAGTTCAGTGGGAGCGTTTTTGGGAATAAAGAGAGGTGCAATTCAACACAACTTGCATGCACGGAGACAAATATAAATCAATAAAGTACAATCTTAAAAGACAACTTTTACAGACAATGCCTGACTATTCATGCTAAAGTGTTGCCGGTGAAGAGTCACATGCCTAGACACCCATTTGAATCAGGGGATAATCATGTGGAGAACTTGTTTGGAGACAAGAGGCAGATGTTCATCAAGTCAGTGTGACAATAATGTGTATTTTAGCAGAAATACACACGGTATGTACTTCAGTGCATAACTTCAACTGGTGTTAGCCAGATCAGCAAAGCTGCCACCGAAAGCCTTCCCTTCCTGACACGCTTATTGTTTCTTTCCCACTAAATAACCCCGCCCCTTCATCCCATCCCAGGGATGATGTGCCTGCAGCAACTTCATCATTTTTACGTGCGGGAGAGCCAGGAGTTGTTTCTGCGATGGGTCGTTGATGAAGTTGTGACGGTGATTAAGCGTGACAGCGTGCGTAGTTCATGTTGCACACGTTACACCGTCAATGTATGGATTTTCAGATAGAAAGCTTCTTTTATAGAGCACTTCGTCACGCCGCTGAGTTATCACTCCCCCGTGGACCATGACAAAAATCTATATTTACATTCCGAGGGCGGCGGGCCAGTGGACAAAAGTATTGGTGCCCGACCAGGAAGTGAAAAGTGAAGAAAAAGTGACTGATTGCAAATTAAGTAGGGGTGGCGAGACCAGACGATGCACGGCGCGTGATATGGTTGGCCGATATGGACCTTAGCATGTATCGTGATATTTTTGGGACGTATCATGAAAAGACCATCTAGTTCAATTCTTCTTCAAATTAAATCTTTCCTATTCGACTGAGTGGATAAATAACGTGACACTGCGTAAGTCGGTTTACTTTTCTTGTCGTAAGGAAGGCCATGTGCAAAAGCGTTTTGTATTTTTGACCGCCCAACAGCGGTTCATCGGGGTTAGTTGGTTCCAGACCCGACTGTGATTTGTGAATTTCCATGAAATACGATTCCTTATTTTGAAATAGAAATTTTTCATAGTTAGAGCATTAAAAAAACTGTTTAAATACACTTTTTGACATTTTAAGAGCCCTCTAGGCATAATATGACAGCCCTTTACACTCTTACTACCCAATACAGTAGACATAACAAGAGTAAATCAGACACATTAGGCATAGAAAACCTGTTTACGACATTCTAAATATGGGGTTTAACATTATTGGAGCCTTCTGGCATGAACTAACACCCCTATAGTCACCATTACATTCCATTACCAAATATAGTAGACATAATAAGAGAATGGCATACAAATAAGACATATAGACTCAAGTAAACAATGGCAAATAAAGAGAGAAGGGGAGGGATCTGGAGCTGAATATGACAGAACGTCGACGTGAAGGTAGCAGGACGGTTTGGGTGGGGGAGGAACGAGCCAGCGTAGCATTCAGCTCGGTGCAGTAGCATCACCCAAGCTTTACTAGTGTGACAAAGAAGCTATTTTTTGCTGTTATCTGGGATCTACCCTACTTCTAATCCATCTAGTGTGTTGCTGCCTTGTGTTGCGTTTGTGTGAAAACGTCCTCCACAGGAAATCAGCGACACGGAGATCCTGGAGCTGACCCACAGCGCGCTGGGCCGCATGACGGTCATCAGGCAGATCTTCCCGCTGTGGAAGGACAGCAGCGCTCGATGTCAGCGACACAACCACCGCATCTCCTCGCTGCTGTGCGACCCTCAGGAGGGATACCTGCAGAACCTGGAGGTGAAGATAACATCTTTGTGTCTGGGAAAATGTCGCCGTCCGCGTAAGCGCACCGATCTGCCGTCCGCATCCATAAATTCATGAGCGCGTCCCTGGAGGCCGCCGCCCACGCTCGGAGGCTGCCGGAACGTGCTGAGCAATAAACACAGACGCTGACCTGAGAGCACAAAGTAACTCCCGCCTTCCCGTCCAAAACACCGAGAAGCACCTGTATGACTAACTCACGGGAGTGTGTGTGTAGTCAGGAAAGGTTGCAAAGCAAAGCATGCTAAATGGGAATGCGTACGTAACCAGGAAACATCATAACCACCCAATGTATGATATCGTAAAGCGAGGACCGCCTCTGTTAGTAACTTGTGGGACTGCATACGTAAATACAAAACCAGGACCGCCAGCACTAATAACTTCGGGCTGTGTGCTATGAAGTTGAAGCTACAGAACATAGGAAGTACCAAGCTTTCCAGGGGACTGCGTACGTAACCACCAGACGTTCGAGAGATGTTTTCAGGCCGGTGTAGCTTGTGCTCACTTCTCCCTCCCCCACAGGTGTCCAACCTCTACCTGTACGACAGCGTGCTGATGCTGGCCAACGCCTTCTACAGGAAGCTGGAGGACAGGAAGTGGCACAGCATGGCCAGTCTCAACTGCATCCGGAAGTCCACCAAGCCCTGGAACGGAGGCTGGTCCATGCTGGAGACCATCCAGAAGGTACGGTACAACACACCTTTCTAAAAAGCGTTGATAGGAGAACATATTTAGGAGGGCAGAGGAAAGTTGAATTCTTCTAAAAGCTCTTTCACTTAATAGCCGCCTGCATTTTATTGCATCCCTCAGCATTTATGAAGCTAATGTTTCAGCTCAGCAGTAAATTGTCTTTTCGGGACGCTAATCATTAGCTTCAGAGAACCGTTTGACTTTGAACATTGACTATGCGAAGGACTGCGTAGAACCGCCGCCGCACATGTCAAATGATTAAAGACTCCAATTGCGTTTTTCCAGCCTTCCGTGCCGTTCAGGCGCCGTTCTTGCCACCAGCTGCTAGTAAATGGGAAGGAGCGAGCATCACAAGCGCGCCGGCACCACGACTGACTGGAGGCAATGGGAATCCAAACATTTGCCAGGATTCATTCCCGCGCGCTGACAGCCGCCGCGACCTTTGTCGCTGCCAGAGGAAGGTTTTTTAGTCTGCGGCGCTACCTGAAGTAATGGAAGGCGGGAAATGACATTTCATCTGTGGCCTTTCAGCTGAACAAGACGTGCTGCCGGCTGCAAGAATCGCCAGGCCAATACCTTCCGCGTTTGCAGTGTTGATCAGCGACGGATGTTGTGTTTGATGCCGTAGTCTTGTGACTTCAGGGTCCCTTCCGCCCAATCGGTGCCATTTATTGGATAAATAATAAACAATAAAATAAAATAACAATAAAGTTAATTGCAAATTACATTTGTTTAAATGTACTTATAAATACACGTTCATTTAAATAATAAATATATATATATATTTTTTTAGTAATAGTTTTATACATTTTAAACTAATTTGTACACTGAAAAAATAGCATTATTTGTATCGATCCTATATTTTCTTTGTTTTTGTTCGTACAGTATAATATAACGATTTTAATATATTTGTTTTTAATGTCAATAATGATCTTTTTTTCCTCAAAATATTATGACTTTATTTTCCCAATATTTCAGCTTTCTTCTCATACGATTACCGTTGTTTTTTTCCATTTCTCCCGGTGTTTTCTTTCTGTATTTTTACAATATAATAAATATATAAATGAACAGCCGCGGGCAGCAAATGGCACACCCTTTGGACACCCCTGCCCTAACATTACCCTCCCTCTGAAGAATGCGGTCACATGAGCCACAGGAAGTGGGCAAAAGTATTATTTTTCTGTGTGTTCTATTGATGATGATATTTCAGCTATAAGTAGGCAGCAAATATGTCGTTGTTGAATCACTGTATCAACATGCTAATATTGCTAATATTTATTTGTTCATTTCATGTATTTGCTAATCCCACACTAAAAACGGGTAGGAAAGTTGCTTGGGCTGGGCCAACACACATTAGGAGTACTTCAGTATGAGTATTATAACAAAAACGACAGGAATGGAGGTTTATTTTTGGAGCACATGGCACCGACTTGACTTTGAAAAGACGACTAGAGCAGCAGACTTTGAAGGCCGCCAGGCTGGTAGAAGCAGGAAAAGGGGAGGCGGGAAGTGTAAATGTCGTCACGTCCCCAGGGCAACATCACGGGTCTGACGGGGACGATGGACTTTAAGGACAGCGGCGCCAACTCTCACGTCCACTTTGAGATCCTCGGCTCGAGTTTCAGCGAGACCTTCGGCAAGGAGGTCAAGAGGGTGAGTTTGCGCCTTTTTTCCAGCCCGCTAAAGTGTGACAAAAACAAAACTTTTGGTGTTCGATCAGGTTCTCCTCAAGTGCGACCGAGCTGCCATGGTGGCGGCACCAACTGGGGGTCTGGCATGCTCCTGCTGGCTTTATTACACACACGCCTGTCACCGACCCTCACGTGCATTCCTAATATCCACTGCAATCCTTATTATCATCCACACACACACACCCAGCAAGGCTGCAGTAATGAAGATTTGATCATGTGGCCGCTCGCTCTGAATTATGAGTTCATCTGTAGTTAATATTGGCCGTGCTAAGAACACAAAGCCGCACACACACACACACACACACGGGTGTGTGCGCATATAATGAAGCCCCCCTTAAGCTATTATCCCACTCACATCCACAGAAAGAAGCGTGAAGACATTATTAGCACAGGCAGCTTACTGGAGTGTTTTACACGGCTCGCTAACACACACACACGCACACGTATATTGATACACAGACTTGTAACTTTAATATCCCATTTGTTCCCCTTATAAAATATCATGATGATATAGTCCTTGGTGTAGTTGTATGATGATAACATACCTACGGAAATAAGTGTAAGGATTTGTATTTAGGTGTGAAATACAGTCGTCCCCCGCTGCCTCACACTTTTACTGCTCTTGCTTTCGCGGCTTCACTCTGTCACGGTTTTTCAAAAATCTGTTCATTAATAAATCACGTTAGTCAAGACAGTATGCATATTTAAGCAAGTTCTATGCATTTGTCTGTCTAAATAAAGCATTTCCAAGCATAAACCTGGCCAAATGATGTCTAATACAAATATAAGGCATTCAGAGACGCTGGATGATATGTAGTAATCTACATTGGTCACTAGGTGTCAGTAATGTAATGTTGATAAGACATTGGCCACTTAGGACGTACTGGACAGGAGAGGAAGTAACTCACATGTGGGAGTCTATATTAAGTCTTATTTTCTCTTATCATGTCTACTAAACCAGGTTTATATTTCATGGAGGCTCTAACAATGGTAAAAACCGGTTTTCCACGCTCTACGTAAATATTCCATTTAGAAATAAGAAATCATTACTGTTTGGTCTGGAACCAATTTACCGAGATAAATGAAGGATTACTGTGTATAAGTTTCACTATGGTGAATACGATGCGTTCAAGAACCACCAAACACAGTGCAAGACATTTACAGCAGCACACACGCACAATTTTCACGTATTACGTCTACCAGATGGGCTAATACGAGTGTAAGGGTGACTACGAGGGTGTTATTTCATGTAGAGGACTCTAATAATGCTAAAAAAACATATTTAGAAGGTCATAAACAGGTTTTCTATGCTCTAACTACCAAAATATTCCAAATTGTGAATAAGGAATCGGTGGAAATTCACTTATCGCAGTGGAGTCTGAAAGCAATTCATGGCAATAAACGAAGGATGGTTGTATATAGAAATGTATTTTTTGTTTATTACTTTCTGGGTAAATCATAATAGAGATAAAAGAGAGCAGTTAATGAACATGATGCCTGGGCTGTTTTGTGTAAGTACCACATGAAGGCAGCATCACTGAGACGGCCAAACTAGAATGTTCCTCCACGTTACTGTCAGGCCGACCTCAAGTGAAAAGCTCAAGAACAAGTTAAAGAGGACATGTCCCTCCTTCCTCCCCCTGCACACTTGATGTGATACAAATGTTCCTGTCCCAGCCCTCCCCCTCCGTGTTTCGCCTCCATACCTGATGGAGATTGAAAAGTTATTTCCTGGTTTCCCGTGCGTGGCGGGGGGGTCCTTCAGCCCTCCCCCGTGTGTTATCTCATCTATCTGATGCCCGATGCAGCTTGTTGTCACTAAATCGGCCCTCCCATACCCCCTCACTCGCACCGCCGCCACCAAAGCAGGTATTTTGTCCACTGGCTGAGTGTGTGTCGGAAAACATGACGCTTCCTCGCCCACAGTCCTCACGGGAAGTGTCAGCCAATTGCTGTTTTCAATCTGATGGAGGCCCCCCCCTCTGGAGGACAACATGTAGACGAAAGTCTCTCCGACTTCTAATGAGGACCACATTGAAGATGTCTAGACGACGCCGAGGGCTCGGCAAGAAAGAAAATTTAGTGCTGCGAGTGTCGTCAAACAACAAGATGAATGAACTGGACTTTACCCCTGCTTCTTCACTGGACTATATACTGTGTGTACTAATATGTATACTATATACACATGAAACAGTCACCTTTACACTCAGTTTACCCAATATAGTAGTCATAAAACAAGACATATAAGACAGAAAACCCAGTCACAACCTTCAAAATATGTTTTTTTTATATTATTGAAGCCCTCTGGACATAAAATAACACCCCTATAGTCGCCTTTACACTTCTATTATCTGTATATTTAGTAATATTGTATATATATAGATTATTATTATTATATATTATATATACATGAAACAGTCACCTTTACACTCAGTTTACCCAATATAGTAGTCATAAAACAAGACATATAAGACAGAAAACCCGGTCACAACCTTCAAAATGTGTTTTTTTAATATTATTGAAGCCCTCTAGACATGAAATAACCCCTATTAGTAAACATAATAAGATTAAATAAAAAATTTAAAACATATTATAGACTCCCACATGTTCCTTTTTTACTGCCTGTTCTCGACAGTACTTCCTGCGGTGACAGTTGTCTCATCAGTGTACCATCACTGACTCCCTGTGACCAGAATAACACGTAGCATGACACTGTCTTTGATGCGTCTTCTGAATGCCTTACACAGTCATCCCTCACCACCTTGTGGGTGCAATTCCACTGCTTCACTCTGGCACAGTTTTTCAAAAAACATTCATAAATCAGCCAAAGTCAGAGTAACAAAAACATCGTCTTATTTAAAACTACTTTACACATTGTTTTACACTTTGCTGAAGCAAAATGCAAATATATATGGAATTCAGGCGATGCATTCAAGGACGTTGCGATGGTATGTAGTATCTTACACGGGTCACTAGGTGTCAGTAATCTTACATTGATACCACAATAATGATAACACTACTTCGCGGAAACTCACTTATTACGCTCGGGTGTGGAACCAGTTAAGCGCAATAAACGAGGAATCACTTTATTTGCATTTTAGTTCGTTTAGCTATTTTTATGCTTGAAAATGCGTAAAATGTGTTGGATTTCCAAAATGTCCTTTTTGTAACTAATAATAGTGTGTCGTGTGTAGTAGTAGCAGCACTGTGCATCGCTTCCCAAGCATCATGTTTAGCCTGCTGCGCTAGCGTGAGCGCTCATGAAAGAAGGTATCTTCATGGGAAATGAGTCACAGTGTGCACAAAAACAACAAGAACTGGCAACTTTTGTGTCGGGTTTATGCTTTCCAGTAGAGAAAATAATGTGAAAGTGTTCTCTAATGAAGCAGCTTGCACCCTCCCACAGTGAAATCCATTTTATCTCCCGGTCCGATCCCCCGTGTGCCGCAGAAGCGCTGAGGAGCTTTGCATCTATTTAGTCCGGCCGGGAAACGACTGTCCGTAATGGGGACGCCGCATTGTCTCTGGCCCCTCTAAAATGAATCCATCAGCGACGTCGGAGAATGAAAATGAGCCTCGGGCGCCGCTAATTTTGACTCCCCGAGGTAATCTGCAGTGGTTAACAACAATTTGGGCCTCTGGAAAGTCAAAGCTTGCTCGTCTCTGTGAATAATAATCATAAGACGCAGCCTCGCTGTCCTATCACAGACGTCCACTTAGGCTCAGCCACAATGAAGCCTTGTTAGCTGAGAGGCATCATCACGTCATGGGATCATGGCGGACATGCAGCTCCATGGTGAGAAGTGCGGGAAAAGGCTGGCATCTGTCCGCACATCCACACGAGAGGAACTCGACGCCGCTGTAGCCTTTTTGGATGTCAGGCGCGGGGGTTGGGGTGGGATGGGCGGTCGGGGGCGGGGAGGCCTGACATTTGCGCAAAAGCGGAGCAGCGAGGAGGAGGAATAATGCATGAGCGGCGCCGCGGCGAGCGCACTGCAGATTTATTCCTCGTGTTCGAGCTCCACGGGGGAAGACAGCGGAACGTCAGTACACGAGCTATGAGGTTGTTTATCCGATGACGTTTATTTATTGACTGCTTCTGAAAGGGAGAGAAGCCCAGGAAAGAAACGCGAATCTTTATGCCTTCAAACACATAAAAACACATCCGCAGTGCATGCCAAGGCAGCAGGTGGCGCTGCCAAGTCTAGTGTGTCAGGCCAAATGATGCTACCACGCAACCAAGTAAAACACATACAGGACATTTCAATACAGCGGAACCTTGGTTAGCATGTTTTTCCGATATGGTTAAAAATGTTGCCTTGGTTTGTGTACATTTTCCGGTTTAGGTGTAATATAGCGCTCGTCTTGTCGTGGTAATAATACACTGCGCGAGTCTAACTTTTATCATTAAACGTCTCTGTTGGCACCTTGCCGCTACACAGACACAGGAAGCGGAAGTCACCCGCCTGTGATGTCATCAGCATTGATTGTGTAGTTCTTTGCCACCTAACACAGTTACACAGCAAATCCCAAAAATGGTAACATGAAACACATTTTCATGGTTTAACATAATTCTGAATTTGTATAAATAATGAAATGAAATTGATGAATGAAAGTTTAAGGTAACTTTTAGCCTCACTGGCACTGACACAATGTGGCAGCGAGATTAAGACAGACACCACCTACCTGTTTTGCCATGAATTATTTCTTGAATCCATGGCTGCTTTTCTTTTAATCACATCTGCAAAATAACCCAAAATGTAGCCAAAGCAAGCTGTAGACCTTGAGGCTCAAAAAGTTACACGTCTTAGCTTTACGTCCCAAGACTGTTATAAAAATGAGAGAGTCATCTCTCGCCACTTTGCAGTTTAAATGTACTGGCTTCACTCTATCCCAATTTTAAACAAATGTAGTAATGAATAAATCTTGCTGTTTTGTGGTTGAATATGGCCTATTATTAGTCAAAATTGGTCAAGTGGTTGGTAAAACCCGCCTTTTCTGGCTTTTTTGCAATAAAAAACATTTCATTCATCCAACAATCACTGAACGTCAGCCTTAAGCTATCAGGAGAGGTTGGGGGGGGGTTGAGCAGTTTTAGGGTTACCCGCATTAATTTGCTATCAGCGGGTGGTCTCGGAAGGAAATACTGTAGTGAGGTTCTACTTCATTTGAGTGTTCAAGATGATTGAAGTTGAAGATGTTGAAGATGAAGAGGCTGCGTTCTTTACACACACCGTGCCAATATAGCATGTCATACATTGTAGGCCCCTTTAATGTCTTTGTTTGCTTTTCTTCTAATTACTGCCAGCCAAGATGTGATCATTTGCGCCCCAGCTTAATGAACGCTGTCACATGGGCGAGCGGCGTGGTGGCCATTAAGGAACAATAAGATGAGCGTCGGCGTCGTGTTATCACAGCGGGATAATGAACATGTCCTGTCACGTTGTTTGTTAGCCGTCGCCGCTAATGTGCACTTTGTTGTTTTATTCCTTTTCAGCTGAGATGACAAGTAATCCTAATGCGACAGGCACAACTCTTATCTGATGCATCGATAGCGGTCGAGTAGGATTTGGGAGGGGTCATTAGGAGCCTGTCTCCATGGCGACCGGGATGCTTCCTATCAGGCCGACACACACAATCAAGCATGAATGCGCCCGCGGGTCCATTGTGTGAACGGCCGGCTCGACCGCTGACAAGAAGCATCTGCTCGCAATCAAAAGCACATTGTGGCTCTGGACTTTGTGGTCACACTCGCCGCATCGCCTCGCCCGGCAGAACCGCTCGGCACGGACTCTGCTCACATGCATGCCTCTCACCACAAAGTTTTAGGTTTCTGTAGCTCCTTGGGTCACCTTCTGGAAGCTTTTAGCTTCTTCCCCTTGGTTAACCTGAACGAGCAGATGTAGTCCGGCAGAACAACACGACCTTACACACGCCGTTTGGACAAATAGCCGCTCAGACATGTCAGTCTAATTATAACAGTGTGTGCGTGTGTGTGTGTGTGTGTGTGTGTGTGTGTGTGTGTGTGTGTGTGCATGTGCTGCATATGAGCTCTTGATGATCCTCAGGGGGACGTTTGGGGGAGTGTGCTGGTCCATGTTGAGCTAATAAGGTAGTTGTGTGTCCTGGCTGATGGCATGATGGTCACATGATCATTTTTCATTGTCATTACTACTTCAACCCATAAGAATCCCAAAAAGAATCCAGGAAGCATTTTGGGGTGGTTGTCATGTGACAGTGTCATGCCAAAATGGCAAAGGAGCGAGTTCATTTCCCAAAGCTTACTTTTTACCATGAAAGCTAATTTTAACAAAAAAGTATATACAAACATAAAGTCAACTATATTTTTTTAATGATATTACCTCGCTACACATAAGCTACCCATAAACTCCCCATAAGATACCCATAAGCTACCCATAAACTCCCCATAAGATACCCATAAGCTACCCATAAACTACCCATAAGATACCCATAAACTACCCATAAGCTACCCATAAGCTACCCATAAGCTACCCATAAACTACCCATAAGATACCCATAAGAGGCCACGGTAACACCCGTGTCCCCAAAATTTTAATCTAGCTCATTTTCAAAAGCTTTTGTTTTGTTAACATGAAAGCCGATTTCAAATTAATTTCTCAATAGTTTATCAAATGTTTCAATACGGCGTCAAATATTACAATTCCACATCCTTTCAACCGTTTTCTATGCCGCTTACCCTCATCAGGGTGGCAGGTAAGCTGGAGCCTATGCCAGCTGACTTTGGGCAGGAGGCGGGGTAGCCCCTGGGCAGACATACAAACATTCACACTCCCAATTTAGAGTCGCCAATTAACCTAACATGCATGCTTTTGGAATGTGGGAGGAAACTGGAGTACCCGGAGAAAACACACACACGCACGGGGAGAACATGCAAACTCCACACAGAGACGCCCAACCGACATTCGAACCCTGAACCTCCTGACTGTGTGGCCAATGTGCTACCCACTCGACCACCACGCGGCCCACAATTCAACGTTTGTTCCAATATTTCTTCATAGAAAACAAGCGGTGGAAGAAGCCATGGTGACACGCATGTCCCCAAATTGGCAGGCTGTCAGATAAGCTAGCTCGTTACCAAAAGCTTCTCTTTTGCCATTAAAGCGCATCTATTTTAACAATAGTAATGCTTTCATAGGGTGTCAAATATTACAATTCAACTTTTCTTACTGTATTTCTTCAATGAATTTGTGGAAAACATGCAACAGAAGCCAAGTAGCTCTGAGCCTTAAACAAACAAAAAAATGGCAGTTTGTCAGGTAAGCTTATTTGCAAAATGTTTTTTTTTAATCATGAAAGCTGATATTAAATTATTTAACAATAGCAACTCTTCAGCAATGTGTAAAATATTACAGTTCAACTCTTCTTGCTATATTTCTTCAATGGATTAATAGAAAACAAGCTACACACTTCCAGACATCCTCACTCCCCCAAAAACCTCCACTCATCCCATTATTATTATTATTATTATTATTATTATTATTATTGTTAAGGACCTTAATGCCTCCTCCACCCCCACATGCTAAGGCCACTTCATCAGCGGCCACTACAGACCCTCCCGGATCCCCTCCCGAATCCCCTCCCGTCCCTACTCATCCATGAACAGTTCACACGACTTATCCCCCACAAGGCCTTGACGGTGTCTCAACCTCCATCCAGAGACCCTGCGCACGAACCTGCTTTAAATCCTCCGCCATTGTTCCTGTCCCCAAGAAGCCATGGATCACAGGACTTAATGACTACTGACTTGTGGCGCTGACATCCATAATCATAAGGTCTTTAGAGCGCCTGGTCCTCTCCGACCTCAAAAGCTTCACCGCCCCCTTCGTGGACCCGCTTCGTTTACAGAGCCAACAGGTCTGGAGGCCATACAAGTCAACCTGGCCCTCCACTTCATCCTGCAGCATCTGGACTCCCCAGGAACCTACTTCTGGATCCTGTTTGTGAACTTTAGCTCTGTCTTCAACACTATCCTCCCTGCTGCAGGACAAGCCCTCCCAGCTCAACGTGCCCAACTCCATCTGCAAGCAGATAGCGGACCTCCTGACAAACCGCAGGCAGCATGTGCGGCTGGGGAAGACTGCTGTGTACTTCCCTCATTGCTCTTCTCTCTGAAGAGCAACTGCTGCACCTCCAGCCATCAGTTTGTTAAACTGATTAGGCGTGCGGATGATATCACCCTCCTCGAGCCCATCTCCGATGGTGATGAGTCTGCCAGCAGTAGTGAGAGCTGGTGATGCGGTGCGGTCACAACAATCTGAAACTGAACGCCCGGAAGACGTTTGAGATGATCACAGACCTCAGGAATGTGGAGCCCGGGCTTTTAGTTCATCTGCTAGTGCTGATCGGTTCTCTTTTCAGTCATGTTCATACCCATCATCACCCATCATTTGATTGCAGCAGTAATTCTGGCTTCCTACGGGTGAATGTTTTGATAACTTGTGTGTTGTGTGGTTGACATCCTGTCTCCTGGTCTTCTTTGCAGCTGGCAACTTGGGACGCGGTTAACGGTCTGAACGGGAGCCTGAAGGAGAGCCGCATTGAGCATGGCATGCAGGGAGTGACGGTCAAAGTGGTCACGTTGTTGGTACGACGACACCTTGTTACTACTTCTTACGTCAACAAGTTTAGACGATGGCAATGTCAACGTAAGAGTACTGCACCGAACCAAACGGAACCGAACGTGGAGATGCATTTTATCTCTTTTTAATTCAAATTTTGAACACTATTTTGTATTGAATGGAGACTCATGGGTACTTACTTACTCACCCCTGCTGCTGGTAGCTAGTGGAGCGAATCAAGTCAATGAATAGCTCATAAAAACATGAGTCAGTAAAAGGAATTGAGTTTTCCACAACTATTCTATTCCCTTGTGCGCTTTGGGGGGGTGACGTATGCCAATGCATTCAAATGAAGTTGCATTATGAACGGCCCGTTCTTCAATCCTATGTTTTTATATCTGCAAATAGATTTGCACGGTTCACTTAAGAGAGCCATTCAAAACACTTGCGTCAAACATCCAAACCAAACAAGAGTGATGGCAAACTCTCTTCCTTTGCTGACTCATCAGTCACTCCTATGAGCAGCAGCGGCAAGCAAGTGAACGAGTCAACTGAAACCAGTACCCTTGGGTCCCAATTCCGAAAACCAAAGGCCTGCCTGTTTTCCCTCTGTGCAAGAAAGATAACAGCTGTTAGTAATAGCGATGGGTGTTACCAAATTCTTTGATTCGATAAAATACGATTACTTTTTGGGCGTTTTTGTCGGGGGGTTTACCACAAAGAAATACATGACAAATACCAGGCATCCAACAACTAGTCATAGGAAATGTCAAAACTCCATAATATTTACACCATGTAACCGAAATAGCTGGGGCAAGGATGTCCGCTTCAAATATCAAGTTCAGTCGTAATACCTTACAATAGTAATCCATACTCAATCAATGACCAATATCAACATATCGATACCACAGAATGGACACTCCCATAACAATGGCATAATACGGTGTCACATTTCATACTGGTAATAGCATTCTAATGTTTATAAATAATTGGATTAGGCATTACTGGAAAACAGTAACACCCTTACTCCCAATGCTGGTCCACACGTGTGTAAAGTGAGACCGACTCCTCTTCCTCGTCTTTTTGAGGGGATGAGGGATCGGTGGTGCATCTGAGTCTGGGGTCTTGATAACTTTTTGCAATAAAAACAGCCGAGCGGCTGCAGCGAGACACTCGTCAAACCAAGTGAAACTAATACCTTCACCCTGTTCTCGGGAGACACCCCCAGCTTCCCCGGCGCTACACCGATCGGCCCGCTGCACAGCTGCTCTGTATTAACTAGAGCCTTAATCCTCTCCAGCTTGGTCAGGTGTCACGCTCCGTGCCGTGATGACCTCCAATCCAAACACTCCGCCTTGACACAGTAGAAATAAAATAAATAGAAATAAAGTTGTGCTTGTCGCAGGAGGACCCGTTTGTCATGGTGGCTGAGAACATTCTGGGCCAGCCCAAAAGATACAAAGGTTTCTCCATCGACGTTCTGGACGCCCTCGCCAAGCTCCTGGGCTTCAAATATGAGATCTACCAGGTTGCTCTTGAAAATGTGACTCGAAAGCATTGAAATGGGAGTCATCTCCGTCCTGACTGCTGCTTTGAATGTTCCTCCAGGTGCCCGACAGCAAATACGGATCTCAACTTCCCAACGGCTCCTGGAACGGGATGATCGGCGACCTCATCAACAAGGTAGAACATCAACTGAGCACCACGCCAAACCCTGGTCTCTGATTGTTTGATGTGCTGCATGTGACCCTGCAGAGAGCCGACCTTGCGGTGTCGGCCATCACCATCACGCCGGAGCGGGAGAACGTGGTGGACTTCAGCAAGCGCTACCTGGACTACAGTGTGGGCATACTGCTGAGAAAACCTGAAGAGAAGATCAACATCTTCTCCCTCTTTGTGCCCTTCGACCTGGCCGTGTGGGCCTGCATCGCCGCTGCCATCCCCGTGGTGGGCGTTCTCATCTTCCTCCTCAACAGGCTACAGGCGCTGCGCTCCTCCTCCGCGCGGAACATGCCGCCGGGGCAGCCCGCCAACGGCGTGGGTTCCGGTTCCCTGAACAGCGCCATCTGGATTGTCTACGGAGCCTTCGTCCAGCAAGGTGAGACACGTTCGAAGCGTTGATCTGCTCGCCAAGGCTCGCTGCCGTCGCGAGTACGGGCGTGGCAACGCCTGTGCTAATAAAGGGATGTTTTAGTCGGAATCAGGAAGGCACGAGGTGCTGAACACGTTGACGTGAATTAGCACAGTGTTGGATCACTGAGCTGCAAGAGTCTGAGAAAGTCATTAAGGAACCATTTGGAGCTCAATTCAACGAGCTTACACACACACACACACACACACACACACACACACACACACACACAGTGCCTGGCCATGCAGGTTGCCAAGGAAACCTTTTAGGCCAAGCAGGGATTGTGATTGGACGCAGCCTTGCACATTCCACGTTTGCTGTAGGCGAGCAGCACTCTCAACCGCTGCACGTGGGCCTGTAGCCAAAGCGGCGCAGGTTTGATCCCCTTATCACATGTGAGTCTTCTATCATGCAACAACAGTCCACGTGTATGTACAGGCGGGGACGGCGTGGTGGGCTCAGTGGCTCTGAGGATCGTCATGGGCAGTTGGTGGCTCTTCACGCTCATCGTGTGCTCGTCTTACACCGCCAACCTGGCAGCGTACCTCACCGTGTCCCGCATGGACCACGCCATACGGTGAACTGCTCACACCGACACACACACATTCAAGTTGTAACTAATTCATGTCGCTGCTGTCCAAAAGTGTTTAATTAGGTAGAAAATAAATGAAGTTGATAAACAAGTTGGAAAACAAGATCACCGCACTAATGAAGAGCCTCTTGATCCTCTTTGACTTTCACACACTTTTTCTAACACAATACTGCCTTTTACTTTCATCTTGGAAAATCGCAAACATTATTCTGAAGTTAATGTATGGCTTTTACATAATATAAATCTTTTTACTTGTAGGAAGAAATGCAGTATTTTCCTCACACAAATGTTAACTTTCTTTTCACAAAATATACAATTTTAGTATTTTCCTTATAAAAATTCATACTTTTATCTTGTAGCTGTTTTCTCATGTTCTTGCAGTATTACACTCTTCTTCTTATTTATTTTGACATTCATTTTGCAACATTGCAATAATTTTTTGTAAAACTCTGTTTTTGGTAACATTCTGTCTTTATTTTAAATAATAAAATTTAAATAATTCTTATGTCACTCTCTTTTTATGTGTACTTTCATCAACATTTCAATTATTTCTTGCAATATTCAGATTTTTTTGTTATGTTCTATTTTTTTACCTTCTCATAATATTGAAATATATTTAAATAGAACTTGTTCTTGTAGACACACAACTTCTGTTTTTTTCTGTTTACCTTGGTCTCTGTGTTTGGTGTGACATGTTCATCTCATGGTAGCAGTTCTTCATCACGCGGGTGCGGCTCCTCCATCGTCTCTCCTCAGAAAAGCCGATCCAAATTTGACAATTTCATCAGGAAATCCGTGAAGGGCGACTGATGCGATGCTAGTCGTCGCTCTTGTAGAAATTCATTGCATGCCCGAGTGGAGATTTGCATAGGATGTGATCTGGTGAAGAGCATCTTGTCTCGCGAAGACTGTTATTACGCGAGTTGAACGCGCTAATGGATTGACCCCACGTGCTCGTAATGTCAAGCCAGCGTTTATCATTCATGTTTCTTTGCTACCTGCATGCGTACGGTCTATGAGAGCTTCTTGAGGTCGCGAGGCGAGACAATGACACCTCGAGCAGCAGCAGAAGGAAGGGAATCAATGTGTTCATCTATTTAATGTATGCATCTGCACATGTGCGCGAGGGTTTGCTAGGTCGTTAGTGATGAAGGCTTCTAAAGATGGCCACCCTTTAAACATCTTTAAACATCTCACACGTTGACAAACTTTGCATAAAGGCATAAATAAACCCCACGTCAGATCAGCTGATAAGACATTCTTCATGTTTTCCAGGTCCTTCCAGGACTTGGCGCGGCAGATGGACGTGGACTACGGCACAGTGAGGGACTCGGCCGTTTACGACTACTTTCGTAACAAAGGCACCAACCCCCTGGAGCAGGACAGCACCTACGCCGAGCTGTGGAGGAGCCTCAGTAAGAACAACGGCATGGACTACTGCGTGTCCAGCCCCTCCGAGGGAATACGCAAGGTCTGGCAATCTTTTTTTTTTTTTAGATGTTAGAATGAGGTGTGTTACCGTGGTTACAGCATCATGTCATTGCTGCGCAGGCCAAGAAGAGTCCCTTCGCCTTCCTGTGGGACATGGCGGTGCTGGAGTACGCCGCTCTGACAGATGACGACTGCACCATCACCGTGTCGGGTAGCGGCGTCAGCAGCAAAGGTTACGGCATCGCCATGCAGCACGGAAGCCCCTACAGGGACCTCTTCTCCCAAAAGTAAGTCTCCCGCAGAACCTGCATGAATGAAAGGTTTTTGCTCATACAGGGCCATTGAACGCATCACGTGTTGCATGTCACGTCACTTGGAACGACACGTCAATTCAAGTGAAGAAGTGTGTCCTTTTATGGAGAAAAGTAAGAGCAGCAATGAAAAACATATTTCTATCCTCTTGAACCTCAGTTTTCATGCACCCCGGTTTTTGTAGGACTAATGTCTCGCATGGTCAAACATCGCACCTAACAATCGAGTGCAAAAACACTGGTGACTCATTCTGGACAACACCCTCTTATTACCCAATATAATAGACATAACAAGAAAAAGATATTTAAGACAAGAGTAAGACGTGTGTTGTTATAATGTGTTCCTGCGGGAGCTGAGTGAAGTATGGACAGGAAGTGACGTCGGGGGTTCTGAGTTTCAGCTTGGCGTGGTTTATGGCCGCAAGAGTAGCCTGTGTTTGAATTAGAGATGATTGTGAATGTTGTCAGATCATTCAAATCTGCAATAAAAGCCAGTTATTCTGGCGATCAAGTCTGGTGCTTGTGTGTCTCACCGGACATTACGGTAACATGACTAGAACACTACTGATCGTCACACCATATTTGAATCTTCTGAATGCTTTATATTTGTATTTCACTTCATTTAGCCACTTTTATGCTTGAAAATGCAAAATGTAGGCAAATACGTAGCATTTTTTAAATTATGCATATGTTTTGACTAATAGGCCATATTCAACCACAAAACAGCATGATTTTGACTGAATATACTTTTTAACAACCGTGATAGTATAAAGCCATGAAATTCCGACTGCAAAGGGATGCCTTTAACCTGCATATCTACATGGGTTGGTTTATAAATATTAAATATCAAATTAGCCCCCGTATGCTTTGATTTGACCATATGAGGCCCTCGCTGGGAAATGTTTGGCTACCCCGTTCTAGACTGAGGTGCACTGACACCTTCAAGACATTATTTGTGTTGAGTGAGCCGAAGCTAGCGTGCCGAAAGAGAAGAGGGAGACGACGCATCAAAAGCAAGCACGCGGGTCACACACAAGTCTTAACGATGATTTTGGAGGTTTTTGGCGGCAGTGTGCTGACATGACGACCTCAAATATCCACACAGCCAAGACGGATGGTGAAAAGTGCCAGTCGGGCTTATTTCTCACGTCAGAGGGACGGCGAGAGCAACCTGCAGGCAAACTGTTTTGTTTTGGGGGTTTTTGACTGAGAGAAGAGGGTGATGCTAAAGTCAGTTAAGCCGACAGGAAGTTGGCATGGATGACGACAGTGCCCTTCTCTTTCTAAAGATGGACGTCTTTAGCAAATTCATTTCTGCACAAATTGATCCCAAAGTGATTTGAGGAATCATTGAGTAAATCTTCACATTGCATCATCAACAACTTCCCCAAATGCGGGAAAGTTCTCATCCATCTCGTATCGATTTTCCTCCCATCTCCCATCTTCCAGCCGCGGGAAGCAGACAAACACTCCAAAGTTGAAAACAATTACAAACATCTCTCGGGTTGTTTGCATAACTGCTGAGTCATGTCAGCCTCCTTCCTTCATGACCATCACTCACCAGTTGTCGAAATTATGGTGGGATTTGGTAACCCAACAAAGTTTAGGGTTAGACCGGGGTGCCCGAACTTTTTCCAGCGGGGGCCGCATGACAAGAAATGAAAGATTGTTTCTTTAATATTTCAACTCTATTCTACAAAAATGGTATTGTTTTTCCTTATATTACGAGTTTGTTTTCAAAACAAACTTTATCATCGTAAAATTACGGCTGTTTTTCTCCATTTCAAAAATGTATACATTTTTTACTTGTAATCATGACTTTGTTGCCATAATGTTTTGACTTAATCTTGTAACTTTTTCATTTTTTCACAACTCTATTTTGTTTTGTTTTTCATATTACAACTTCACAAAATTATCAGGTTTCTCTTTAAATTTTATGTATAACATTATTTTTTCTCATGTTACAAGTTTATTCTCCAAACATTTTGACTTTTTGTCATCTGTATGAAACTTTTCTTAATATTTTTAATTCATTTAAAATTACTGCTGTTTATTTTCATTTCTGCTGTTTTAAAATGTTCCAACTGCTTCAACTTTCCTTTTGTAAATGTTCCTTTCACAACAATAATAATAACAATAATAATAATAATATATTCACTTTATTCTTGTGATATTGTTTTTTTCCACAACCTAATTTTTCAAAAATTATTTTATTTAATTTTTTTGTTAGGCCGCACGGTGGCTGAGTGGTTAGCACATTGGCCACACAGTCAGGAGATCTGGAAGACCTGGGTTCAAATCTCCGTTGGGCATCTCTGTGTGGAGTTTGCATGTTCTCCCCATGCGTGCGTGGGTTTTCTCCGGGTACTCGGCTTTCCTCCCACATTCCAAAAACATGCATGTAAGGTTAATTGGTGACTCTAAATTGTCCACAGGTATGAACGTGAGTGTGAATGTTTGTCTGTCTATATGTGCCCTGCGATTGATTGGCAACCAGTCCAGGGTGTACCCCGCCTCTCGCCCAAAGTCTGCTGGGATAGGCTCCAGCATCCCCGTGACCCTAATGAGGATAAGCGGTACAGAAAATGAATGAATGAATGAATTTTTTTGTTATTGTGACTTTTCTTCAATAACTGCAACTTTGTCATGAAATGACATTATTTTTCGTGATAATCTCTTTTCTCTGTCAAATATATTTTTATAATGTGCCATGGGCCAATAAAAATACCAACCACGGCCCGCACTTGGGACATACCTGGATTATACAGTTTCCACCAGACCCACCAGGTCCACATTGACTGTGTGAGACCTTCTTTCAAACACATGCTCATCTCTGCCACAAATCCCTGTGCATTCCATTTGTATCACTTTAAAGCACTTCAGTCAAGCTAGCACAAATGCACTGAGCTTGTGTGAATGAGGGATGACATCACTTGCTTGTTGAGTTTATCAAAAACTGCAAAGAATTTTGCGGTGGTTGTCGTTGAAATGGTATATGAAAAGGTCGGCCGCTCACATTCCAGAAGGAATAATTGGACCTGATTGCGTCCCCCACTCCCACAATGCCTCTGTGTCCTGGGCGACGTTCAGGTTCATCAACTCCCAGCCGTGCTCCTTCTTCTTCCACACTCTCCTCCTTAATCTCCTTGATTGTTTGGGATCATTTGTGGCGCTGAATGGACACACAAGTTTGGTCCTTAATGGAGCTGTGATACAGATGGGTCATGAGGACATCAAGAGACCCAAAGCTCAGCTCTGTGGGAGGACCAATAAATGTGTCCAGGTGTCAGAGTCCACCATTGTTCTCCTCCACAACGGACGCCATCACATTCACGGCAAGTCCTTCAGCTGCTACTTTATCTCCAGGCTTGGTTCTTCCAGTCCATGCGTGAAGACGTCCACACATCCTTCCACCCAGCCAAATGAAGACTTTGTGAGCCCCGAGGTTGTTGGAGGGATTGAAAAGCTCTAACCTTCAACATGTTCACACTGAGTTGAGTCCGTTAAATAAAGCAAATTGGTGTGAGTTGTGATGGTTCTATTTAACTTGGCTCGTAACGGGGGCTACAAGTAGCTGCAGATGGTTTGTTCACAAATGTTCTTTTTACCTGTGGCTTGCTTGCATCCTGAGCTTTCTGTGCACTCCCCTTCATGGATGTTTTTTGTCCATCCATCCATTTTCTTCCGCTTATCCGAAGTCGGCTCGCGGGGGCAGCAGCCTAAGCAGGGAAGCCCAGACGTCCCTCTCCTCGGCCACTTCGTCCAGCTTTTTCTGGCGGATGCCGAGGCGATCCCAGGCCAGCTAAAAGACGTAGTCTCTCCAGCGTGTCCTGGGTCTTCCCCGAGGCCTCCTACCACTTGGACGTGCCCTGAACACCTCCCCAGGGAGGCGTCCGGGAGGCATCCTGACCAGATGCCTGAACCACCTCAACTGCCTCCTCTCAATGCGGAGGAGCAGCGGTTCTACTCCGAGTCTCTCCCGGATGACAGTGCTTCTCACCCTATTTCTAAGGGAGAGCCCAGCCACACTGCGGAGAAAACTCATTTCGGCCGCTTGGACCCGCGAACTTGTCCTTTCGGTCACTACCCAAAGCTCATGACCATAGGTGAAGGTAGGAACGTAGATGGACCGGTAAATTGAAGGCTTTGCCTTTCGGCTCAGCTCTCTCTTCACCACGACAGACCGGTGCAGAGTCCGCAATCACTGCAGACGCCGCACCAATCCGCTTGTCCATCTCACGTTCTATCCTTCCCTCACTCGTGAACAAGACCCCGAGGTACTCAAACTCCTCCACTTGAGGCAGGACCTCATCCCCGACCCGGAGATGGCACTCCACCCTTTCCCGGGCGAGAACCATGGACTCAGATTTGTTGGTGCTGATTCTCATCCCAGCCGCTTCACACTCAGCTGCGAACCGATCCAGTGAGAGTTGAAGGTCATCCTGCGGCCATCAAACTGAAACCCCTCAACGCCCTGGCTGCACCTAGAAATTCTTTCCATGAAAGTAATGAACAGAATCGGGGACAAAAAGCAGCCCTGGCAGAGTCCAACTCTCACTGGAAACAGGTCCGACTTATTGCCGGCAATGGAAACCAAACTCTGACACCGGTAATACAAGGAACGAACCGCCTAGATTAGGTGGTCCGATACCCCAAATTCCTGGAGCACTCCTCACAGTATTCCCCGAGGAACACAGACGAATGCCTTCTCCAAGTCCACAAAACACATGTAGACTGGTCGGGCAAACTCCCTTGCACCCTCAAGGACCCTGGCGAGAGTATCGAGCTGGTCCACAGTTCCACGACAAGGACAAAAACCACACTGCTCCTCCTGAATCCGAGATTCGACTATCCGGCGGATCCTCCTCTCCAGAACCCCTGAATAGACCTTACCGGGAAGGCTGAGGAGTGGGATCCCACAATAGTTAGAACACACCCTCAGGTCCCCCTTCTTGAAAAGCGGGACCACCACCCCGGTCTGCCAGTCCAGGGGCACCGTCCCCAATGTCCACGCAGAGTCGTGTCAACGAACACGCCCTCAGCATCCAGGGCCTTAAGGAACTCTGGGCAGATCTCATTCACCCCCTGGGGGCCTTGTCACCAAAGAACTTTTTCACCACCTTGGTAACTCCAGCCCCAGAGCTAGGGGATCCTGCCTCAGAGTCCCCGGGTACTGCTTACATGTTGGATGACGCGTCGGTGGGATGAGGAGGTCTTCAAAGTATTCCCTGAACCGGTCCACAACATCTCGGCCTGATAGGACTCTTTCTTCAGCTTGACGGCATCCCTCACCCCTGGTGTCTACCAACAGGTTCTGGGATTACCACCTTTACGGCCACAGCTCCGATCAGCCGCATCGACAATGGAGGCACGAAAGATCGCCCACTCGGACTCAATGTCCACTGCCTCATTCCGAACTTGGTCAAAGCTCTCCCGCAGGTGGGAGTTGAAACTCCTTCTGACAGGGGACTCTGCCAGACGTTCCCAGCAGACCCTCACAATGCGTTTGGGTCTGGCAGATCTGACCGGCATCCTCCCCAACCATCGGAACCAACTAACCACCAGGTGGTGATAGGTTGACAGCTCCGCCCCTCTCTTCACCCGGGTGTCCAAAACATGTGGCCGCAAGTCCGACGACACAACCACAAAGTCAATCATCGAACTGCGGCCCCGGGTGTCCTGGTGCCAAGTGCACATGTAGACCCCCCTATGCTTAAACACGGTGTTCGTTGTAGACAATCCATGACGAGCACAGAAGTCCAATAACAAAACACTGCTCGGGTTAAGATCAGGGGGCCCATTCCTCCCAATCACACCTCGCTACGTCTCACTGTCGCAGCCAACATGAGCGTTGAAGTTGCCCAGTAGAACAAGGGATTCCACTGAGGGAGCACTCTCTAGTACTTTCTCTAAGGACTCCAAAAAGGGTGGGTATTCTGAACTGCTGTTTGGTGCATAAGCACAAACAACAGTCTGGACCCGTCCCCCCACCCAAAGGCGTAGGGAAACTACCCTCTCGCTTACCGGGTTTAAGTCCAACGTGCAGGCTTGGAACCGCGGGGCAACAAGAATTGCCACCCCTGCCCGTCGCCTCTCATTGCCGGCAACACCAGAGTGGAATGAAATCCAGCCCCTCTCGAGAGGACTGGTTCCAGAGCCCTTGCTGTGCGTTGAGGTGAGTCCGACTATAGCTAGCTGAAAATTCTCCACCTCACGCACCAGCTCAGGCTCCTTCCCCGCCAGAGAGGTGACATTCCACGTACCGACAACTAGCTTCTGGTGCCAAAGATCGGACCGCCAAGGCCTCCGCCCCCGCCAGCCACCCAGCTCACTTAGCACCCGACCCCTATGGCCCTTGCTACGAGTAGTGAGCTCATGGGAGGGGGGACCCACGTTACCTTTTCGAGCTGTGCCCGACGGGGCCCCATGGGTGCAGGCCCGGCTACCAGACGCTCGTCATCGTGCCCCACCTCCAGGCCTGGCTCCAGAGGGTGGCCCCGGTGACCCGCGTCCGGGCGAGGGAAAAGGAAGTCCAATTTTTTTAATCATCATCAGGGTATTTTGAGCCAGTCTCTATCTGGTCCCTCCTCTAGGACCTGTTTGTCATGGGTGACCCTACCAGGGGCATGACAGCCCCCGACAACTTAGCTCCTAGGATGCTAAGCAACTTAGCTCCATCATTGGGACACGCAAACTCCTCCACCACGATAAGGTGGTGGCTCAGGGGAGGAGGGGTGTTTTTTTGTATTTGCATTTTTCTTTTGCTTCAGTAGGGAAGTCCAGATTTCCCGGTCCCCAGCGACCTCTTCCAGCTCGACTTCCCGGTCCGCAGCGACCTCTTCCAGCTCCATCGGAAACGGATGGATGGATGGATTTTTCTTTTGCATTTTTTATCATGTAGTGTTTGTTTGCAGCATTTTGAATTTGCTGCATTTTCTTGTTTGAGTGTTATTTCTGTAGCATTTGCTCCTGTTGCACACCGTAGTATGACAGAAGTATTCCATTTGAGACACAGCCCCCCTGCAGCTCAGCCGATGACTAAACAAACATGCAGGTCTTACAATCAAAAAAATATTGAGTATTAAAAAACAATCACCTTCATGCAAGCGGTGTAATAACACACTGGTTTTCATCAAGCAGCTCCAGATGACACTTGATTGCTTCCAAATGACTCGCTTTTGATCCAAAATCCCCCCCAACCCCCTCGCCTGCCCTGAAACATTGATTAGCGCCGTCTAATGCCTCATGTAAGCGGCCATAATGAGATGGGAATTACAGCTGCGGCTTAATGGCCGCCTTATTAGTGGAGCTTTCTCTACATTTCACACACAGTCATCAATGTCATCCTGGCTGCAGGCAAATTAATCATAATGATCAACGCCACCGTGTCACCAGGAATGCGATTCATGGAAAAACATGCAAGCTCATCCTGGGAAGGTACACCTTGAAGATGCATAGCGGCTTCTCAGTGTGACGTGGAGATGAAGAGCAGATTAACTTTCACAGCAGAGCTAACAAGATGGATCATGTGGAGAAAAGCAGACGAGGAACACAACACTAAATACTGTGTCCTATGCTTTGTCCTACTTATAGTAAATGGAACACTTCCATCAATACACGTATACAAATCGTTAATTTGTAGTGTGTCCCAAAGAGAAGCACACAATTATTTACACACATTTCAAGTAAGTAAATGATGACCACATGGAGCGGGAATCACAGTGCACATTTAGCCTGGTTGTCAGGTTAGTGCCAGAGGCTAGCAGACATCTACATAATCCACACCGCTTGCTTGTTGTCTTTTTGCATTAGAGTAAGGAGCTAATAGAGGGTGGGGAACGCCACCTATGGACCAGTATTGTGATTTCAGTGTGATGCTGATGTGGGAGGTTGGACTGACCCGTGTTGTGCATCCTCCCAGGATCTTGGAGCTGCAGGAGAAAGGCGACCTGGACATCATGAAGCAGAAGTGGTGGCCTCGAACGGGCCGCTGCGACCTCAGCAGCCACGCCAGCACCCACCCTGATGGCCGCTCCCTCAAGCTGCACAGCTTTGCCGGTGTCTTCTGCATACTGGCCGCCGGGCTGCTGCTGGCCTGCCTGGTGGCCGGCCTGGAGGCGTGGTGGAGCAGCAACCGGTGCCGCCGGGAGCAGCCCAAAGAGGTGACCGAGCACAGGGCGCGGCGGACGGGCCGGCGGGGGGAGGACACTGCCACACTCTACTTTAAGGATCCCGCTGCAGAGGCAGGCCCAGACTTAGTGGAGCTGCAGTACACCCAGCTGTAGGGGGGAGGAGGCAGAAGGGGTGCCGCCCGGTAGCATTATGGAGAAGACAAGGCAGAATAGACAGGTCAGCCAAATGACAATGAAATCAGATTTGGTCTTTTTTAACCCAACCCACCTTCCATTTGATCTTACCTTTCAGCAGTCATGCACCCCCTCCCACCAACACATCAAACCTCATCTGTTTATTTAACCCCTCTGACACACACTTGACTCACGCCATCAGGTTTGCATGTTTGGCTGCCAAAACGAGTGGGCGCCCGGCAGATTTCCTTCCGAGACGCCGCCGTGGCGTTATTGTTTGCTTTTATTCTGCTCTGAAAGCTGACAAGCTCCAGCTGCAGGCCACTCAGGGATGTCCTACACACTCTGACATCCTCATAAAAAGCTTGCAACACTCAAAGTCGCTGATAAAACTTGCTTTTACTGCCACAATCTCCCTTTTCACTTGAACGCCACAGAGACCTTTCAGCTCACATATGGACTGCGCGTTCCAGGGTTGTCCAAAGTGCGGCCCAGGGTGCCATTTACACGCCTGTACCTTGTTTTTTTTATTTGCTTGTGATTTCTATTTTGCATGGGTTGATTTCTTCCACCCGCGACCCTAATAAGAATAAGCGGTATAGAAAATGAATGAATGAATGAATGATTTCTTCCAAATGTTAAAATGGCCCTGCATTCTTTGCATGATGGAAAGTTTAAACAGCCTTTGTGTATACAACATAAATTGCCCCCCCACGTCACATCAATTCTCTACTTGTCATGTGGGAAATTGCAGAGCACGGCTGTCATTATATGTAAGAGGTCATGTGAGCGTAACATTGTGCAAGCAGCCACCAGGGGGCGATAGAAAAGTGAGGCAGGATCCATAAAGTAAAGTGTGAGCAGACGTTGGGTGGGGGCAGGGGGCCGTGGCTGTCCTACTGCAGGTGATGTGTGCATCCTGTGATTGACGCTTGCCTGTGTGCTGTTGTGCAGGTCGCTAAGGATTACAGGCTGGCTATGGTTTCGGGTCCGTTGACTTATAATGACTTTACCTGCACGGCTTCGTCGAAGGGGAGGAGGGACATTTGGACAGACAGACAGAGAGGCTGGGATGAAGCAGATGCGATTGGCACAGGTCAGATTAGAGCTGCTCTCAAACTCTCCTCAAGAAAACAGCGCCGCCAAGGCGCTCTCGCTTCCAAACAATCATAAAAACAAAAGTCGTTCCTCTACACATCTTCATCAACCAGTCTCAATCGTACAAAGATGTTGGTAAAAATGCTGTGAAAAAAATCTAAAGCCTCAAATGATCAGTGGTCCTCAATAATTTTCTATCATGCCCCCACTGGGGGACAGAAATGTTTTCCCGCCCCCCGATTTGAAATACTATTGAGAATCTGATATTTATTTCTCGGTACTGTAGAGACTAAACTCGAAACTGGAATCAGTGAAATGTAACAAAATGGAGAGCAGGGACGTACACAAGCATATTCAAGAGTGAAATTGCACGCTGAGTACAACAAATTCATACATGTTGGCAAGTCAGCACAAATAATGAAAGTTCTCCCTGCCTCCCATGCTCCCCCTCTTACGGTTCCCCACACCCACCCAGGGGGCCCTGTCCTACTATTTGAGAAGTACTGATTTTATATTTATACCAATGACCTTTTAGGCATTTGTTTCCAATACCAATTCCTTTTTTTCCCAATACCAATAGCTTTTTTGGCATTTCCCCCCCAAACCAATTACTTTTTTTCTTTTTTCATACCAATTACCTTTTCAGCAATTTTTTCTGATAACATTTACTTTTTGTGGTATTTTTTTCCTGATACAAATTACCTTTTAGGCCTTTTCTTCTCATATGATTATGTTTTTTTTGTCATTTGTCAGATTCCAATAACTATTACCTTTCGGGGGGGATTTTATTCAGATACCAATTACTTCTTTACTGACAGCAATCCAGATGATCTTTTCTTTTCTTTCTTTTTTACCCTTCTGCCATTTTTTTCCAATACCAATAACCAGAACTTTTTCCCAGTACTAATTCCCTTTTCTGACCATTGTTTTTGGATCCCAATAAAAATTGCATTTTGTCATTTTTTTTAAATTGGTACAGATGGCCTTTTTTGGCAATTATTTTTCAAAATACCTATTAACTTTTTGGCATTTTTTCTGATACTAATACTGATGACTTTTTAGGGAGACTATTGATTTTGTTGGCATTATCTTTCCAACACCAATAATCATGACTTTTTTGGCTTCTTTTTTTGATTACCTTTCATTTTTTTCATTTTCTTCCCCAGTATTAATAACATTTACCTTTTTGGTATTTTACCCCAAATACCCGCATGACAAATACTGGCCATTTAACAAATGTTGTATATTTTTCATAGAATATTAGTCTTATTGGTCTAATTTATATTAGCCATAAATATCGGACAAATATTTGTGTAACCCAATTAAACCCAAACTGTTTAACTGCTACCCTTAACAAAGACGCTAAAAATGATGGTAAAAGTAGTTGCTTTAGGAAGAGCACAAGTGTATTCTCCACGGCCACAGTCTTCACAAAGTGGTGAGGGAGGGGCACCAGTATAATACGCCCCCCGTGGGGAGCACTATGAAGGCAAATGTTTGTTTTTCAAATTGCTGGAAGCTTTTGAGGCGGCCGTGCTTCTGTTTGTTTTCCACTTAGACAGAAGTCTGTCTTTAACGATGGTCCTAACACGAAGACGCACTGAGATGTTTTCATTGGTGTGCTGACGCATCGTTGAGCTCATGTCTGGGCTGTAAAAAAAAAAACAAAAAAAAAAGCGGCGACCAACACAAGTTCATCCTCTACAGCCGCATCAGTGTGCACTCTCAGAAAGTGCTTTCACTGCGCTACTTGACTTCTTCTGAAGGCCTCCACGTCCTCAAATGTCATCCAACACGTCCACCGCCTCCCCTCAGACACGCTGGTAGCTTTTAGTTATGACAGCCGCCACTAGGGGTAGCAGCCACACCCAAACAAAGAAATGTGTGTGTGTGTGTGTGTGTGTCAGTGCACCTACTATCAGAGCACTTTGTTGTAAACTGTCGCACTTGGATGACCTGAAGCCACAATTCATCCATAAAATCAAATACTATATCATTTAAACCTCTCCCTACTGGACTTAACTTAATGACTGACAAGTTGCTTAATCACGACTTAATATATAGTTACTTAATCAACTACCAACTAGTGCATTAATCACTAATTGATTAATAACTGGATAATGCCTAGTTGAATAATCAAGATGAGCTGATTAGTGACTAGGGCAATGACTAGTTGATCATGAGTAATTGATTAATTACTTTTATAATGACTAGTTGGTTAATCAATATGATGAGCTGATTGACTACTTGTCAATCTTGACTGATTGACTACTTGTTAACCTGTTAGTTAATGATGAAATGATTGACTTAATGACTTGTTGATTTATGAATAGATTAAACTTGATTAGTTGATTAATTAACATGGCTAGTTGATTGTTAACTAATAACTACTTGATTATTGCCTAGTTAATTAAGACACAACCTGATTGACAAGTTGAATGATTGATTGGCTAATTAATCAACACAACCTGGTTGACTAATAACTTGATTATTGACTAGTTGATTTGAGTAATTGCCGCAGACTACTTCGTTGAATGACTAATGAATTGCCAACTACTTGATTAATTGGTTAAAATTTATTAAAGATTATTAACAAGCTGGTTAATCGACAATAGTTGATTTGTTTATTGCTAAGTTGAAAGATGAAGTTGATTAGAGTAGTTAACATGAAGAGTTGATTGACTAATAAATACTTGATTGATGAATTGGTGATTAGTTGATTATTATTGATTAGTTATGTTAAGTGCTTGACTGATTGATTATCAACATGACTAGTTGATTTAATAACTAGCTGATTGATAACTAGTTGATTAATGAGTCGCTGATTAATCAACACAGTTAGTTGAATGATTGGTTGACTAATTGATGAATCCATTTACCTAGATGATTACAAATGAATGAGTTTACAGGCAGCAATGGACAGTTTTACAACAAAATCCCAAAATCCAGACATCCAGTCTTCACTTCACAGCAACCAAATTTGATTTCTAGTTCTTTTGGGTCCAAAGGGTTTTGTGCCGGCTGGTGGTGATTGCATGCCCAGCAGGGTGGGAAGAAAGCGGACCATGGCCAATCTCAGCCTGTGTGTCCCTCCTCCTCCTCCCTCTGTCCCCCTTACCCCCATCCCTGTAGGACAAGGAGGTGAACCTGGAACAGGTCCATCGTCGTATGAACAGTCTTTTGGACGAGGACTTGGCCCACAAGCAGATCCCCGGGCCCTCTATCGAGATCTCTGCGCTGGACATCGGCAGCATGCGGGCCAGCCAGGCGGCCATGGTGCCCCCGGGCCTCACTGTGACCACCTTCCTGCCAGGGGAGGGGGCGCCTGCACCTTCTCTAGCCCATCCTCACCTTGGGGGGACCTTGGGCAGGACGCTACCCCCATCCCAGCTCCCTGGCAGCAGCACGCTGCCCCCGCACCACCTGCTCAGCAGCAGCAGCCTCGCGGGCAGCATGCAATGCAAGCACAGGGCCCCCAACGGGGGGCTCTTCCGACAGAGCCCTGGCAAGATGCCGCTGTACCAAGCGGTCTCCGCAGGACCCATACCCGAAGTCATTGATGCCACCCACAGCACCTCGATTTAGTCCTGGAGAGAGGTCTCAGTGGGACACTCGAAGAAACAACGTGAAAAGATTTTTTTTATCGGGATCTTCTCGTGTATATTTGTGTAAATAAGAAAAGAACCAAGTGAGCTAAAAGTGTATTTTGAATATTCTCCATTTTTCAAGTTGAGTTGTAAAAAAACAAAAAAAAAGAAAAGCGGATTAAAAATCTGACAGAAGACATCTAAAGTATGAAATATATAAACACAACGATGACTGTTTGAATGACTTTGTACAAATTCATTGCCATTGTTTTTCCAGACAAAAACAAAAAGCATGTCTGCCACCACGCAGCCAGGAACATGTTTACTGTCGCCATGACAACCACCTTCGAAAAAACAAAAAACAGCAATTTGTAGTTTTCATTAGTAATCCATCTAGTGTTTCCCATCATGTCGTAAACAGTTGGATGCTTTCTGGTTGCCATGGTGACAAATGTCTTTCTTTTGTCACAAAGGCATCTTCATCTTTGATCAGCTGGGGATGAAAGTAGGAGAGCAGCGCCTCCAGTCGGCCTGGAGAAATATTGTGGGAATGATTTCAATGATGTTTATTCCCACACGTCCTGACCTAATGTTCCGCCTTGAAGGCTTAATGATGATGTCAACTTTTACTTTATTCTCAAGATTTTTGCTGTCAAATTGCAACATTGCGGTGACACTTCCACAGGCTCATTTGCGCATGCAGCGAGCAAGGTCTGCTGTCACACAAAGGAGCTCAGACCTCCTTGACACTATTTGCCGCCTCACTACTCCTCTGTTGGTGCTGGAAGTCCATCATTACAAGTCTCTGGAAGGACATTCGTTCAGGCTGCCGGGAGTTTTTCTTACCTGCTCCAAGTCATCATGCATCAGTCCTCAAGGACAGGGGTGTCCAGACTGTTTTACTCGGAGGGCCCTGCATACATCCAAATAAAAGGATGGCTTTAATACATTTTGTACATTAAAGATGCAATCTAATCCCCGCTTTTTTAATTGAGACATTCATAAAAATGTCTACCTCCCTCACTAATGGTGTGACCAAAACATAACACACACAGACTGTGCGGGTATCAAAATAAAGGCTTGCACACTAATTTAAACCCAAAGCAATGCTATTTAAGACAAAGTTATAACCCGCTAGGCATACTGGGTAACTATTCCTGTTGGGGAAATGTGCGCATGGGCTTCACAGCATGCCTTGTGGGTTATACATGAGTATAAAACAGTATCGTTTTGCATGTAAATTGGTGTGTAAGCATCTATTTCAACACTTGCATGGTCGTGTGGTGCAGTGTTAAATTTGTGGTTGCACAGTGAGTGAGGTAGGCATTTGGGTTGGGTATGGTTCACTGCATAATGCAGGACAAAGAGATGGCTTAATTATGCAGAAAATGTCGGGGTTTCCTACAAATGTTTTCATCAAGACATTGCAAATATGTGGGGTTCTGTTCACTGTTTTATAAGAGTATATAAAAGCTTTGTGTTATCAGTGACAAAGCAAATGAAATAATATATCTCATTAATGATCAATTCATTATATTTGCCGTGAGATAAAAATAAAACAACGACCTGTGGACACCCCTGTCTCTGAAAGTCTGGGTTTGAATGGCATGGGTGTGTTTTCTGTTCCAACTCCTTCACGTGCGTTTATTTATGAACATGCTGCTTGGACTTTCTAAACTTGAATAAAGAAAAATGCTTTACGACACGTTTGGCTCCTGTGATTTGGATTTCTCGCTGATTCTTCTGGAACGCTGATCCGAGTCGTCGCAGCACACAAGGAAGACGCCCGTGTGGCGTCATTACTCTCTTACTTTCAGATGCCTTTCTGATGTCAGATGAACTTGTGTTGTCGTCGCCTGGGTTGTTAACACAGAAGTAAATCTCCCGCCTAACCCTACGCCTAACTCTTTACCCAAGCCCTTACGGCTCACCCAAACCCAATAATCCCAACTCCTAACCCAAACCTACCAGTCCTAGCCCTAATCGTAGCCCTAACTCTTAACCCAAACACCCTACCTCCTAATCCAAACCTCCAGTTTAAACCATAGCGCCTAATCCTAACCTAATAATTCTACCCCAAACTCCTAACCCAAACCCTCAATTCTAGCCCTAACTCCTATAACTTCTTAATCCTAACCCCTTACCCTAGCCCTAACTCCTAACGCAAGTCACCTAGTCCTAGCCCTAACCCCAAACCCTAGCCTCTAACTCTTAATCTTTAACTCTTAATCCAAACCTCCTAATTCTAGTCCCAACTTCGAACCATCTAGTCCTAGCCTTAACTCCTTGCCCTAACCCCCGATCCTACCCCAAACTCCTAACACACACCCCTAAACCTCTAAACCTAGCCCTAACCCCATACCACAACGCCCTAACTCTAACCCTCAAAATGACGATCATGTGGGTTGGCAGACTAACGGTCCAAGTCAAATGTGCGATAAAGCTGCAGTGATTGGATAAAATTGCAAAGCGCCAAAGAAATTGCAGCGATTGGCTGAATTTGGGCTAATTGGTGTGGCCGCAACATCGCAAATTGTGACTGGGAGACTGAATGGGTTGGATTGCCCCGCAGACACTCAAGAGTCTTCTGTCTTCTTCTCACATCTGCTTACCTTCCGTCACGCTCATTTGTGCCCTGGTGCATTTCCCAGCACTTAGCCACACAGCGCCGAGCCTTCTGGGTAGAACTCCTCATTACTCGCTCCAGCGCCACCAGCTGGAGGACATAAAAGCGGAAGTGTGCAGGGTCCGGCAGCAGCGGGCAGTCACAGGCCGCGACACCACCTGGCAGGGAGACGGGTCAGTGGCGGTAAATCACAGCGTACACGACGTGATGGCTCATATTAAGGTAGCGCGGTGGCGGCGCTGAAGGCACACGGTGTGAATTGAAAGCTAAACTGTCTGCATAAATATGCAAATTAGACAACTATCCAAAGAAGATATTTGCAGGTGGAGCAACAGTTCAGCTTTGATGTTAGCCAGTAAATGTGCTTTTCATCAACACAGCAACAACTAGCAAGGCTTCTATTCATGTTCAACATCACAGCATGAAGCTGCCTGGTGACTGGGGTCGAAGATCCCATTAGAACAAGTGTGTTACCATAGCAACGCCTCCTCAAACGTCACAGTGGTCCTGGATGAAAACCTTCAAGACGACCATGGTTATGTTAGAAAGATAAAGATGTCACTTTGACGTCTTGCAGTGCTTGCGAAGGTGCCTGAGGACAATTTGAAGCCATGTATTATTTGGCAAAATTGCTGCCATCAGGCACTTCTTTTGGGTTTATTTGGGACAAGACAACAGCCAATCACCCGCTCCCATTTGACCGCCAATCAAGTATGCGTGTGGCTCAACATTGTTGAAGTCCTGAAGGAATCGAGGACAAGAATTGTTGTAAATTGTTGCCGCTGATGAAAACCCTTGGCGTGGGCTGGGAAATTCATTCAGCGCCAACGAAAACCTCTTTTCCTTTGTTAGCATTAGCAGTCAGTTAGCTGCTTTCCATTGACAGCTGTTAGCATTAGCACTGGGGCAGCATGGCTAATTAGTACGTAGACCAATAAGTCACCTCCAGTCCAGGGCCCGAGGCCAGAATTGTGTCAAACATTTGCTACTCTGTCCTCCCGTCAGTACCTGCCCCGTCTTCCTCTCTGTACTGCTTGCTCCACTTTTATGATTATTGATCAAACATGGCGGCCGGCTCTTAACGCCACCATTTTCAATCATGCCTTATTGACAGGCTGTTGGGTTCCACGCTAGCGTCTTGCTTCCATTTCTCCTTAAAGCCTCCAGACGTCCCACTGTTCCTCAATGTGATTCTTGTGGTGTTCCTCATCATATCCTGCATCGTGTTCCTCATGGTGTCCTGCATTATGTTCCGTGTGGTCTTCCTCATTACCGTGTGTTCCTCATGGTGTCCTGCATTATGTTCCGTGTGGTCTTCCTCATTACCGTGTGTTCCTCATGGTGTCCTGCATTATGTTCCGTGTGGTCTTCCTCATTACCGTGTGTTCCTCATGGTGTCCTGCATTATGTTCCGTGTGGTCTTCCTCATTACCGTGTGTTCCTCATGGTGTCCTGCATTATGTTCCGTGTGGTCTTCCTCATTACCGTGTGTTCCTCATGGTGTCCTGCATTATGTTCCGTGTGGTCTTCCTCATTACCGTGTGTTCCTCATGGTGTCCTGCATTATGTTCCGTGTGGTCTTCCTCATTACCGTGTGTTCCTCATGGTGTCCTGCATTATGTTCCGTGTGGTCTTCCTCATTACCGTGTGTTCCTCATGGTGTCCTGCATTATGTTCCGTGTGGTCTTCCTCATTACCGTGTGTTCCTCATGGTGTCCTGCATTATGTTCCGTGTGGTCTTCCTCATTACCGTGTGTTCCTCATGGTGTCCTGCATTATGTTCCGTGTGGTCTTCCTCATTACCGTGTGTTCCTCATGGTGTCCTGCATTATGTTCCGTGTGGTCTTCCTCATTACCGTGTGTTCCTCATGGTGTCCTGCATTATGTTCCGTGTGGTCTTCCTCATTACCGTGTGTTCCTCATGGTGTCCTGCATTATGTTCCTTGTGGTGTTTCTCATATTGTTCCTAATGGTACTCTTATGGTGTCCCCTGTGATGTTCCTTGTGGTGTTCTTTGTGGCATTCTGCATTGTGTTCCTCATGGTGTTCTTTGTTGTGTTTTTTATTGTGTTCCTCATGATGTTTCTTGTCATGGTTCTCATGGTATCCCTCATTGTTTTCCATGTGATGTTCCCTCAGTGTGTTTCTCATGGTGTTCCTCATTGTGCTCATCATGGTGTTCCTTATGTTGTTCTTTGTGGTATTCTGCATTGTGTTCCTCATTGTGTTTTTGGTAGTGTTTCTATTGATGGTCCTCATGATGTTCCTCATGGTGTTCCATGTGGTGTTCTGCATTGCGTTCCTTATGGTGATCTCCGGTGTGTTCCTTATGGTCGTCCTCATGATGTTCCTCATCGTGTCTCTCATGGTGCTCCCCTTGTGTTCCTCATGATGTTCCTTGTCATGTTTCAAATGGTGTTCCTCATTGTGTTTCTTGCGGTGTTCATTGTGGTGTTCCTTGTGTTCTGCATGGTGCTCTTTGCGCTGTTCCTCATTGTGTACCTAGTGCTCCACATTATTTACACAAAGAAAGTACATGCTATGTTGCAATCAGCACCTTGCACTAGCACCACATGGAGCTAATCCAACATTAATCCTCCACTCAGAGCTCATGTTTGCTAACATTTGCGATGACGACTCATTAGCACACCTGCTGACCAGTAAACTTGACAAACACCAGAACCTCCTTTAAGGCCACTTAGCGGCACAAATGAAGGAAAATGCCTCACTGTGATGGCGAACATGTTCAAGGATGTTGTTGTGTCCATGCAATGTTGGAATGCCGCCCTTACGACTTCTTGTGGAGGAAAGCAATTAGCCAGAATAAAGCAGCCCCTAATTAATCACCTCCCAGGACGCCAGCCATCAAGGTCCAGTCAAGCAGTCGAGCAGAATTCCAGTGCTCTCATATGATGTGACATCTCCATGATGGAAGCGCGAGGTTCTATCTGGACAATGTTCCCAAGCCTGAGGAGGTCAAGGTCTGCTCTGTGTGTTTGTGTGTGTGCGTGTGTGTGTACACCGCATCAAAACAAGGACACTTGTAAGCTACCAAAGCTCATTTAGATCCAAACATGGCCCCCAGCAGAACCCCCCTCCTTCCCACCATGCCTGCAGGTGTCTCTTTGGACCAGATGCCTCCTCCTCCAGTCTTTATGGCCCTAGGTGTTCATTTGGAGGTCAGTGTTTCCATTCATTAGCAGCTTGTCTCACAAAGACAACACGGTGTCTCTCGGGTGTCTGCAAAACAGACGGAATGTGAGATGACCCGATCTGGAGGACACATTTTAAAGATGTTCTGGACCATTTTCTGGCTATGAATGTTAAACATGTTGAATAATTATCATCAAAAAATGCCAAGGAGGGCATCAGTGACTTTGATGCAGAACTGAACAATAGCCAATGAGGACGCGATTGAAACAACGTGAAAATAGATGAAGCAATTTGCCTGAGTGCTGAAGATGGACTGGAATGTTTGACTGAGGATCAAATCAGCAGCTATCAGGACCACACTATGATCAGGACAAGCAGAATCTTACATGGTACATGTTTACACCAATAGGGGCCAACATTGAACTGAAAAATGTTTTTTTATTTGTTGTTGTTTTCTTTTTTAGAAATGTCTCGCAAGATAGCCTACATGTTCCGAAACAGTTGAGCATTTTGATGTTGGAGTAGATACCGAAGACAAACAAAATGTTGGCATAACCACTACAAATTGTGACCCTTAAATTAAATAATAAATAACGAAGAAAAGAGTAAAATAGTCACTGTCCATGTACCCGGGTGGTGCGATTTGTTTTTGTCTTATCTGTATGAAGAGATGGTTGTATTCCTTCCAGCTGAAGCAACTGCTGACGTCACCCCCCACGTTTGTAAGTCCTTTCCATCATTGTTGATCTCAGCTCTGGCTTGCTCTTCGTTCATATTTTCTCTCGGAAAAAAAACCCTGCAGAAAGCAGCAGTAGGTTACCCTTTAAATGCAACACACGTGCATATCTGAACTCAAAATGGCTTCCTTGGAGTCTTTTGAAATAGCAATAGCTTGTTTCACATAGTTATGTTCACAGAATAATGATTCAAATGACACATGTCAATGTACAATATGTTCAATTTAGTTTTTTTTTTCTTTGGTCACAGATGGCTAGTGACACTTTAGACACATTAAAGTAAGCAAATCAGCCATAATAGCTTTGACTAGCATGCTAAGCTAAAGAAGCTAACACAATTTCACTCACTGAGCTTTTCACTTGACAAAGCTCAAAGCCACAAACAGCAAACATGAATACTACACACTCTTACCGACGTAGGTTATCCGTAAAGACTGTCAAAAACTCCAACTAAGTGTTCTTTAAACATGAATTGGCCTCATCACCTGCTCCCTGAGCCAGCACCTTATCGTGGTGGAGGAGTTTGCGTGTCCCAATGATCCCAGGAGCTAAGTTGTCGGGGGCTGTCATGCCCCTGGTAGGGTCACCCGTGACCCTACCAGGTCCTAGGGGAGGGACCAAACAGGGAGCGGCTCAAAAAACCCTGATGATGAATAAAAACATTGGACTGGGTCACCGGGATCGCTCACTGGAGGCCTGAAGGCGGGGCACGATGGCGAGCGTCTGGTGGCCGGGCCTACACCCATGGGGCCCGGTCGGGCACAGCCCGGTAACGTGGGTCCCCCCTCCCATGAGCTCACCACTCGTAGGAGGGGCCAAAGGGGTCGGGTGCAAAGAGAGCTGGGTGGCGGCCGGAGGAAGAGGCCTTGGCGGTCCGATCCTCGGCTACAGAAGCTAGTTGTCTGTATGTGGAATGTCACCTCTCTGGCGGGGAAGGAGCCTGAGCTGGTGCGTGAGGTGGAGAATTTTCAGCTAGCTATAGTCGGACTCACCTCAACGCACAGCAAGGGCTCTGGAACCAGTCCTCTCCAGAGGGGGTGGACTTTATTCCACTTCGGTGTTGCCGGCAATGATAGGCGACGGGCAGGGGTGGCAATTCTTGTTGCCCCCCGGCTCCAAGCCTGCACGTTGGACTTTAACCCGGTAAACGAGAGGGTAGTTTCCCTACGCCTTTGGGTGGGGGGACGGGTCCTGACTGTTGTTTGTGCTCATGCCCCAAACAGCAGTTCAGAATACCCGCCCTTTTTGGAGTCCTTAGAGAAAGTACTAGAGAGTGCTCACTCGGGGGATTCCCTTGTTCTGCTGGGTGACTTCAACGCTCATGTTGGCGGAGACAGTTAGACCTGGAGAGGTGTGGGAGGAATGGGCCCCCTGATCTTAACCCGAGCGGTGTTTTGTTATCGGACTTCTATGCTCGTCACGGATTGTCGATAACGAACTCCATGTTCGAGCATAAGGGGGTCCACATGTGCACTTGGCACCAGGACACCTCGGCTGCAGTTCGATGATTGACTTTGTGGTTGTGTCGTCGGACTTGCAGCCACATGTTTTGAACACTCGGGTGAAGAGAGGGGCGGAGCTGTCAACCGATCACCACCTGGTCGTGAGTTGGTTCCGATGGTGGGGTAGGATGCCGGTCAGATCTGGAAGACCCAAAGGCATTGTGAGGGTCTGCTGGGAACGTCTGGCAGAGTCCCCTGTCAGAAGGAGTTTCAACTCCCACCTGCGGGAGAGCTTTGACCAAGTTCCGATGGAGGCAACGGACATTGAGTCCGAGTGGGCGAAGTTTCGTGCCTCCATTGTCGATGCGGCCGATCAGAGCTGTGGCCGTAAGGTGGTCTGTGCCTGTCGAGGCGATAATCCCAGAACGTGTTGGTGGACACCAGTGGTGAGGGATGCCGTCAAGATGAAGAAAGAGTCCAATCAGGCCGTCTTGGCCCATGGGACTCTGGAGTCAACTGACAGGTGCCTACCAGAGCCGCAGGCCAAGCGGTCTGCGGCTCTGGCAGTCACTGAGGCAAAAACTCGGACATGGCTTCCGGATGGCTTCGAAGAAATTCTGGTCCACCATCCGTCGTCTCAGGAAGGGGAAGCACTGCACAGTCAACACCGTGTATGGTGGGGACGGTGTGCTGCTGACCTCCACTCAAGATGTTGTGGACCGGTAGAGGGAATACTTTGAAGACGTCCTCAATCCCACCGACACGTCTTCCAACATGGAAGCAGTGCCCGGGGACTCTGAGGCGGGTTCCCCTATTTCTGGGGCTGGGATAAGCGCCTCATCGCATGATTTTGGTCTGTATTCGCTTCCAACTGCGTAAAGGAGGTAATGATGTGTGGGTCGCGAACGAATCGGCTCTAAGAGTCGGCTCGTTGACATTAACGACAGGAGCCTGCTCGCGTCGTTGGGAGCCATTTGAAAGCCGATGTTTTTTGATAATTTTCTTGTCTTTTTTTTCTTAAATTGTGACGCATTAGGGGCGGGATTAAACACAAAGCGCGCGGAGAAGTTTTGGAATGTCAATCTTCAGTACCAGTAACTAAATGCTGCTTTTTCTGTTTGTTTTGCACTTTGTCATTTATGTTTTTTTGATGTTGTGTTGTTTGATCGTAAATAGAAATTTGCATGCCCAAATTTCACCTTGTCTATCAAAATGGATCTTGTATTTTATATTTTTATATATTTTTGTAGCTCTTCATTGAGGATTTAAATATTTCCATGTAAATATTAATCATTGGATATCATATCTTTTTTCTTTGTACACAATACATGTAATTTGGTAATAAATTAAGACACCAAAAAAATAAAGAGGAACCGCTACAAGCTCACAAGTCGGCTAATCAGTGCTACCTGTGCCGGTACAGGACGTGACAAAGTATTTCCACGTAGTGGCCGCACTGGATGCCTCAACGACAGCCAGTACGGGAGCCCATAGGCCTGTGTACAGCAGTTTTTTAGATCGGTTTCGATTATAGGGAAAAACTCCATACCGATATTTGGCCGCCATTATTGGACTTCCTTTGTTTTATTATTTTACTTCTCTGTTTTTTATTGTTTCAACTACTATTTTGACATAATTCATATAGTTTTGTACTCTGTTTTTTCTGTTAATAGTTTGGGTATTAGTTGTATAAAACCTATTTTTTGACCTAATAAGTGAAATAAATGTCTTGTACTATTTGTGCTATGACAGTACTTTTTAAATCAAATTTACCAGACGCACTAGGTATCGTTATCGGTACCACCGATATCAGCCTGAATTAAGACGGGAAAATATGCGCACCCTGCTGGCAAAAGTGGGAATTACACAAATGGGGAAAATAAATACACTACTAATAGTGTTACGTTGGAATGTCCAACTGGAGAAGATCACAATCACGAACCAGCAACCATCGGGCCGGGAGACGACCACTGTCCCTCCTGAGCGATGTCACAATAAGTGGGTAAAAAAATAACGTGTGTTTACAATTCAATAGGAAGCACAAAAACAGCAGTTAGCAAGTGAGCTGACAGCTAGCCGAGCTCCTTCTGTTTATTTCCTGCCAGTCTGGGTGGGCTGTGGCGCATCGCTCCCTCCCGCAGGTCAGTGCGGGTACTGCTCCTGGTTTCAAAGGCTTCAATTTGCTTTTGTCCCATTTTGTCAGAATGTGTTCGGAGGATGTCTTCGCGGCAGATGTTTTTCTTTCTCCTGCCCACGCAAAAGCTTTCAAACCTTTGGGGGGGCATGCACGGAGCGCCCATTTCGGCCGGCGTTTGACCTTATCGGTAGTGAAGTGTCGGCGAGCGGCTGAAGGCGGTGAGACGCGTCCCCGCAGACAGGGCTGTCACACAAAGGTGGTGCAGGCGGCAGGAGGTGACGCGTGACAAGAGGCGTCGCGGTTTCCTGCACGAGCAGCAAAAAGCGAGCGCCCCCTGGAGGCGACCTTGTCTTCTCGCCCGACATCGTATTTGTTGATTCACGTCTTCTTCAATTTCACGAAGGACGTGCTGCGTAAACATACACTTTTCTAGCTTAGTAATAGGAGTGGTCCAATCTGGTAGTCAGAATCTGAATCGTTAGGTAGCCGCTAGCCTGCCACGCTTGCACTGCTGCAACGCGCCTTTATTAGCAGCTAGCTTAGCACCACGCATGAGCTGCTATGTTCAGGTGTAATTGGGACGCGTCGTTGTGTTAATGTGAAACGACGGCCATCCTAAACACAAAGACATGCGAGAGGACGCTTCCTTGTCTCCCAGAATCCTCTTTGTGCGCGTCCCTGACAGCCGCCTCAGGGTGAAAACGCTCCTCACAAAGCCGTCGCGTCTCTTCCAGCACGTTCGGCATTTCTAAGGCTGCTGTCTGCAAAACTGCTACAGTCCTAGGTAGCGTGGTAACACGCAAGCTAGAAGGCGACAGTGGACAGTGCCTTTTGGCAAGCTAGCGCAGCACCACAATCATTTGGTGCAAAGTCGCATACGAGGCAAACCAAAACGTTCTCATCTAAGCGGTTGGACTACGAGTCTACGTGCTTGAGCCAAACGAGCCTACCTCGCTCACGGTGCAACCAAAAATAACACAAATAACGCATGATGTAACTGCACCCCAAAAACTGTACTGGTATGGGAAAAGAGGCTTACACATTAGTATACAAAGCATTTGTAACCCACAAGGCATGCTGGGTAACTACCTGTTGGCAAAGTGTGCAAGTAGGCTTCCCAGCACAAGGGGTGTGAAGGAACGCCCCTCCTTTGCTGATGCATGACTTCATGGAGGAAATCTGATGGCCAAAAGTGACTTGAGC
This sequence comes from Oostethus manadensis, assembly GCA_024372805.1. Taxonomy (NCBI): domain Eukaryota; kingdom Metazoa; phylum Chordata; class Actinopteri; order Syngnathiformes; family Syngnathidae; genus Oostethus; species Oostethus manadensis. The sequence continues at coordinate 1,858,500 of QODF01000129.1, forward strand.
AGAGCCACAGTAGACTCCACTCTGTGGGGTGGGCGTGGGGTCCCAGCAAGTGCCAACCCCAAAACTACCATATTTTGCCCTTCTTATCTCCCCCATGTTTAAGTAGTTTTCTGTAAACGTAGATCTAGCAAAAAAAGACACCGCATGGGGGGTAATATTTGGGGAGAGGTGGCATCCCCTTTTACTTCCCTCACTGCAAGGTGGGGGGGATGCCCTTATCTTCTTTCATTTGACATAAAATGTTCCCCTATTTTGCAACGCAAACAATAAAACGTTCCACGTGTGCTTCCTTTCATGTTGTGCTTGAATTAGCTCCTCACTCAGATCACTGGCAGCCCCCCGACTCCCACCCCGGTATAAATACACGTGTTCTCCCTGGGGGGCTTTAATGTGTTCCATGAATGGTAGCAAAGCTCCATGCTGCGAAGAGCTCTGAATCAAAGAGGGCGTGAACTAATTAAGGATCGTGAATGGAGCTTTAATCAGCTTGAGCGCAGCAGGGGGGGTCAAAAGAAGGTTGGAGGGTGTCTGGGGGGATTGGGTGGGGGTGCTGGTGTTGATTTGAAAGCGATTGTGAGGGTAACCGCCCGGGTTTCCCTCGCAGTGCGGAAGGTTCCTGCTGTTCGGAAGTGGAGCAAAGATGACGCTTGCTTTTTTTAAGGACCTACTCCAAAAAAATAATGCTGGATAATTTATATGACAGGAGCACTCTGCTGTTTTGGAAAGGCCTACAGCAAAAATATTAATAAAATATTTGTTGTACGGTTGTAAGATCCTTCTTATGACAGGAACGTTTGTAAAGACCTACTGCCAAAAAAACACAAAAACAAAGATCCTTTAAATGAGAGGAGCACTCTTCCATTTTTAAGGACACACTGCAAAAAAATGTTGGATAAAATCCTTATTTGACAGGAGTGCTCTCTTGTTTTTAAGGATTTACTCAGAAAATGCTCATCAAAGATCCTCTGTGCTGCAGCAGTGTTCTGCTATGATGACGGACCTACTGCGAAAAAACTAGTCAATCATCCTGACGGGAAAGGACCTACTGTGTTCTGCCGCTTTGGAAGGACCTACTGAAAAATGCTAGTCAGAAAAACTCATTTTTAAGGACACACTGCAAGAAAATGTTGATCAAAATGCTTTATTTGAGAAGAGTGCTCTCTTGTTTTTAAAGGACCTACTGCAAAAATGTTCATCAAAGATCCTCTATGCGGCAGGAGCAGTCTGCTGTCATGACAGACCTACTGCAAAAAAGCTAGTCAAAGTTTCTGACAAGAAAGGACCTACTGCAAAAAAAAAAAAGACTTACCAAATATCCTTCATAGGAGCACTCTTCTATTTTTGAGGAGCAGCAAAAAAAAGCGGGACAAAGATCTTTTATTCGACACAAGTTATTTGATGTTTTCAATGCCCGACTGCAAAACCTATAGGATGGGAACGTGCTACTGTTTCAAAATCAAAATGCTTTATTTGAGAAGAGTGCTCTCTTGTTTTTAAAGGACCTACTGCAAAAATGCTAATCAAAGATCCTCTATACAGCAGGATTGCATTCTGCTGTTTTTACGGACATACTGCAAAAAAAGGAAAAATAAACACTTGTCAAAGATCCTTCATGTGACAGAAACACTCTCCTATTTTTAAGGACAAAAAACTTCCTGGACAAAGATACTTTTTTATAACAGGGGTCCTATGCTGTTCGGAAGCACCTCCTCCAAAAGAAGTCAAAGCTCCTTTATATGATGAAAACCCACAGCCAAATCGCTGGTCAAAGATCCTTTGGGCGGAGCATGGAAATGAAGAGAGATGCAGTGTGGCATGCTGGGTAGGGGACGAGGGGCTCCATCCATCAGCGCTGACACGGCCGTTCATCCTGTTAGCAGTGTCCGGGGGGGGGGGGTCTCCGTAAAGTCGGACGACAACTAATCTCCCACAAGGAGGATGCAGACGCCATTTTTCAAACAACTTCACTGCTAATGAAAACACTCCTCCGGCCTGCAAATACTCTCCGATGATGCGTTCATGAGCAGACACCTTCACCGCGTTTATTTGATGCTAATGGCGTTCCAAGACTGAGTTAGTTGGAAACCTGTTACTCGGGGCTCTGTCTACTTGCTGGAGTCACAAAGTTGACGGATTGCGCCACAAAATAAAGAGAGCGAGGCGAGAGAGTCCAGTGATCAAGCGAGAAGACTTTATTGCATCTAAGAGGCTTTTTATTGGCTTTTTATCTGCCTGTTATTTATTGTTGTTGGGTAACAAAGCGCCCCCGCTCGGTGATAAAGTGCTTGTTGCTGCGCACAAGTCACCTCCACTCAGCCGTCACAACCGCCGCGTGTGGAAGCTCAGTTGCCTCGGAATAACAAACCTCTTTGATGTACATTTCTAAAATGTAATTGACATTTATTTATAAATATTTGTATAATGTTCATGTCGTATAATATATGTATATAATATTCGTTTTCTCTCGCCAAAGGTACACCACCTTCCTGTTTTGCCAAGAAATATTTATTTCAGTGCAATAGCGTTTCTCACGTTCTTTGTCAAAACTCTGCCACTTGAGGATTGGAAGGTTTTTTTCCGCTTATCTGGGTCCGGGTTGCGGGGGCAGCAGGAAGTCCAGACTTCCCAATCCCCAAACACCAAGGACAACAAGGCGTCCCTAGACCAGCGGTGAGACATAATCCCTCCAGCGTGGCCCAGGTCTGCCCTGTGCCCTTCTCCCGGCCGGCCACCCAACTGGCTCCTCTCAATGGGAAGGAGCAGCGGTTCTACTCTGGGCTCCTCCCGGATGGCCAAGCAAGCTCCTCACTCTGGAGGTACGTAGATCGACTGCTATAGTGAGAGCTCAACTCCCTCTTCCCCACAACGGACCGATGCATGAAGAGTTCGCATCACTGCAGACGCTGCACCAATCTGTCGTTGATCTCGACTTCCATCCTTCCCTCAATCTCTACCTAAGACCGCCAGATACTTAAGGATGTCATCCCTGACCTGGAGATTGCGCACCACCCTTTTCGGGGTGAGAACCTTGGAAATGGAGGTGCTGATTCTCATCCCAGCAAACTGATTCAGTCGGAGTTGAAATCACGTTTCGATGAAGCCAGCGGGACCACATCATCTGCAAAAAGCTGAGACCCAACCCTGCAGTCACCAACACCCTGACTGTTCCTTGAAATTGAAACTGTCCATAAAAGTAATGAACATAATCGGCAACAACGGATAGCCCTTGTGGAGTCCAACCCTCACTGGAGACCAGTCGGACACCGTACATATGTACAGGGAGCAAACTGACTGAAATAAGTTGTACCCCATACTCTCGGAATACTCCCGTCCCAGGATTCCTGGAGGAAAATGGACGAATGCCTTCTCCCAGTCCACAAATCTATGCTCATGGGCTTTGGGTAGTGACTGGAAGAAAAACATCATGAGGACAAGCAGCGGAAATGAGTTTTCTCAGTAGGGTGGCCGGGCTCTCTTGTCATCCAGGAGAAACTCCGAGTAGAACCGCTGCCCCTGCGCATTGAGAGGCGCCAGAGGAGGTGGTTCGGGCATCTGGTCAGGAAGCCTCCCGGATGTTGTTCAGGGCTCGTCCGATCGGTTGGAGACCCCAAGGAAGACCCAGGACACGTTAGAGAGACAGTGGCCAGGGAACACCTTGGGATCTTCCTGAGTAGCAGGGGAGAGGGAAGTCTGGCCTTCTCTGCTTAGACTGCTGCCTCCGCTGGATAAAGGAAAAAGATGGATGTGTAACGTGTTGCATATGTTAACCCCGTTTTTCTATTAAGCCGCCATTTTGAAGAATGTTATTTCGGTGTGGACAAACTCTCAAAGCGAAGGGAAGTCGTGACGAGGAATGGATGCGCCCCATTAGGGAGCGCATTGAAGGTTCTGATGTTGACCAGCATGATGAGCTGACGTGAGGTGAGATGACCGGCAAATAGGAAGCACTGTGATGGGGATGGGGGGGTCGGGGAGGCACAGCAGGCCGCCACTGAGGCAGCGAGAAATGGGGGAATTTTCTCCCTTTTTTGTCTTGTCTGCAGCAAAGTCAAGATGGGACAAAAACAACGGTGTGAGAAGGCGGTCAGCGTGTGATGGCGAGGAGGAGGAGGGTTCATTTTTATTTCCTGGTTGAGAGACGACGCTGTGAGCGGGAAGCACTCATTGAGAGAAAAATGGCCGACACGGCATCACGCCAGCTGGATGAAACGTTCTCCAGCCGACTGATGAAGTCTAATTTGTTGGCAGCTCTGCAGGCTCTCGTCCGCAGAAGAGGGAGTCTTGCGGGCCAAACGCGGCCTATCTGTGTCTTCCAGCCTCGCTCCAATCTGGGATCAAACGCTGTCAGAGGGGATCAGAGGGGAAAAACTCCTTCCTGACAACATTCCATCCTTACATGCCGACACTGTTATTGCTGCTGTTCACCTGTCGTCCGACTCCTCTTTGTTAAACTGCACCGCACGCATCATCTACACTCTACGGGCCATCACTAACCTTGCTGGATTTTGGTTCGATTCCCCCGCAATTTCTTGGGCCCTGCTGTTTCAGTCACAGCCAATTTGCTTATGCCATCAATTCTGTTCTGCTGTATTGCTGCAATTTCCCTGACTTTGTGTTTTATTTCAAGTGGTCATTTATTTTGGACAAGATTGCAGCTGTCGTTAATTACTTGCCAGAGGAGCAATCGCGTTAATTAAATGACAAGTCTTTTTTGCGCTCACAGATTTGGTAGTAGGTGAGCGAGCGTGCTGTGGGTTTGACTTCTGGATTATTTTGAGTCTTTGTATTTTATTTACATTATGAATAGTGCTGGTTATGATAAGAACTTGTGAGGAGCGATTGCATTGCAGTCATTCTTTAACTCGGCTATGTTGCATGCGGTGCCATGGAGTGACCGCCAGCACGCAGAGGGCGCCAGCGAGTGCCTAGAAATTGCATGCTGATTAGGATTCTTATGAGTGTGGATATTGGCACTGCATTGATGCCATATAGCGTCAATGCAGTGCCAATATCCACCAATATTTGTCTTCTATGCCCTCGCCGTTGCGAGTTTTGGCGTTCTGAGCCGGGCACCGTAACACATTTACTGCAAATTAGGTCTTATTTTGTTGTATTATGTCTACTATATCGAGTAATAGGAGTCTAAAGGTGATTGTATGGAGTTATTTCATGTCAAGAGGGCCCTAATAATGTTAACAATTGTATTTAAAAGGTTGTGAACAGGTTTTTTATGTTTCATTTTCTCTTGTGATTTTTACTATATTGGGTAATACAAGTGAAGTGTTATTTAATGTCTAGACCATATTTAGAAGGTCATAAACAGGCTTTCTATGCTATACCTATGAAAATATTCTATTATTAAGAAATAAATAAATAAGGAATCTTACGTCGTGGAAAGTCACTTCTCCAAGTCAGGGCTGGAGCCAATTAACGGTGATACATGAGGGATTACTACATTAATGTGACTTGTTTGGCTTCAGTGCTAGGCTGGGATGGACAAACTCGCATGAAAGAGTCCTTCATTTATCCCAATGTGGTTCAAATTAGAGTTCACGTAGTTGTAAGTTGTAAGAAAAGACCAAACAAAACTCGAATGACCGCTGCTTGTTTTTCTTCTCCGCACATTGAAACACTCGCCCTCTCGGGCCTCGAGTGGCACTTTTTCTTCCCAAAGAGCCCGTTATTAGTCTCCGCGTGGTTAAGACCAATAGATGACTCATCTCCATGGAGACAGCCAGCATCACCTCATCGTCAAGGCTGAAACATCGGACGCGGCTGAGGCCTTCAAAAGAGCAGGAAAGACCTTTTTATTGATGTTCATCTGCATGTTCATTCTGTGCGTTAAAAAGCAACGCCGTGTAGGTCACCTGAACAAAATATACTGTCAAATCTCATCATTTGTCTCATTATTGTTCACTTTTGTTCTAGTATATTCTGAGAGCTGTTGTTGCTGTTGTTCCTGAGAAGCCATAAGAGGCCCTGAGGATCTACGGGTTGTCCAATGGGGGTGTGGGGCGCACCGGATCATGGAGACCATCACTCAGAGTGTCCGCTTGGCCGCGTTGTCATGGCAACCACATGCCACAGTGAACGCCCTCCCGCAGCAGACGGGACGTGATGGAGCTGCTCTGTGAGGCGGTATCGATGTTCACAACCAATGAATGGACGGGATGGGGACATATTGGGCTGTGGACATATCACTGAGTCAAAGATGCCTTTGTGTTTCTCGGTGGCTTTTAGCGTCAGCGGATGAATAGCATGAAACTATATCAGATTTGTATTACATTCATTGAAGTCTGAAAGGGCTGAAACTCAGTCCCATTGTGACATTTTCAGCCTTTTCAAACTGCTGTCTGCCTTGGTAGCTTTGATTTGAACCAACGCTCATATCATCCTATCACTCTCCCGTTGTCTTCCTAGCAAACCTCCTTTCGTTCCACCAGATAAACAAGCTGTTTAGTGTAATTACTGCACAAAAATATATATACATTTTTTTAGTCAATTAATTACTTCCTTCCTTTGTTTGATCTCCCTTTCTTTCATCTATTTACATTAGTGGTAGTTAATCCAATCAGAATGCAGCGCTGTGTGTAGCCAGGTAAAAACAAGCTGGTTTTTCGTTCCGGGGAGTTTAAACCAATCAGGAACTAAGGTCGATGACGTCATTGCTATGGTTCCCTTTGATTGGATGGTCAGAGCTTGCTAGCAAAATCTATAGCTAGCCTAGCAGGGGTTGTCGAAACTCTGCTACAGCGTCATCGAACCAAAGAAGGACTCTACAATCTACAACCAACCAACAGTAATCAGTTTTATTCATGTCTTGTTTTAATTTGTATAAGTCGTTGTTTCGTGGCACAGATGTGACTGCAATGTTTGGTTTTCCCAGCAACCGGTAGATATGCGTTACTAATCCTTATTTGATGGATACCACTGAATGACTTAATTTACAGTCACAATTGGTGGCATTTCTGTGTCCAGCCCACACTCTAATGTAGGATTTTGCCAGAACAGTCAAAAAGACAAAAGAACATGGGACACATTTTTGAAATCCAATAACAGTTTGCATCATAAATGACATGTTGATAATGTGGTAATGTAAAATTGAAGGTAGAACACCACCGACATTTTCCGTGTTAAACACACATGTTCAGTATTACAGATGCAACGATTAATCGATGATTAATTGATTGTCCAGTTAATCGATAGATTTAACGTACATATATGCAGAATTCAGCCTCTAAAATGGGAATATTTTTACATTTTCTTAGTCATCCATGTGTGGTGGCCTATTGTTGTGTTTTAGGCAAAAAAGGATATTCACACACATCAGCTTTGACTTTTGAAGGCAGTGATCAACATTTTTGCCTCTTTAATGATAAGGCCAAACCATTAACTGTTTTTCTCTGGTTGATTTCGATTTGCTCCGTCTGGGGCAGGGATGTCCAAAGTGCAACCCAAGGGCATTTGCACATTCATTCATCAATTTTCTATGCCGCTTATCCTCATTAGGGTCGCGGGTATGCTGGAGCCTATCCCAGCTGGCTTTGGGCGGGAGGCGGGGTACACCCTGGACTGGTTGCCAGCCAATCATATAGATTGCACATATAGACAAACAATCATTCTCACTCACATTCAATTTAGAGTCGCCAATTAACCTAACATGCATGTTTTTGGAATGTGGGAGGAAACCGGAGTACCCGGAGAAAACCCACGCACGCACGGGGAGAACATGCAAACTCCACACAGAGATGCCCAACGGCGATTCGAACTCTGAACCTCCTGACTGTGAGGCCAATGTGCTACCCACACAGCCCGCATTTGCACATTACAAAAATATAATTTAAAAGTAGTTTTCCGAGAACAAAGTAAAAATATTGAGAAAAAAAGTTATCAAATGAGAAAAAGTTATGAGAGAAAGCTGTAAAGATAACGTTAGGAGAAGATAATGTTATGTGAATAAAGTCAAAATATTATTTATATCTATCAATATTATTTATATTGATATTCTTGTCAAAATATCAGCTGAAAAAGTCTGAATCCTGATTAGAAAAAAGTCACTATTGTACGAGAATAAGGTAATGTTATGAGGAGAAATAACACCATTTTGGTTCCATAAAGTTGAAATATTAAAGAAAGAAATATTTAATATATTATGAAATATTTTTTTATTATATTATAAAAACAAACGAATGAAGATGTATTTTGGAGAAAATGATGTTGCAGAAAAAATTATAAAGTTCCGTGTCATAATAATTATGAGAAAAAGAAAGTTGGAAAAGCTAAGCGATTGAAAAACAGCAGCAGAAATTGAAAAAACAGCTGTAATTTTATGAGAATAAAGTCAAAATATGAAGTTGTATTTTGATGAGAATTTTTTTTAATCAATTTTAATACAGTATGTGGCCATGTTTGTAGTCTACTTAATGGATTAAGCAAAGCACCAAGCTTCATATGAATGGACTATTTAGTATATAAAGTGTAGTACTAGTATTTTGCTGGAGTGCTTTGGAGGGGTCTTCTTGTGCCGAGGCGTGGAATCACCGATTGAAGCGTTGGCAGCTGGCTGTCGGATGACCCTGTGGACACGCCCGCGTGCCCTTCCAGGAGGGATGGCACCAACATTTCAACATAATCCCAACGTCACGCTGAAAAGGTTGCCGCTCTAAAAACTCACTACTGAGTGCCTCCTCTGTGAAACGGAACCACAGAAAGACTCCATGAAGCCATCGCACTGGCTAACGAGGGCCACGCTAGCTTTTTATTTGTCATCGCACGGCAAAGATGGCAGCACAAGTACTCCTCGGAACAAAAAAAACGTCTTCAATGACTTTGAGGAGTCCCGTAAATGCCGCCGATGTCCTCCAGGACAAATGGTCACCGACTCCGCGGTGGCCGCTCTCCATTTGGAAGGCGGAATTATAGACATTTTTCTGTTTAATGACGCGCACGTCAAGCGTGATGCGACTCAAATGGCGTTTTAACGGCGGTGCTGTCACTTTGCAGGAGCCAGCACGGAACAATTGGCCACCTGGGAAAAATAGGAGGAGGCAAGGACGCGAGGAGGAGGAAGAGAAGGTGGAGGAGGTGGAGGAGGAGGAGGCGAGGACGGGCTGACGGACTGATTGGGGGAGGGAAGAGTGGAGGTAAAAAGCTGCATTTTTACTGGAAACACACGCTTTGACTTGAAGCACGTGCTGCGCATGCTGACAGTGCGCATGCTGACAGTGCGCTTTACTGCTCCAATCAGGTGAGCGGGCTCAAGACAAGCCTGTGACGGGCCTTTTTCATTGATTTGGACACAAGCAGCACCTTCTTGGGGGGCAGCACGCGCCGTCTGTCCAAGCAGATTGTCAATGATGAATGGACGCGAGGAAGGAAAAAGACAGAAGACGAGAGAAAAATTTATTATAAACAACATTTGATTGTGGCCGGCGTTGTCGTCATGGCCACGGTGCCGCGCTTCATACCAATAACAAAATTGGATGCCACGTCAAGCTGTCCGGATGATGAGATTCAAAGTTCCTCCATCACGCTCCAGCAATAATCCCGCACCAGTCAGAATTAGGCTGCGGTGCGTTGCAGCGTCCGCAGCGGGATTTCGGAGGGAACACAAAGCACCACGATTTTAGATGCTCAATTCAGTCCAGCTTTCGGTTGTGGAAGTGTTGCTTCCCGGTGGGAATGATGGCTTTCCACAGCCTGATGCCGCAATGAATGCCTGAAGACGTTCTAAAAATCACCTTGCATCAGCAGGGATGTGCAAAGTGTGGCCTTGGATTTTTTTTATTCACCAGTGTCATAGTCTAAAAATAGAACTGAACTAAAAAAACAGCAAAATGGAAAAAGCTGCAGTCATTTTACAAGAATAAAGTCAAAATATTAAGTAAATAAAAGTTGTATTATTATGAGAAATAACATTATTTACTAGCGTAAAGTGAAATATTAAGAAAAAATATGTTATTGTCTAAAAAGTCATTATATTATGAAAAACAAAAAAGTTGTTTTTTTGGAACATTAGAAATCTTACAGTGCTACGGGAATAAAGTCAAATTATTATGGGAATAAAGTCATAATTACGAGGAAAAAATTTACGAGAACAAAATTTAAATGGTTGTTTGAAAAAAAGCAGAAATGAAAAAAAAGCAGCAGGAACTGCGGGAATAAAGTCAAAATATTAAGAGAAAAAATTCGTATTTTAACAACAACAAAAAAGTCACCATTTCATGGGAATAAATTCCTAATATTATGAGGAAAAATAATGTAATTTTTGGAGCATACAGTTGAAATATAAAATAATTTTTTTGCAGTTGTAATATGAGAAACAATAAAAAAGTTGGAATATTAGGTTGCGAGAATAAAGACAAAATATTAATAAAATAAAGGTTTTATTACAAGTTGTGATAGTTAGGGGAAAAAATGGAAAAAAGAAGCAGAACTGTAAAAAAAAAAAAAAAAGCTGTAGTTTTACGAGAATAAAGTTCAAATAATAATAGGCTGTTTTAAGAGAATAAAGTCATAATATTATGAGGAAAAATAATGTAGTTTTAGTGGAAATATTAAAGAAAAATGTTTTTTTTTAAGTCATAATATTATGAGGGAAAAAATTGGGGGAAATTATATTATTGGCCCTTCCGTGAATCACCACCTTATTGTGGTGGAGGGGTTTGAGTGCCGGAGTGATCTAGGAGCTATGTTGTCTGGGGCTTTATGCCCCTGGTAGGGTCTCTCCAGGCAAACAGGTTCTAGGTGACGGCCCAGACTAAGAGTGATTCAGAAGACCCTAATGATGAAGAAAATCAAGCGGAGTGACTGGACCTCGCCCGAACGTTGGACACCGGGGCCTCACCCTGGAGCCAGGTTTGGGGGAGGGGCTCGCAGGCGAGCGCCTGGTGACCAGGCCTTCAGCCGTGGGGCCTGGCCGGGCCTAGCCCGAAGAAGCCACACGGGAACTCCCCCCCGCAGACCCAGGGACCTGCAGGGGCAAGCATAAGGGTCCGGTGCAATGGGATTTGGGTGGTGGTCGAGGGCGGGTGTCCGTGCGACCTGGTCTTCGGCGGCCAAATCTGGTTCTTGGGACATGGAATGTCACTTCTCTGGTGGGGAAGGAGCCCGAGCTTGTGGAAGAGGCGGAGAGATTCCAACTAGATATAGTCGGACTGGCCTCAACCCACAGTAGGGCCTCTTGAACCAAATTCCTTGAGAGGGGCTGGACCTTGTTCTTCTCTGGAGTTGCTGCACGGGAGAGGTGGTTAGGTGGTGTGGGCTTATTAATATCCCCCCGGCTTGGTCCCTCTGTGCTGGAGTCATCCCCGGTGAACGAGAGGGTTATTTCCCTACCCCGTCGGGCTGGGGAAAGGGTCCTGACTGTGGTTTGTGCGTACGCGCCAAACGGCAGTTCAGAGTACCCAGCCTTCTTGGAGTCTATCAGAGGGGTTCTGGAGAGCACCCCAGCTGGTGACTCCATAGTTCTCCTGGAAGACTTCAACGCCCGTGTGGGCAATGACAGTGTGACTTGGAGGGGCGTGGTTGGGAGGAACGGCCTCCCTGATCTGAACCCGTGCGGTGTGTTGTTGCTGGACTTCTGTGCGAACTACAGTTTGTCCATAACGAACACCATGTTCGAACATAAGGATGCCCATAAGTGCACTTGGCACCAGGACACCCTAGGTCGCAGGTCTATGATCGACTTTGTGGTCGTATCATCAGACCTGCGTCCGTATGTTCTGGACACGCGGGTGAAGAGAGGGGCTGAGCTGTCAACTGACCACCACCTGGTGATGAGTTGGATTAGATGGCGGGGAAGGATGCCGGACAGACCTGGCAGACCCAAACGCGTAGTGAGGGTGTGCTGGGAACGTCTGGCAGAATCTCCCGTTCGTCGAGTCTTCAACTCTCATCTCCGGCAGAGCTTCGCCTGCATTTCGAGGGAGGACCGGGATATTGAGTCCGAATGGGCCGTATTCCGTGCCTCTATTGCTGAGGCAGCCAGTTGTGGTTGCGGCCGCAAGGTGGTCGGTGCCAGTCGTGGTGGCAAGCCCCGAACCCGATGGTGGACACCGGGGGTTAGGGCTGCCGTCAAGCTGAAAAAGGAGTCCTATCGAGCATGGATGGCTTGCGGGACTCCCGAAGCAGCTGACAGGTACCGGCAGGCCAAGCGGCACGCGGCTTCGGCGGTGGTCGAGGCAAAAACTCGGGTGTGGGAGGAGTTCGGTGAGGCTATGGAGCACGACTTTCGGTCGGCCTCGAAGAGGTTCTGGCAAACCGTCCGACACCTCAGAAAGGGGAAGCAGCCCCCAGTTCACACTGTTTACAGTGCGGACGGGGGCTTGCTGACCACGACTGTGGATATAGTTGGTCGGTGGAAGGAATACTTCGAGGCCCTTCTCAATCCCACTGACATGCCTTCCATAGAGGAAGCAGAGTCTGAGGATACGTACGTGGACAGTTCTATCACCGTGGCTGAGGTAATTGGGGTAGTCAAATCACTCCCCAGTGGCAAGGCTCCGGGGGTAGACGAGTTCCGCTCAGAATTTCTCAAGGCTCTGGATGTTGGAGGACTGTGTTGGTTGACACGCCTCTACAACATTGCATGGAAGTCAGGAACAGTACCTCTGGACTGGCAGACCGGGGTGGTGGTCCCCATTTTTAAAAAGGGTGACCGGAGGGTGTGTTCCAACTATAGGGGGATCACACTCCTCAGCCTTCCTGGGAAAGTCTACTCCAGGGTGCTGGAGAGAAGGGTACGACCGTTAGTCGAACCTCGGTTAGAGGAGCTGCAATGTGGTTTTCGTCCCGGTCGCGGAACACTGGACCAGCTCTACACCCTTGCAAGGGTACTCGAGGGTATGTGGGAGTTTGCCCAACCAGTCTACATGTGCTTTGTGGACCTGGAAAAGGCATTCGACCGTGTCCCTCGTGGTGTCCTGTGGGGGGTGCTCCGGGAGTACGGGATTGATGGTCCGCTTCTACGTGCCATTCGGTCCTTGTACAATCGAAGCAGGAGCCTGGTTCGCATTGCCAGCAGTAAGTCGAGCTTGTTTCCGGTGAACGTTGGCCTCCGCCAAGGCTGCCCTTTGTCACCGATTCTGTTCATAATCTTCATGGACAGAATTTCTAGGCGCAGTCAAGGTGTTGAGGGAGTCCAGCTTGGTGACCTTAGGATCTCGTCTCTGCTATTTGCAGACGATGTGGTCCTTATGGCCTCATCAGGCTGTGACCTTCAGCGTTTACTGGAGCGGTTTGCAGCTGAGTGTGAAGCTTCTGGGATGAGACTCAGCACCTCCAAATCCGAGGCCATGGTTCTCAGTCGGAAACGGGTGGACTGTACCCTCCGGGTTGGGAGTGAGGTCTTGCCTCAGGTGGAGGAGTTCAAGTATCTCGGGTTCTTGTTCACGAGTGAGGGAAGGTTGGAGCGTGAGATCGACAGACGGATCGGTGCAGCATCTGCAGTAATGCGGTCGCTGTACCGGACCGTCGTGGTGAAGAGAGAGCTGAGCCGGAAGGCAAAGCTCTCTGTTTACCGATCGATCTACGTTCCCACCCTCACCTATGGTCATGAGTTATGGGTCATGACCGAAAGAACGAGATCGCGGATACAAGCGGCGGAAATGAGTTTCCTTCGTAGGGTGGCTGGACTCACCCTAAGAGATAGGGTGAGGAGCTCGGCCATCCGGGAGGAGTTCAGAGTAGAACCGCTGCTCCTTCACATCGAGAGGAGCCAGTTGAGGTGGCTCGGATGCCTCCCGGGCGCCTCCTTGGTGATGTATTTCGGGCATGTCCAGCCGGGAGAAGGCCCGGGGAAGACCTAGGACACGCTGGAGGGACTATGTCTCACAGCTGGCCTGGGAACGCCTTGGTGTCCTCCTGGTGGAGCTGGAAGAGGTCGCCGGAGACCGGGAAGTCTGGACTTCTCTACTGAGACTGCTGCCCCTGCGACCCGGACCTGGATAAGCGGAAGAAAATGGAATGAAATGGAATATATTATGGGAATAAAGTCACAATATTTCCAAATTAAAATTTTGAAAGATTATTTAAGGAATATTTTGGGAAAAAACCCTGCAAAATTGGGGAATGGAGTTGATGGTAGGCTTTTTCTCACATAACAAAGTTGAGATGCTGTTTGTACAAAGTAGAAAAATGGAGAACTTCTTAGCATATGTATGTGTTGCTTTAAAAAATGTGGCAAGTCTTTCATTTTTCGCTATGTGGCCCTTGCGGGAAAAAGTTCTACTCAAATAGGAGTAAACCCACTCCACCTCGCGTGTTGTCCCACCAGTGACTCTCTTCACGCTCTGATTGGCTAAAACAGTTAGCGCGCCACCTGCTGTCTTGACAGCCTGCGGATGTGTCTTTAAATGTGGGGAGACATTTAGATAATGACTCTGGTGAAAACAAGCCGGTGTATGTGCAGACATAACCTTCACTTGCTGCCTCTTTTTGCATCTTGTTACTCACATGCCCTTTGCGCGGATTCCCCGAGGGTTGCAGCTTGGACTGTAATGTGATTACTGCCGGTGTTTACCGTGCCTTCATTTATTTGTGCCGGCCCGAATAATGTTCTGGGAGACAAAAAGTGAGTAAAAACAAAAAGGAAGAGCACAACAAACAATGTGGAGGGGGCCACCGCAGCACCCGCTACTCGTTGAGAAGAGAATACAGTTTCTGCTGGAAAGCCCACAATTTTTTACCCATTTATGTCTATGTGTGGCTGATGTTTTTATGCATTTGCTTTGTTATGCAAAATCTCCACGTCTCCTTTAATCCCTAGACACTCTTTGCAGAGCTGTTTTGTTTTTGTTTCCAAAAATCTCTTGTCACTACATGTTGCTAGTCATAAAAGAGTATCTCGCTAACAAAGTAGCAAAGCTGGCAAGACGATCCCTCCTGCTACATGTTATTCTCTGGCAGACTGTGGCAGGGATATGGCAGGAGTGTTCAAATTGTGGCCAAGGGGCCATTTGCGGCCCGTGGCTGTTTTGTTTTTTGGGAGCGTGGCGTGTTTTACAAATATAATTTAACAAGAAAACTCATAATTTTACAAGAATAATGTTATGAGGAAAAATAACATTTTAAAAGCATAAAGTTGAAATGTTAAAAAAAAATAATATTATGATAATAATAAAATAATTATATATAATATATTCTAATATCATATATTATGAGAATATTATTATAAGGAAAAATAACATTTTAATAGCATAAAGTTGAAATGTTAAATAAACAAAAAATAATAATAATATTATGAGAATGATAATATATTACATATTATATAAAATATATTATAATATACAATATTATGAGAATAATAATATAATGAGAATAATATGATGAGGAAAAACAACATTTTAATAGCATAAAGTTGAAATGTTAAATAAACAAAAATGTTGGAGAAAATTAAGCTACAAAAAAAGTTCAAATATTATTCAAAGAAAGTTGGAAAATTAAGTTGGAAAGAAAAGACGACGTAATTTTTGTCGTAAATGACAAGACAACAAATAAAATTGCATTGTGGAAAAAGTTCTGTCTTGAGAATAAATTTTACGTATTATGGAAATAAAGTCATAATTACAAGACGAATGGTGAAAAAGAGCAACAGCAAAAACTGATGAAACAGCTTGATTTCTTGGGGAATAAAGTTAAAATATTAAGAGGAAGAAGGGAAGTTGCAATTTTCCGAGAATATACTTGTTAAATAGGAGGACAAATAATGTGACTTATTTTTAGCAAAAGGTAGAAAAAATTGCAAGATCTGGAAAATGGGGAGCAAAGTTGATACTAATAATAGACTTTTCCACCCATTTCACAAAGCTGAGATGCATTTTCATGAAACGCAAAAGTTTGGACAACCCTCCTATGAGGTGCGTTAACAAGCAGGGAGGTTATTGGGACAAAGTCCCATTATAATGTGTTGATTAGCGAGGTTCAATGTATTTTTGCCGGGCTGCCACAAATACCAGGAAAGACGGCTCACTAGCAAAGTGCTCTTTCATTTGCGGCGGGTTATTGACAGCGGCCTAAGTCAGTGTTTGCACTTGATTGGCAGCTGATAAAGGGGCGTGTCTCTGTGTGAAAAGGCGTGTCTTTGGCGGCTTGTCTTTCCATACAGCTACTGAGGGTGATGACGTGGGCGGACAATTGAATAAATGAGTGTCAGTTCTTGTCAATGCGTCGGATTGTTAAGTGGCTGAAATTCAGTGTCTTTACTTTCAGCCTCCCCCTCTTAATAAAAAGTCATTTTGCGCGACTGGGCAGGTCAGACTGCCTGCGAGGCCCACGGCGAGGAAAATGTGATAAAAGTGTCTTCTGGGTCGTTCCAATCTCTCAGGCCTTCATCGCCGCCGGGCACGGAGCAATTTCACAGGAGATGGAAGTGCTGGGAAGCAGGTGAGGAGAGGCACAGAGGCCGAGTCTTTAAATGGAATAAATTACTGCTCCCATTCCCACTCCCGTCGATGCTTCAGAGTCCATTTAGCTCGCCAGGCAGAGAACACACACAGAGACGCAGCGCTGCAGGAAACACTTCCTGCTCTGCAATGAACATTAACACGCATTTAAATGTAGGAAATGGCGACGTGAGGAATAATTATGGCAAGCACCACCAAACGGATACGGTACAATAAGAGATTACTCAGTAGCAGGAATTGCGTGTGAATGCTGTAGAGTGGATGTAGAAATAGCCTACAAATGTGCCGAAATCTATTCACCAACTGAGGACCCAACCATCAGGTCGGGGAAAGGGCCACAAATCTGAGGCATGCCAGCGTGCACAATATCAGCAGAATGTTACATGTAGTGTTAAAGGTACAATGGAGTTCCACCAACAGGGAACATTTTTTATATACATTGCGCATGTCCCGAATGAGCTGACTAAAATGGTAGAGTAAGTAAAAATGCAATGTTGAAATTGATAATTGATTACAATGGGATCGAGAACCGAACTAGCAAAGTCTCCTGAGCCATGTCACACTGTAGAGTAAGCAAAATGTTACGGTAATAAATCATGTAAAATGGTTTTCGATCAGTAGAGGGCACAAAATAAACTGCCCATTCATTTTCAATGGGAACATTGTCACGGAAAATATCAAATTATAGAAATTTTCCTAAAAACTGCGGAATTTGAAATGTTAAAAAGTACAAATGCAGACTGTTTTTTTTTCTTTCTTTTTCATTAAATGAATGCAGTCAAATAATCTTTTAATAATACAGTATTATGAGTTTATTCCCATAAAATTGTAACTTTTTCCCCAACCTAATATTCAATAATGACAACTTTATTTAGTTTTGGTTGTATATTCCTTATAATATTACTTTTTAATTTATAAAATTTAAAAAACGTATTAAAAAATATATTTTCTTAAAATATTTAGAGGTTACTCTCATAAAATTGCAACTTTTTTTCATTTAACATTTATTTTATTCTTTTTATTCTTTATTTTATTCTTTAAAAAAATTATATATTCTGGTATACATTTTTGTAAAATATGTTTTCCCTTTCTGCTGTGGTGTCCTTTACATTTTCTTCTCTTAATTATGAATTTATTCCTATAATATGTTGGCTTTTTGTGCAACTTTATCATCCAAAAATGACATTTGTTTGCGTTTTTTGAGAGTATTAAAAATAACCTATTTATGCTCGTAAAAGGACGTTATTTTTTTCCTCACAATCTTCTTCTTTTCCTTTCGGCTTATCCCGTTAGGGGTCGCCACAGCGAATCAATTGCCTCCATCTAACTCTGTCTTCTGTATCCTCTTCTCTTGCGCCAACTACCTTCATGTCCTCTTTCACTACATCCATAAACCTCCTCTTTGCTCTTCCTCTAGGCCTCCTGCCTGGCAATTCAAAACTCCGCATCCTTCTACCAATAGAAGATGCAATTCACTATCTCTCCTCTGGACATGTCCCAACCATCTCAGTCTGGCCTCTCTGACTTTATCTCCAAAACCTCGAACATGTGCTGTCCCTCTGATGTACTCATTCCTGATCCTGTCCATCCTGGTCACACCCAAAGAGAGCCTCAGCATCTTCATCTCTGCTACCTCCAGCTCTGCCTCCTGTCTTTTTCTTAGCGGCACTGTCTCTAAACCAAACAACATCGCTGGTCTTACCACAGTTTTGTACATCTTTCCTTTTATTTTAGCTGAAACTCTTCTATCACACATCACACCCGACACTTTTCTCCACCCATTCCAGCCTGCCTGCACACGCTTCTTCACCTCTTTTCCACACTCTCCATTGCTCTGGACTGTTGACCCTAAGTACTTAAAATCCTCCACCTTCTTTATCTCTTCTCCCTGTAACCTCACTCTTCCACTTGGGTCCCTCTCATTTACACACATGTACTCCGTCTTGCTGCGGCTGACCTTCATTCCTCTCCTTTCCAGGGCAAACCTCCACCCCTCAAGCTTCTCTTCCACCTGTTCCCTGCTCTCACTACATATCACAATGTCATCTGCAAACATCATAGTCCATGGAGATTACTGTCTAACCTCGTCCGTCAGCCTGTCCATCACCATAGCAAACAAGAAGGGGCTCATTTTTTTCCTCACAATAATACGTAATAATACGTATGTATGTAAAATGACACCATTTTCTTCTTAGATTACAATTTTTTTTGCTGGACACTTTTGAAGTAGGGGAACTAGATGAAACAAATTCATCAGAATTTGCGTGTGAATGCTGAAACGTTCGAACCAGCAACCATCGAGTTGGAAAATGTGGGAGGCGGATAAAACAGTGCGACTGAATAAGAGGTGGGGGAATAAATAGATGGAAATAGCGTGGGAGCATTTGCACCATCGAGAATAAAGATGTTAACTGGCTTGTTAGCAGGAGCTTACTTAGCAACATCACCAAGAAAATACCGTCACATCCCGACAGAGGCACACGGAGATGGTCGTCGCGTTCCTTGCCAACTTGCAGTTCTGGTTGTTTCTATTTCGCTTCCACCGGGCCTTTTTAGCGAGGGTAAGCGTGAAAAGCAGCATTGCTGAGTAACTTTGGGAAAAGTTTCTCTTTGGAAGCAGAAAAAGTCCAGCGCTGCTATTTCCTGCCTCCTGGCTGCTGTATGCATTTTTAATGCCGCGCTTATTCAGATGCTGCTCTGCTTGGTGTTTATTGCGACGCTAACATGCTAATGTATCGTAGCGGTGCCACTTCTGGCCTGCATCGCGCCGAGGCGCTCAGGTTGCGTCTGGCAGGATGGTGAGATCACGGGACATGACGGATATCTTTAAACACGAACAACCACCGCGACCTGGCGCGTTTGTAGCTCTGATAATTAATTAGCCAGGCCAAAAACACGAGATGGGAGAAGCTCCTGGGAAGAAGCGCATGGTTGCAACACTTGTACAGGACGCACCTGTACACCTCATTCACAACCCTACCAAACGATGGGAATCGAACAGCGGTCTCAAAAACGGGTGCAACGACCGCACCTTCACATCAGGGCCAGGAGGCGGGTTGGTGGCGTGTCACATAGCTGCGTGTATCGCCGATACAAATGGGCGGGGCTTTTGTCACCTACACTCCGCATATATACTCTGGCGCCGAAGGCCTCGCCGTTTCGTCTGCCGTCCCTCACTGAGGAGCAATCCAAGATGTAGGAACAATAAATACTTGTAGTTGCTCATTTGGATTCAGAAATTGCTTATACGAAAGACAAATAGATTCTGATTATTTTAGCAAAATAAGTCTTGGATCATCCATCCGTCAGTTTTATCATTTGGTTGGTTTTGCTTGGACAGAAGTCTTTTCGTCCAAGCAAAATGATGGTGGGTAGAAATGATATTAATGGGGACTTCATTTTGAGTCTTGCCTAAAGCTACACAGAGCACCGCTTTTGTAAATTCTTACTTACAGCTCGCGCTTCTGACTCTTTCACACGACCGTTGGAAAGGCGGACGATTGGGCGGCTAGTCCAGCCTCGTATTGGTGAACAAAATTAGCTTTCCCTCACACCCAAACAAACATTTCCCGGGAGCCATTGCTCAACGTTGCCCTTACAAGGAAGTCCTGTTAAAAAAAACAGTGTGTGAAGCACAGCGTGCAGTTTCTAAAGCTGCTTTCAGGGCTCACTTCCAAATGTATCGTGTAAGATTCCCATCCATACGGCTCAGCAATGACTCCAAACTGATCAAATCATCTGGAATGGGCAAAGAAAGCACGACTCCCACAGCATCTTGACCTTCTTCACTGTGGGAAACTTTGGAGGCTGTGGAGGAATATCACGGCTTGCGGTTACCTGCAGAGTGGATGGTAACATCAAAAACCCAAAGTATCAAAAAATCCATGCAGCCCATTACCTTCCAAATCACAAGAGAAGGCAAATTCTCCAGCGGGATGGCGCTCCTCTTCATACTTCAGCCTCCACATCATGGTCTCCCACGGTAAAGAAGGTCAAGATGTTCCAGGATTGGCCAGCCCAGTCACTAGACATGAACATTATTGAGCAGGTTGTGGGTTAGATTAAGTAGGACGCTTGGAAGAAGAAAGCAAAGAATTTTCATTCATTCTGGGAGTCGTGTTTTTTGCCCATTCCGGATGATTTTATCAATTAGTTATTGGAGTCCTCCCGGTAGTCTTACACAATTTTAATTCTTCTTTGTCTTTTGAGCGTACGTTATTGTGGCATACGACAAGACTGTTTGTCCAAGCAAAATCTGACATTTTGTCCTAACTAAATGATCAAACTTGATGAGACTTTGTATCGCCGTAAGAATAATCTAGAAGCTTTTGTCTTTCATATAAGCTATTTATGAATCCGAATGGGCAACTAAAAGTGAAGTTATTATTTATTCTTGCTACGTCTTGAACACACGACAAGACTTTTGTCAGGCACTGTATTTGGAATGAATTACTAACAAAAACTGAGGTACCACTGTATTAGTTTCGGTTAGTGTTTTTGTTAATGGGCTCCATCAGAATATTGACCATCAATCATGCTGGCCGCTGATGAAATATCCATCCATCTTCCAGTGGTGGCTGCTGGTTGTTCCTTTTTTTTGCGGCCTACACCATAAATGTCTTCATTTGTTTATTTGTAAATTCCACCCTAGTGGTTTTTACCAAAGACAAAGTCGCTGGGGATCGGTAAAGTAAAGAACGAAATGAAAAACCAGGAAAATTATCCGGTGGAGGTTCATACATCTAGATTTGCTCATTTCACTGTCAATCATAAAGGGACTCCGCCTCAGACAGATCATCCAATCATCATGCAGAAGCCCCATAGACCCACCAGAGAGGCGGAGCGTCATATGTGCGGTGTCGCGCAGTAGAACAACACACTATGCTTTCCCATCGAAGTCCGTAGATGGATGATAAGGAAGTGTTGTCCGTTACCTGTGATAAGAACTTGTTCTGATGAAATTCACATATTCATAAGTACACATTTCACCAGTTTTTGGATATATTAGGGGACGCTGAGCTTCCTTTGCAGTCTAAGCACAATCGGCACCGCCATCTTTTTCCGCTTATCCGAGGTCGGGTCGGGTCTCCTTGGCCACTTCATCCAGCTCCTGCTGGCGGATCCTGCGGCGTTCCCAGGCCAGTTGAGGGACATAGTCTCGCCAACGTGTCCTGGGTCTTTCCCCGAGGCCTCCTACTGGTCGAACACGCTGGTAAAAGTTGAATAGTTGGTAATAGGTAGTAATGCTAGTTTCAAACTTGCGGAAAGATCTGGAGAAGTGGCACACACTTTCCAAAAAGTTTATGTGGTGCTTTTTAAGGCTCAGCAGAGGGACGTCGTTCGTGCGTTTGTGTTTCACCAGACAGACATTCACGTCCTCTTCTTAGTCTCCCTCTGAGAGAAGACGGCGTGAAGGTAGCTGTCACAGGAAATGAGCTGACTCTCTTCGCCAATAACGAAGAAAAAAAAAGATGTGCAGTTTTAGCCTGCGGGCTTTGTAAGGTTTTCATTAGTGGCTCCTCCTCCTGAGAGCCTAGCAGCTCCTTCTCCCAGCCCAGCCGCTTGCTTGCCTGTTTGTGTGCTAATGAAGTACAAATCCATTTTGCCGCTTTGTTTGCCTCATTGATGATAATTCCCATCATTCCGTAAGGACTCGTTGAGCCATGGAAACAACTTCAGCCTTTCTTCATTTTTTTCTTTTGTTTTTTTTATCCTACTTCACTCTAAGCGGCTCATTATTCACGTTATGTAACCCCTTTGGTCCACTGAAAGAGAGTTAAGAGCGCTAGGCGTCGAGCTAAAACTAAATGCGCTGGGAGTGAGGTGAGGTGCACCGATGTGCTGTACCTCCGCACGGCCCCCACGTTTAACGGAAGTAGAACATCAAGCGTGTTGCGTTCAAGAAGGCGGAGTTTAATGGCATCAACGTGACGTGTCAATGAAGAAAACAAAAAACTCATCCTGCTGCTGAAACCTACAAGGGCTTACAGGCGTGTGTGTGCAACTTCACGCCTCCACACGCCTGTTTTCCCAGCGGGCCCCGCAGCTTTGAAGCAGGCTTAGCGGCGCCTGCGAGGCCGCGCCTCTACAAGGCGATCGTGTGCGTAACACCGTCTCATCCCTCCGTAATCTACGTCGAGATGCGGGCCCGGGCGAGGCTTCTCACCTTCTTTCAACTGCCGGGCGCTCCCGGGCCCGGCTTTGCTGCGATTACAGGCGGGATCGGTCGGAGGCGGCGCTCCCAGTCTTAAATAAAAGTGATTGCGGGAGTGTTCCGAGGCTGAGACATGAAGAGGTTAGCGAGCAGTGAGGCGGCAGGGAAGCGAAGTCTCGGCTAAAAGATGGATGGACGAACAATGTCGGGGGGACTTGAGAGATTGTTGGAGCAGGTAGAACGTGGGGCGGCTAATGCCGCCAAGAGGCCGCCACTGGGGGGCGCTCAACAGGTCAGTGATGGCAAGATGCTGGCCTGCTGTGTTAGCTCACACTTTTTAGAAAGGATCGGAAGAATGATTTCCTCTGAGCACCCAAAACAAAGTGTAAACACTTGTTTACACTCACTTCTTGACTTCTGCGGACATCAGAATGGTGGTCATCCTTGCTTTCCACACACACACACACACACGCAGTAATCTCTTGTTTATGGCGGTTAACCTGACAGTGACCGATGAACTTCCATGAAGTAGGATTTCTTATTTATAAATGGAATATTTTCATAATTAGAACATAGGAAGTTTCAGTTTACAGCCTTCTAAAAATGCTTTTTAACGACGCTAGATCCCTCTAGACGTGAAATAGCACCCCTATAGTCACCTTTAGACTCGTATTACCCAATATAGTGGACATAATAAGAGAAAATAAGACACATTAAGTACAGACAAAAGTGTGTGTTTACATCCTTCTAAATATTTTTTTTGTATTATTAAAGCCCTGTAGACATGGAATAACACTTCTATAGTCATGTGTACACGCCTATTACTTAATACACATTGGGCATAGTAAACCAGTTTACAGCCTTCTAAATATGCTTTTAACCTTATTAAAGCCACGTAGACATGGAACAACACCCCTTTTGTCATCTTGATTCCACCATTACCCAAAACGACTCATGCAGTTTTACTAGAATAGGACCAAATTAAGAAAAAAAAACAGTTGGAATTTTACGAGAATAAGCTTCTAATATTATGAGGACAAATCTTGTTTTAGTAGCACAGAGGTAAAATATTAAAGAAAAATGTTATAACATAATAGTCATAATATTATGAAAAAATCACTACAATAAATTTTTGGAAAATTTGGTTGTGGAAAAAGTAAAAATTGTACAAAGTTACATGTATGACGAAAAAAAGGAATCTGTAATTTGGAAATTCTTTTACAAAACACAAAACTAGAACAGTGTAGCCTGTTTACAACTTTGTAAATGCGTTTGTTAGAGCTCTCTAAACATGAAATAACACCCCTGCAGTCACCTTTATACTCCTGTTACCCGGCATAGTAGACGGAAAAAGACACAATAAGACAAATAAGATGCTGGTGTGTGTAAATGCGTGTGACGGGAAGTGACGTCGGGGCTTCAGAGCGGAGTTTTATCTTGGGGTGGCTTACGGCCGTGTTTTCATGTGGGATTTTTATTAGGGTTTATTTTGCCCTTTTGGGACATAATTCAAAGTGTGGTGCTTGTGTGTCTCACCAAATATTACAGTGTCATTACTGGCACCCTGTGACCAGGGTAGAATACTGCGTATCCTCTTTGAATGCGTCTTCCGCATGCCTTCCAGTTTATTTAGCCGGATTTGGGTTTGCAAAGGCTTAATTTTCCGTTTCAAAAACCACATACAATTTCCATAAATGCATATTTTTTGACCAACAAAAGGCCGTGCTCAACCGAGGGACACAGTTTTGTGATAGAAACTCTTCATGACAGAGTGAAGCCGGGGAATTTGAAGCGCGGCGTGTCGAGGGATTACTGTAACGACAGGACGTGTGAAGGATCAGCGATGACGGGTGCGTCGTCATCTCGTTTGATGGCCCTCACGTAGGTCTGGGACAATTGGACACACACCTGCACATTTGTCTCCTCCCACTAACGAGCCTCTGAGAGGTGAGTTATAAATCGGGCTGTGCATATGCGTGTGTTGGGTCCAGATGGTCCACAGACTTGTGCTTGAGTCTTACGGGTCGGCTCTTTAGCGCCACCATGCTGTCCGTGTGCGAACGGCGGGGGAAAATAGCGAGAGCGCGTGCGCCTGCATCAACCGGGATGGTGCAGTAGTGCACGTGGATGTATTCCAGCGTGCACGTGGAGGAGTGCTGCAGCCATTTCGGTCACACGCACACACAAAAACAAGCTAGTGTGCACGTTCACGCTGGCTGTTGGCTGAATTAGCACGTTAGCTGTGCAGCGGGTTAATTGGTAGCCCGCTTCCATCTGTTTGGAGTCAACTTGTGTGTGTGTGTGTGTGTGTGTGCGTGCGTGACATGGAAGCTAAGCGTTTGATTCATTTGCAAAGGCCAGAATGCACTCAGCACAACTGCTTGTAATCCAAGCCATCTTATGGAAGTCACCGAGTCCATTAAGGCGATCACAGCATCATGCTTTTAAAAAAAAATGCTTTTTATTCACACACGGGCAGCTTTTTTTGCAGATGCTGCTTTAGTGATCACGTAGCCATGTTTGCGCGGGTTCGTTTTTGCTGATGATGAACATACTCTTTTGGAAACGCTGCTCATGCAACACGTTGTTTGAGTGCTGTAGCCATGGCAACCGAGCCCACCTTTGCAAAACCATGTTATGGTTCACGTGGTGGGCAGAATCTGTTACTCGGTCATACCCCCTTCCCGAATATGTGTTTTTGGCGCTCCGGAGTGCACCCGGAAGGGTTTGGAGAGGCGCTGCGCCGCTAGAGCATAGTTATGTTTTCATGTTTTGTTGTGCGATTCGCTGCTTCCAGAACATCCATCGTGTGTACAGTCGTCCCTCGTTTATTGAGGTGAAATGGTTCCAGACACGACAGTGATACGTGAATTTCCTTATCGTCCGTACTGTTGTATGTGTTCCACAGTGTTTACGTGCACGGATCAAGACCACTGTGACGCGGGAGTCCGCTGTGGAACTCACAATGGTCGAGCGGCGGCGCGCAGTGATACGACAGGAGAGAAACTAATGCTCGGGGATCGTGAGGTCTGAGGAACGCATATTGTTTTGAAAATCCAAACTCTTCAGCGCCCCCTCCACCCCAACTAACCGAACTACATTCCTAATGACAGAAATCCGACCAGAATTTGGCTCATGGTGTCACACTACAATGCTGATGGGGATGTCATACAACTTCATGTCAAAAAATCCCAATATCTCTAACATATTTAACATATCGCGTTTTACATTTATGAATGACTCGTATTAAAAAAGACTTTGTTAGCATGCAGATGTTTATATCGTCTTTATTTACCAGGACTGAGCTATGTAAAAACTGACCCGTAGAACATATAAGCTCATATATACTATACATTAACAAATACAATTACAATAAACGATGTTAAACAAACATTAAATACTGTGATATTTGAATGTAAACAACCATAAGAGCACAAAAATGTATTCGGCTACATACTGCTAGTGATTGCTTTCGACTGTCATTTTTCAGTGGCGAAAAATAACGTCACATAATTTGCTCGTGATTGAAAAATAGGTCGGCAGGATGCAGACGCGTTCTGCGCACGTGTAGAACCGACTGCGCTTTTGGTACAGATCGCATAGTGACAACGCTAGCCACGCTAACGCTCTACTCTACCTAGCTGGCGTCACACAGCCGAGCATGTGCGACAGTCATTTATCTGCGTTTTTCAAAAAACAATTAATAAATGATGGCTGTTTTGTGGTTGACTACGGCCTATTATTAGTCGAAATACTGAAATCCAAGTTGTGTGTAGTAGGAGACGCGACATTATAGATTACTTTGCCATTCACGCTGCATGGAGACCATCTACTGAGACAGCAAGGCCGATCCCACATGCCACGGCTGAGGTCAAGATTCTCCTCCCATTCCATGTGGAAGTGGTAAGTTTTTGCCTTTTTTTTTCTTTCCCCCCGCTTTGTTTAAAACACTTTTAGGTTAGAATAAGAAAACTGGAGAGGCTAACTAGGTAACAGCGGCCGTCTGTTATGTCCCCCCTGTAGTCTACGCAATGTGATGTAACCAAAAAATAACAGGAGTGTAAAAATGACTCCTTGGGTGTCATTTCATATCTACAGGGCCATAACAATGTTAAAGCCTGTATTTAGATTGTCAGAATCAGGTTTTCAATTCTCTGGTTACAAATATAAGCCAGTTATTAATACCAAAAACCATTTAGCCGCATTTAACGGATGACTGTACAGTAGTCCCGCAGTCAGTTCCAGACTCAACTGCAATACCTGATCCTTATTCATAAATGGAATATTTTGGTAGTTACAGCATCGAAAACCTGTTTACGGCCATCTAAATACGGTTTTTAACATTATTAGAGAACTCTAGACATAAAAATAACACCCCTATAGTCACCTTTACACTCCTATCACCCAATGTAGTATAATTAAGAAAAATAAGACATAGAAAACCTGGTTACAACGTTCTAAATAAGTTTTTAACATTATTAGAGACCTCTAGACATGAAATAACACCCTTTTACACTTCTATTACTCAATATAGTGGACATAATAAGATATACTATAGATAGATTATTGTTTATATGCTTCACGCCGTGAATGTAAAATAACGTTTTTCCACAAACGAAGGACTATTTTCAGTGTTAAACCCGTTTGGCAACAAGCCGCATGTGCAAGGAGTTAAAGTGTGTTCTTCCAGGCTGGAGAGAGGTTAAAGGTGACAATGTTGGTCAGGTCAATCCTGAGGAAGACACGGTTAATCTGCCCCCCCCCCTTAAAAAAAAACAAAAGAGTCCATCTCCTCTCAGATGGAGTCTGTGGACGGCTGATGAAATATTGACCCTGCGTGAAGGTAAAAAGAAGAAGAATGTTAACACAGGAAGACACGTCTGCGAGAGGACACACACACAGTAGAGTCCAGTGCTGTGTTTCATCATTTAGACATGACAGTTGAGGAGGTTGGAGCAGAATAACAAAAGTTGAAAGAGGCATATTTTCTCCAAATCCCCACTGGCTAGTTGCTACGCAGCGTCTCCATGGCAACCGGGTTTATCCACTACACCTGAATGCTATCTGCCGGGGCTCTCAGGTGTATCCGTGTGTGTGTGTGTGTCGTAAAAAAAACGCAAAGGAAACGCAGGAATGAATGATGATGATGAGGCAACAAGGTGAGGAAGAGGAAGACATGATGCATCGCAGGAGGAGAAGAAAAGTCCAATTAGAGCCTCTGCCTCCTCCCAGTTGGCCTTGTTAGCCTCGGCCAAATGTCAGCTGGGAGGTTTTAGCAAGGAGATGAAGACAGACAAGGAGGAGGTGGTCCTGCTCGGACAGCACACTTTAAGACGAGGGTGTCCAAAATGCGGGCCGGGGGCGTTTGTGGCACATTGCACAAAAAAAGTGTAATTTCACCCAAAAAATGGAAACATCAGCAGTACTTTTACAATAAAGTCCATTCTCCCCCATTCATTCATCTCATTCCCCATAAGTGTGTAATCATTGATCAAAAGGTGGTAATGCATAGACAGTTCACAGAAGGGGGGTCTACTGTACTTTATTTGCATATATTCATTAATGCGTGATGCTCCATCTTTTCCGTTTTGTGACTTGGTGGTCTGGGAAAACATCGGCAGACGTTCCGACACGATCAGATGGGTGTTTTAAATATGCTGTTGCCTAGTTAACTTCGCCGCACTTAAAGGGCCGGCGTATCTTATCTGTGGTGTGTTGGAATAATTTGTCGTCTGACTTGGATGGAGCTCAAGCGTTAGCATCGCATGAAGATCACAGTGCTCAATAAATAACTCATTAAATAAACTTCTTTCCAGCAGAGTTCAAGTCACAAAGCAAGCCGCCGCCTTCTTCCAGCAGTGTGGGGGGGAACGCGGGCTGGGACGGACGGCGGCGTCTCGCTCGGTGTCAGAGAAGGGATGGGGGGGGAAGAACGCGCCGTTCTGACCTTTGTCTTCAGACAGGAAGAGGCGGGGCTGCCGGGCGTCAGCTTCACGGCGGCCCGTGCTGTGCCGAGCGAGGTGGGTGGAGCTTATGCTTGCTGGACGTGCTAGTGGGTTCTGGTCTTCCTAGCGGGAGGAGCGAAGTACCTGTAACTGGACATGAGCCAAACCATTCAAATGTTAATGTCTAATTTCATCAAGTCACGTGTCTCCTTATCATTGCAGACTGCAGGCACAAGAAGCTTTGGACACAACGTTCTGCGGCCAACACTGACACCTGGCGGACACGTCAAGCACTGCAGCCCAACTGGTGCGTGGTCATAAATAATGCATGCTGGGGGAGTGGGGGGGAAAGGACGTGCAAAGATAGACTGTGACGGACAAAGTTGGCGGGATGAAGCGTGTGTCCTCGTGCACGAGCTCGTGCACGCTCAAGGGAGGCTTCACCTTGTTTGTGTCCCTAAAAGTCGCTCCACTCTTTGCCGCTTTACACCTTTTATCAGGGCTGTCCAAAGTGCAACTGTCTTTTGTTTTTATGTTTAATTGGCTATTCTAAAGATATAATCTACAGAAAAAAATGGAGTAGTAAGTCAAAATATGAAGAGAAATAAAATTGTGAAGAAAAATGTCATTTTAGTAGCAAAGTTGATATGCATTTCATTCATTTAGAAACGATAAAGTAGGTTTTTTTTATTAGGTTGCAAAAAGGTACTGTATAATGTATAATAATAAAGTCATAATTTGTAATAAGTCACCAAAACACAAAGTAATTTTACAAGTATAAAGTGAAAATTGTAATTTTAGGAAAATAATGTAATATTAGCCCTGCAATTGACTGGCGACCAGTCCAGGGTGTACCCCGCCTCCCGCCCAAAGCCAGCTGGGATAGGCTCCAGCATACCCGCAACCCTAATGAGGATAAGCGATATAGAAAATGAATGAATGTGATATAATAAAAAAAATAACCAAATTTTAGTAACAAAGCTGATATATTAAAGAACGACAAAGTTGTACTTTCTTTATTGCGTTGCGGAAAGTTATAATATAATAAAAATAAAGAAGTCTAAATATTGTCGGAATAAAGTCATAATTCATATTAGGTCATAACAAAATGTACCCCCCAAAATGTGGTATAACAAATGGGGGAAAAAACAGCAGTAATTTTACAATAACGTACGAAGAGGAAAAAAAGTCGGAATTTTAGGAAAACATTTTAGTAGCATAAAGTTGAAATATGAAAAAAAAACCCACCTTTTTTAAAGTCATAATGAGGTTGCAGAAAAGTATAACAAGAGTAAAGTTGAAATATTGTGGGAATAAAAGTCATAATTACTAGAAGAACATTTACAAGAGTAGTTGAAATATTTGGAAGCTGTAATTTGACAAGAATAAAGTGAAAATTATTAAATTGTATTCTAACAAGAACAAAAAGTTGCAAACTTGTAATATGAAAGAAAAATGGCATTTTGGTTGCGGAACGTTGAAATAATAAAGAAATATAAGAAAGAAGGAAAGAAAAAAAGTCAATATTACGAGAAACAAAACAATATAAAGTTGTCAATTTTGGAAAATTAGGCTGAGGAAAAGGTATATTAGGTAATATTAGTCATTATAATATTAGTTAGATTTGGTAAATTTCAAAATATGGCATTAAAGTCATAATAGTACAAAAACAAAATGTACAAAGATTATTTAGGAAGAAAGTAGAAAAAAAATGTTGACAATAAAGAGCAAAGTTGATAGTCCCATATGACATAGCTGAGATGCACTTTTCTTGGAATATATAAAAATGTGGGCACCCCTGGCTTTCTATACATGCATTTTATATACACAACTGTACATGCACCTGACTGATTTCTATTTATATCAGACATACATGCCTTTAACACTACTTTACATTTGTAATACGCGCATTTTACACTTCATGGCCACCTCGTTAGGTACACCATCCCCTGACTTTCAACTCTAAATTTCCGCCTTTCCAAAATATACTAATGGGAGTTATTCATTTAAGAGCATCTTTCGTTCATGGAAGTGCCAGTGGGGAGGATGAGGAGGAGTGTTACCAACGTACCGAGGCGTGTCGCTGAAGTAAAGCACGAGTGTTTCCACTCCTGGAGAAGGCCAAGGGGAAGCAGAGAGAGAGAGAGAGAGACAGGGTGAGAGAGGGAGGGGGGACAGAGCGAGGCGTTAGCGCCCTCTAAAAGGTCAGAATGTGTCACGTCACCCCCGTGGGGGGACAGGAAAAGGAGGAATAAACGCACTCAAAGTCAAGTGGGAGTGAAGTGTGGCGACGGGCGAGATGGAGAAGAGCAACAAGCTTGTCTCAGACGCCTCATCATCCTCATCAGTAATGTACATTCATTCACCTTCAACGTCGCACGTGATGGCATGTTTCATATTTCATTAACTCGAATATGTTTTGTATTTCAATATCTTGAATATTCTAGCGGCCTCGTGCTTACAAGCAGATGACCTGTGACCCCTTGCGTGTTTGCTGTGCGTTTTAAGCTTCCACCCTGTGGATGGAGGTCCAGTGGCAGGCATTCACGCCATCGACCCGCCGTGACGCTGGCATATTTTTGCCTTAAACGGGGACACTTGGCGTGTTCAAAGGGTCTGCATTTGTCCACTGGGTGGTTTTTAAGATAGGACTGAGACTCACTTTTTGTAGCGAGGTGGTAGGGGATGCCGGGCTTGGGCCTCCCCCCGTAAGGTCGGGAGCGTTGGTACTGCCAGGGAGGAGAGAGGAAGGCGACAGGCGGGACGGCCTGGGGGGGACATAAAGAGGAGGGGGATCATGACGTCAAACACAAAAAAATAGGTGGACTCGAAAAGCGGAATTAAATTAAACCTTTGACACTTTGTGGTATAGCTGCACTACCAAGGTTTTTCCAAAATATATTAATTTTTAGTCAAATAATATGCATATTTAAGATAATCATGTTCATTTGACTCCTCCGTGAATCACCACCTTGTCGTGCTGGAGGGGTTTGAGTACCCGAGTGATCTAGGAGCTATGTTGTCGGGGGCTTTATGCAGCTGGTAGGTCTCCCCAGGCAAACAGGTTCTAGGTGACGGGCCAGACTAAGAGTGATTCAGAAGACCTTAATGATGAAGAAAATCAAGCGGAGTGACCGCACCTCGCCCGGACGTGGGACACCGGGGCCTCACCCTGGAGACAGGCCCGGGGGAGGGGCTCGCAGGCGAGCGCCTGGTGGCCAGGCCTTCACACGTGGGGCCTGGCCGGGCCTAGCCCAAAACAGGAACACGGGAACTCCCCCCCGCAGACCCACCACCTGCAGGGGAAAGCATAAGGGTCTGGTGCAATGGGATTTGGGTGGTGGTCAAGGGCGGGTGTCCGGGCAACCTGGTCTTCGGCAGCCACATCTGGTTCTTGGGACATGGAATGTCACTTCTCTGGTAGGGAAGGAGCCCGAGCTTGTGGAAGAGGCGGAGACATTCCGACTAGATATAGTCGGACTCACCTCAACCCACAGTTTGGGCTCTGGAACCAAATTCCTTGAGAGGGGCTGGACCTTGTTCTTCTCTGGAGTTGCTGCACGGGAGAGGTGGCTAGGTGGTGTGGGCTTATTAATATCCCCCCGGCTTGGTCCCTCTGTGCTGGAGTCATCCCAGGTGAATGAGAGGGTTGGGAGTGAGGTCTTGCCTCAGGTGGAGGAGTTCAAGTATCTCGGGGTCTTGTTCACGAGTGAGGGACGGTTGGAGCGCGAGATCGACAGACGGATCGGTGCAGCATCAGCAGTAATGCAGTCGCTGTACCGGACCGTCGTGGTGAAGAGAGAGCTGAGCCGGAAGGCAAAGCTCTCTGTTTACCGATGGATCTACGTTCCCACCCTCACCTATGGTCATGAGTTATGGGTCATGACCGAAAGAACGAGATCGCGGATACAAGCGGCGGAAATGAGTTTCCTCCGTAGGGTGGCTGGACTCATCCTAAGAGATAGGGTGAGGAGCTCTGCCCTCCGTGAGGAGCTCAGAGTAGAGCCGCTGCTCCTTCACATCGAGAGGAGCCAGTTGAGGTGGCTCGGGCATCTAGTCCGAAAGCCTCCCATGGGGAGGTGTTTCAGGCCTGCCCAGCCGGGAGAAGGCCCTGGGGAAGACCTAGGAAACGCTGGAGGGACTATGTCTCACAGCTGGCCTGGGAACGCCTTGGTGTCCTCCCAGTGGAGCTGGAAGAGATTGCCGGAGACCGGGAAGTCTGGACTTCCCTACTGATGCCCCCGCGACCCAGACCCGGATAAGCGGAAGAAAATGGAATGGAATATTCATTTGGGTCCTTTTCAAGCATCAAAATTGCTCAATAAACTAAAACACAAATATAAGGCCTTCAGAAGACGCTTTCAAAGACATGTGATATGTAGTATCCCACACTGGTCACTAGATGTCAGTAATGTTACATTATTGAGAGTATAGACGAAAAAACAGCTCTCCCAATGCTACCGTGTGAGTCTATATGTCTATTTAAGTTTTATTTTCTCTTATTAGGTCTACTATATTGGGTAATAGGAGTGTAAAGGTGACTATAGGGGTGTTATTTCTTGTCTAGAGGATCCTAATAATGTTAAAAAAAAACATTAGAAGGTTGTCTACCATATATGTCTTATTTTTTATTTCCGATTATGTCTTCTTTATTGGATAATAGGCATGTGAAGGTGACTTAGGGGTGTTATTTCATGTCTAGAGTGCTCTAATGTTTAAACCGTATTTAGAAGGTTGTAAGCGAGTGTCCTCTCATGTCTTACTTTCTCTTATGTCTACTATATTGGGTAATAGGAGTGTGAAGGTGACTATAGGGGTGTTATTTCCTGTCTAGAGAGGTCTTTAGAATGTTCAAAAGCGTATTTTGAAGGTTGTAAACAGGTTTTCTCTGCCTATTATGTCTTATTTTCTCCTATGCGTACCAAATTGGGTAACAGGAGTGTAAATTTGACTATTTGAGAGGGCTGTAATAATGTAAAAAAATTATTTATAACGTTGTAAACAGATTTTCTATGCGCTATGCAAATATTCATTTTCTGAATAGTAAATCCTCCTTAGTGGAAATTCAATTATCACTGTCAGGTCTGGAACAAATTAAACACGATAAACCAGGGATTACTGCATTTCAATTATTTCACTGCGTGTGTGTGTGTGTGTGTGTGTGTGTGTGTGGTCACCGTGCGCTCCCTCCAGGGCGTTTGCGAGGCAGCGCTCTCCCTCGCCGCCGTGCTCGTCTGCGTGTGTTGCTCCGTCCTTTCTGTCATTTTCTTGCAGCGACACCTGCTGGTTGGTGGGGCAACGACCTGCTGTCTCGCGCACACACACACACACACACACCAAGTTGGTGTACTAGGCTGCGGTGTTGAGACCGTGTGAGGTGACCTAAAAAGGCAACACACCAGCTGCAATGTGAGCTGTGAGATGATGTCATTTTTGCTCCTTAGCTCCGCTTTCAGCTGCTGCACCTCCTGCAGGAGAGCCTGCACCTACGCACGCACGCACACACACACACACACGCAGCGAGACAAAGAGCTGTTGTGTCAACCACAGGTGTTGAAATCAAGTTTCAAGCATGCTTACCTGTGATTGGTCGGAATCTT
This sequence comes from Oostethus manadensis, assembly GCA_024372805.1. Classification (NCBI taxonomy): domain Eukaryota; kingdom Metazoa; phylum Chordata; class Actinopteri; order Syngnathiformes; family Syngnathidae; genus Oostethus; species Oostethus manadensis. The sequence continues at coordinate 1,892,602 of QODF01000129.1, forward strand.
CAGGGCTCAGAGTGTCAGTGGTCAGCGTGTCGTCGTCCGTATCGTCCTCCTGAACGAGTTGAACGTGTTGAAGCTAAATATTCGACGTAGTATTACACAGAGTGTAAAGTTGTGGTTGTTGACCTGCAGAAGAAGCCTCCTCAGAACTTCCAGCTGCGACTTGACGGTGCCAAAGTCTTCAAGCAGCTCCTCCACATGCAGACCGGCAGGCCTGATGGGGCGGAGTCAAAGCAGGGCGTCATCAGCGGTAGGAGACACAAGACAGTGACCTAGAGTCAGGTTACAAGGCGAATTTATACGTCACCTCTGAGGACGAAGAACGACGTCCCCGCTCGCGTCTTTGCCGCCATCCTCGCTTAGCTCGTAGCATTCTGGCTCGCTGGAATGGTGACAGGTGTTACCATGGCAACCAGACAGCGCAACACTTTGCAATAAATCGGGATTAGACAAAGGAACCAACCTGTCGTCGTCGTCATCTTGGACTTCCTGTGTCCCCCAGCACAGTTGTCTCCTCCTCCACTCGGCCATGTGGGACATCCCGTCTTCATCTGCGGGTGCACGCTTATCAATACTTTTCATTACCATGATGATAGTATAGCAGTGCACGGGTGTTTGCCATTTGCAGCCTGCGGCTCTTTATTCGTTATCCAATATAACTTAACAAAAACAGCAGTAATTTTACAAGAATAAATTCAAAATATTAAGAGAAAAAGTTGTAATCTAAAGAGAATCATAATTTTAAGAGAATGACGGAATAGTCAAGTAGAAATATTAAAGAAAAAAATGTTTTTGTAAAGTTAGGTGGTGGAAAAAAGTTATGTTACAAAACAAATAGGAAAAAATATATAATTACCAGAAGAACATTTACAAGAGGAAACAATTGGAAAATGTAAAAATAAACACAGAAAAGGAAGAAAACTGCTGTAATTTTAGGAGAATAAAGTCAAAATACAAAGAGAAAAAAAGCCGTATTCTATTGAGAAAAAATGTCACAATTTTATGATAATATAATATGAGGAAATATAATTGTAATTAAGTTAAGTTGAAGTATTAAATAAAAAATTTTAGTTGTAATATAAAAAACGACTAAAGTTGTAATTATGTGGAAAGTTTGGACATCCGTGGTGTAGGATGTTTACACGTGTGAGCATACCAGCGCGCAGTGACGTGTCTTCAGGAAAGTCTCCGTCCAGCATGAGGTCATCATCATCCAAATCACACGAGTCCACGTTGGTCAGCACATCCTAGAAGCCAACAAATCCGTCAAAGTTGTAATTCCAATATCAGCCACTGGAGGGACCTAAATCAAATTCATTTCAACATTGGAGAGAATTGCAGTTAGCGTCTTACGCTGCCGTTGACGTCAGAGTCAAAGCTGCCAACATGTTGCGTGGTGCTGCAGTCCATGGCGGCGTGTGCGATGGCGCCCCCCAGTGCCTCCAAGCCCTCCTCATCCCACATGTAGATGCCTCCAGAACAGTAACTGTCTGAGGGGGACAAGTCCAGGGACGAGCCCCCCTTTTTGAGAAAAGAAACTCTTAGTGAATCATTTCTTGCCTTTATTTTGAAATTGTTTCAATCATCAAATGATGGATTTGTAGTTGGCACCTGCTCGTGGAACTCGGGCTCTCTGGACTGGTTCTGTCCTTCGTCAGCTGATGAGAGACGTAAACAAGTTTGGAAAGCACTTCTCTCAAACTGTCCCACGAACAAAAACTCACCCCCGGGAGTCACGCTGGTCCAGTCCAAACTGTGCTCCACAAAGTTCAGTTCTGTTTCCCTGATAACGCCATGGACCGCCACCCCGTGATCACAGAAGGCGGTGCATGATCGGTCAAGACCAGAATCATCTTCATCGTTTTTGGCGAGCTGGACGACGCCCGTACCTCCATTTCCTACAAGACATCAAGATGTGGTCCGTGAGCAGGTGCTTCTGGCACCAGAACGCCAAAAAAGGTTCACGTGGTCCTCACCCAGGTTGTCAAAGTCATCCATATACTCCTGACTGGTATGGTTCTGTTCCAGAGACGAGCTGGACGACAGGGACATGTCCTCCAATGTCTCCCCCAAAATGGACATCTCTCCTTGGGACGGCAGCCCCTCCAACTCTGGACCCTCAGATGTGCTCTCTGGAAAGCGGGTTAGAACATTTGAAAGCAAGCACGGCAAGGGTGAAGGAGCACTGATGAGGACGTGTCTCACCTGCACTGCTTCCTGTTGAGGACAGCGTCTCCACTGAGGTTCCGAGTCCGTTTCGGCTCACTTCAGGCTCCCTCAGAAACCCGTGGGTGGGGGTCCCTCGGAGGGGGCGGGGCTGCTTAATAAGCGACGGCCGTGATAGCTTGTAGCTAATGCCATTGGACTTGGGGGCGGGGCCAAGGCCTGGTAGGAGGGGTTTCTTCAAGGCATAAGGGGTTGTCTTCATCCCCTCACCTGGGGCTTGACTTGAAACCCGAGCTGGAGGCGGGGCACAAGAAGAGTGTCTACCCCCTTGCTTGGCCCCGCCCCCTCTCTCACTCCTCCCTTGAGTAGTGAGGGAGGGGGCGGAGGCAGAGGTAGGGGTGGTGGTGGGGGAAGGACGCCGCTGGACCGCCATCAGGCTACGTGAGCGCGAACGATCATTTTTAGCAAGGCGGGAAAGCGGTGCCAATCCAAGGTTGTCCGTGGACAGCGAACGGGTGGCAGGCAGTGCGGCATTCAGGGGTGAACCCAATCTAGAACCAGAACCGGGTCCAAGTGCTGGTGTGGAAGCACCGGAACGAGTGGACCACTGATGGGGTCTCAGAGAGTTGCTGGTTCTGCTTGGAAGTTTGGACCCAGAAAGACAATTCGGGGTCTGTTTGGTTCCATTAGTCAATCTGGACCCGGCTTGCTTTGCCTTGGAAACAGGAAGTCCATTATTAGAAACAGGAATTGTTTGAGACTTGTTTGACTCCTTCAAAGGAGACAAAGATGTGGATTTCTTTGAGTCCAACAAAGAATTCTGCTGACTATGATGGGTGGTACCGTTGAGACCGTGCTTGACATTGACACCCCTTGACTCCGCCTCCTCATTGTCAGCCCCACCCCCATCTGGGACCACGCCATCTTTCCTCCACTTTGCGGAATAGTCAGTGGGTGTGCGGATGGATCCAGTCCGTCTCACGGAAGTGGAGGGTCCCGTTGAGGTGCTGTAGACTGCTGCGGGCCCCGGGTGGTGGTAGAAGCCGTTGGGGAGGCGGGGGATGGTGGTGCTCGGGCTCATCTGTGTGGTACTTTTGGACCATGAGCCGAATTTAGGTAACCTGGACACCATGGTGGGCATGGCGGGGGCGGACATAGACCACGACCTGGTTTGGAACACGCTGGGAGCTGTGGGGGCAGGGGGAAAAGTGATTTTTACTTTACATCATGTGACCACAACAAACTCTGAAGTTTGAAGCTTTCTGATTGGCCGCTGAGCCAAACACACCTCGAACATGTGACGTCACCTTCGATCACACACACACAAAGAGACAATAACAAAAGTCAGCCCTATTAACGATGACCTTGTCACAGACACGCCCATTAGTTACACCCACACACACCCACACACAGAGAGCTTGAGGCGGGACGTTAGCAAACAAGGCGCGCCTGTCTGTTGGTCTGGGTCGGAATGTGTGATGGTTAAGATTAGTGTCTCTTTAAATTAAGCTGGTCGCAGACTTTAACCAAACCAAAGCCTAAAAAAAAAAGCACAAAGCAGGAAGTCTTCACCCTAAACGCATCATCCTCATCTAGCACTCGCATCTAAGCAAAAAAGTGTCCAACTCTAAGACAGATGGTCATGAAAACAGACGCGGTGCGAACTAAACCAACACGGGTCACAACGCCAATGGGAATGCACAACGCAAATGCGTCACACGGATGCACCATGCAGGTGTCACAATAACACTTTCACACTAACACGCTTGCATGCAAATGTATACCCACATCTACAACCCGCAAGGCATGCTGGGGAACCTCACAGCCGCTACTCTTGCACCAGGTGGGTCCTGTAGCCAAACCAGTTGTCCACCGCCGCATTAAATCATCATCCAGTCGGAAAATGAAGCCAGAAACAAGCTGCTGCGTTTGCGACTGATGTAAGGAGGAGGAGGGAGGAACATCAGTGCAGCTTTTATCAAACCATCATCATGAGCTTCCCTGAAAGCCTCCAGGGAGGAAGAAGTCATCTGATAAAAGGTGCACTTACGTAACAATCCCGAGACGAGAGATGCTGACTCACCACTTCCTGTTCAGAGGACCAGTCACAGGCTGCGTCTCAAATGGAATATGTCAGTACACTTCAGTGAGTGTACTTGACAGTGAAGTGCTGGCCCCAGAATCCAGCACTGTCGCAATATTTACCCACTTCTTCTTCTGTTCTCTGCTTTCCACCAGGACAGGTAGCTCCTCAGACGCCATTCTTTCAAGTTAGTCCCACCCATTCCGCTGCGTAGCCACAATGACGGCTATTGAGGGCGGTAAGTGTCTCTCACTATTTTGGGTGCAACATTAAAGTACTGACAGTGTACAGTAGATCCCAGCTATGGACTAACAGTCATACACATGCAAAAAAATGCTATTTTATACTAATTCATAACCTGCAAGAGAAGCATGCCTTGCAGGTTATTTTCTTACTGATATCCGATATTGACCAGCAAAGTCATTGCTAGGGTTGTGATAATAAACGATCTGTGCGATTCGATTTGACAAATCAAAAGATGTGGCGGCATCCGTAGCAGCCATCTGGATCGATAAGAATCAGCCATAAATCCTTAGATGAATGGATTGTAGACGCATGCACCGCAGGTATGGCAAGACTAGTAACCGGTTGACGGTCCGTCTCAAATCATGCGAGAACCTGGGCTGCCGGAAACGATTGTCGCGCGTGCTCTATACAGTAACATGACTGAAGATGAGAATGGATGTAAATAGCACAGTAGCTAGTCACCGAGAAATCTCCTATTTATGATGTATTGTGTAAAATTAAGACAAGAGCAACATCAGATTAAAGGTACTAAATGAATACAGAGCCACCATCCACCAGTACAACCCCGGAGTTTGTTTTTCGGAGATGGGGGCCGACAAATATGCACGTTAGCACACCCTAACGTCATCCAATCTTACCTTTATGCATTCCCGCAAACTATCAGCAATTGGGAGACAATATGAGGGGCAAAAAAGCTATAGACGTAAAATTCTCTTGCAGAATAATAAAGTATCTGTGCAGCATGAGAGAAAGTTAGATGGTGCGTTCAAAGACTGTCGAACAAAGTGGGATGATTTGCCGCTCGCGACAAGCATCTTAAACATGCAAAATCTGGGAGATTTCTAACAGATTTTTTTTTTAAATAAAATAATGGCCCATATTTCCAAAATTTATATTCAACATAGTTATTTACAGTTTATCATTTTTACAGCCTGCTTGGGGATATGATGTGCTCTTTTACACATTTGCACTGTAAGAATGTAAGATGAACAAATGTAACCGTTGAATCGTATCGTTTGTAGTCTGTATCAAATCATTTTGTTGTTAAAATAAAAACCTTTTTTGGATGGAACCTTGTATGGAACTACCGATGCTCATATCAGCCCTTCCCTCAAACTAATGCGGGGGAATGAACACACTTACGCTTCCTCTACTGGATGCATTTCACAAAAAAACACCGACAAATACTCCAAGATCCAATATACAAGTTCTAGGAACATTTCCAAAACACAATTCTTCCTGAGATGTGATATTACAGGAGATTACACATATTGATATTGCATAAGCAATGTATTTTCTTACTTTTCACACCATTTCCCATTTTGTGCTTTTATTATGGTGCTCCGTTTCCTGTTCGGCACAATGTGCAGCTACTTTGCTAGAAGGCGTGTGAAGCAGTCAACAAAAGGAAAAAAACCTTGGAGCGCTCCAGCGGAATGTAAACAAAAACATGGCAGACAAGCTCAATAGTCTAGTATCTGTAACTGACCCAAAAGCGTGCGCGTCGCCTTAGAGCTGCTCATGTCATCCGTGATGAGCGTGTCCATGAGGATGAGGACATTCCTATCCCTCCTCTTCCTCGAGCAGGTCACATGCTTGCTCCTCATGCTCCATTTGTCCAGTCAGTGAGCTGAAAACAATCAGCGCCTGCCAGCTACATGTCAACGTCCATCAACTCATACGGCATCCTCTGTTTGGACTCCTCGGTTCCGGTTCTGCCACCAGACTCATCAGTGTTGGCCCTCCGAGGCCAAGCCCTTACGATCTGTTAAGACCAGCGCTCAGGGGGCGGAGCTATTTCATGTTTTACTATCAGCCAGGGAATGGCGAATCGCTGCAAAACATTACGGCCCGGCTGCTGCTCCAATCAAAACCACAGACACCAAACAGGAAAGTACTTTAAGGGCCCCGAGGCTCCTCCTCCTCCTCCTCCTCCTCCTCCTTAGCCAGTCAGACAAGGAGATGTTTAGTCCAACAAGGAATATACAGCCACAGTTTGGCACCGTCTATTTGTCTAGCAAAACAATAGCTGTCCTTGTAAGGGCTCCTCCCACCCGGCCAAGCATCACACGTTGCGTTGAAAGGTCACAAGTGATGTCATGCTAGCTGATAAGTTTATCTGCTAGCATGACTGTCACTACATGAGCCCACAGGACGGCAACGAGTCTGTGGCGTACCCACAAGCTACAGAAGGTCCCACTAGAATGTGTTTGTGAGCGAGGGCGAACGCGCTAAATCTAAAAGAAATTGGAAAAAAATCCTTCTGTGGCGGTCTAAATGTAATTGTGGCCGGCCTCCCTCGCTGCCGTCATGGCAACCTGGCACAGGACAACTTCTCTTGTTGTGCGGGGTAACCCCAACCGACCCACCTCGGCCGTCATTGATGCGACACAAAGACGCTCTGTGTCCTCACAGGCAACCAACCAGCATGCCCGGTGCTTCCGATGGACACGGTCCACTTCCTGTTCTGATCCAAAACACCCCTAACAAGATAGTTTACATCGTCTGTTAGAGCCCTCTGTGTCTTTAATGGCATCAAGTATGGAATCAATGTCACGTTACCAAATGAAATGCTAGCATGTTAGCTTCACACACAAGACACCGGCTGGGTGTACTTGGAGGCTACTAGTTAATTATTCATGAGCATATCAAGCTAATTATATAATGGTTAGTCATTGTCTCCTTTAAAACCAGATTGACTTGTCACGAAGCTAAATAAATAAAGGATGTAAGTGATCAACATTGCATTTGTAGTAGTATTAAACCTTAAAGACATGATCCAAATAGGGCTAAAAGCAAGTCCTAACAACGTGTAGCTTGTTGTGACTGCCCTCATGTTCGGCTAGAGGACAATGCAACTCCGCCCTCGTTCAGAAGTCCATTGAGATTTCGGCTAATTTAAGGCCACATCGCCGTATTGGCGAGCGCGAGCGTATCATGGATCTCCGTCGTCGTGTCGTGTCTGTCCGTCGCAGCCTGTGGCTGCACGCAAGGGAGGGGGGTAACTCACCTGTCGGAGCCACGCCAAAATGCGGAAATGGCGGCGTGGATGTTGCTTTTAGCAGGCGGTGCCGAGAGGCGGGCATACGTCACTTGTGTCCACCGCAGACAAAGGACGACAGGTTGTCTCCTCGGAGGACACGGCACGCGCACGCGCGGCCCGTGCTGGGGATGCGGCGTCGTGCGCGTTGATCGCGTGACATCACCGCGGCGCGAGCTGCTGAATCATCCGCGCACACGCACACGCACTCTGCGCCTGCCCCGAGCACAGCTGACTGTGACGTCGTCGGCGAAGCGAAAACGTAACCCCTTCCTCGCCCCACGTGGAGGCGTTTCAAAGTAAAAGCTGGCCGCCCACCACCGTTTGTTGGCGCAGGAAGTACAAAGACCAAACTGGCTTCGAATTGCCTGTTTCCCCGTCATGTCATGTCATACACATAGACGGGGAACTTTTCGCCGTCCGAACCCTTTCATGATGTCAGTTGTACGTGCATACACCACCTAGCATAATGGCTAACGTTAGCATATACAGTCTTTATCTACAGCAGCGATGTGTGTGTTGTTCTTCCGGTGTGCTGTGCGGGTGTGTGTCCACCAGGGGGCAGCATTCGTCGTCAATCTACAGCAGCGATGTGTGTGTTGTTCTTCCGGTGTGCTGTGCGGGTGTGTGTCCACCAGGGGGCAGCATTCGTCGTCAGATGAAGATAAAGTTCTTGAACGCTGCTAAAGTTCCTCGCGGCACCCAAACGGGTCACCGTTCGACTTTCTTGGCGTTCTTACACCCCTTTCTTCGAGTTGGGCCACCAGTCAGGTCCGTCAAGGTGACACTTGAGGTGTTCTCGAAGATGTGGATTAAGAGCAGGATTTGGACTGTGACGGTCGCCATTTCTTGCTGTTAAGGTCTTCTTCCACTGGTTGGAATGTTTGGGTGCGTCTTTTGCAGTACAAAGTGTTCTAAAGTGGCAGCAATGAGGCACTTGTGAAGTGAACATGGAGGAGGGGGGTGGCACCGAGCCTGCGGACGCGCTCTTCAGACCAGCAGCTGATGGCTGGAGGAGCGCAGCATGGAGACCTTCCACAACCAAACGGACCCCCTGTTCCCCCGCACGGATCGACCCTGGGACGAGGAGGTGACCTGGGCCGGGGTCCGTCCTCCGGGTCCGGCCGGGGAGCTGAGCGTGGGTCGCGCGCTGACGGGCTTCGTGCTGTGCGCGCTGATCGTGTCCACGCTGCTGGGCAACACGCTGGTGTGCGCAGCGGTGGTCAAGTTCCGCCACCTGCGCTCCAAAGTCACCAACTCGTTCGTCATCTCGCTGGCCGTGTCCGACCTGTTCGTGGCCGTGCTCGTCATGCCGTGGCGCGCCGTGTCCGAGGTGGCGGGAGTGTGGCTCTTCGGGCGCTTCTGCGACACGTGGGTGGCCTTCGACATCATGTGCTCCACGGCGTCCATCCTCAACCTGTGCATCATCAGCATGGACCGCTACTGGGCCATCTCCAGCCCCTTCCGCTACGAGCGCAAGATGACGCGCCGCTTCGCCTTTGTGATGATCGGCGTGGCGTGGACCCTCTCCATCCTCATCTCCTTCATACCCGTGCAGCTCAACTGGCACCGCGCGCGCGCAGAGCCCCCGAACTCCACGGAGGATTGCAACGCCAGCCTGAACAGAACCTACGCCATCTCGTCGTCTCTCATCAGCTTCTACATCCCGGTGCTCATCATGGTGGGCACGTACACGCGCATCTTCCGCATCGCGCAGACACAGATCAGACGCATCTCCTCGCTGGAGCGCGCGGCAGGTCCTCGCGCGCCTAAGCAGCGTTCTCATCACCGCGCGTCCACGCAGGACGAGAACTCGCTCAAAAGTTCTTTCAAGAGGGAGACCAAAGTTTTGAAGACGTTGTCTATCATCATGGGGGTCTTCGTCTTCTGCTGGCTGCCCTTCTTCGTGCTCAACTGCGTAGTTCCGTTCTGCGAGGCGGACGTGCCCGACGCGGCGCCGTGCGTCAGCGACACCATCTTCAGCATCTTCGTGTGGTTCGGCTGGGCCAACTCGTCCCTCAACCCGGTCATCTACGCCTTCAACGCCGACTTCCGCAAGGCCTTCTCCACCATCCTGGGCTGCAACAGGTTCTGCTCCAGCTCGGCCGTCGAGGCGGTGGACTTCAGCAACGAGATGGTGTCTTACCACCACGACACCACCATGCACAAGGAGGCCTGCGCCGAGCAGAGCAGGCACGACCCCGAGCAGAACTTTGACAAGGTCTCGGACGACTCCCGGAACCAGGCCAATCCGCTCCTTCCCGCCATACTGCAGTGCGAGGTGGAGATTTCGTTGGACATGATGCCCTTCAGCGACTCTTACGTCATCCCAGGTCAGGTCCACAACCTCTGAGGGACTGGGGCTTGGTGGCCTGTGAACTGTTGTTGCATTGGACCTCAGCTTTGGGGACAAACGAACCTCCGGATTGTGTTTTATTATGTAAACACCATAGAAGGACATTTGTCCAAGGGCAGACACTGTGATAATACAAAATAATACTAAATTAAAAACAAATATGTGTAAAAAATAAATAACATTTTAAATAATTTAAAAATTTCTGGATGAATAATCTATGGAGAGGCATCTTCCTCTACTTGCGTTAAATTGTGAGGCACATGCAGAGCGGAAGAAGTACTGCATAAATGACCACTTACTCAATTAGACTGAAGGCTTCACATTATTTGGGGGAGGTTTTGGTGGGCCGGATGTGGCCTTTTCCGAGCTCAGCCAGTAAAAGAATCGCTGATGGCTTCCCCGTCGTCCACTGAAGACAAAGACTGGTCTCAGCCCGTCCTGCAGCGAGACGGACGATGAAAGAGGCCGGGCTGTGACTCTTGTCTTCCCGAAGATGAAAGTGAGGCGCGTCTCCTGGTGAACCTGCCGGCTGCACACCGAAAGGTGAACAAAAGCTTCAAAGAGCTCGCACTTTATTCTGAAAGTGTGACATGAGCTGCACTATCTCACTAATAGCAGGAAACTCCCTACTCCACGAGTAGCATCAAAGTCAGACCGCAAATGATTCATACATGCACGGTGGTCATGTGACCGCTCCATTTGGACGGAGTCAAAATGGCAGCACTGCACCTGTGCATTCTTGCATTGTGATACGAGTGTCTTTTTGGCCTTTTCATGTTGTTTGTGAGTGTTGCTGTTACTTTCTCCGCCCTGGGGGAGGTCGGGCCCGTCGGACTGATGAGCCGCAGCAGGTGTGTCTGCTTTCGTGCTCAGCAGGTGTCATCAATGCCGTTGATTGCTGAGGCACATTTAAGCAGCAGGAGCCACCCTCATCTTCTCTTCCGTCCACCGTCTTCTCCCAGCTGCTGAGCTGCTCGGGTTTCAACCATGGGGCCCGACCTGTCTGCAAGGTGACTTTTAGTTCTCCATTGTGTGTCATTTAAGGAATGGTGAATGCTCGTATGTAAGCGTGTGTGTCCTCCAGGTTTTCTTGGCTATGTTTGCTGATGATTAGCGGTGCTGCTAGCCTCCCTGTGCAACAACAACATGGTGAGTGTCCAGCTTGTGTTGTTGCTTGAATCATTCTTCTCCTTTTGGCTAATCCCATCAGGGGGCACCACAGCGAGTCATTTTCTTCTGCATGATTCGCATGTTTTGATTCATTAGCCGTGTTAACCATGTTGTGCTCTCAGACTCAGGTGCTGGAGATGTTTCTGTTCAAGATCTGCGCCTTCCCCTGATGTCCCTGCAACATCAACTTTCTAGTTACCCTGCAGTGGAGGTCCAACCTGCGAACCCCCCTGCCGCCAGTGTGGCCTCGGGCGACAGCAGCAAGGTTGTGACCCATGATGACACCAACAAGAAGTCGAGTGGTTTCGTGGTTCCACTTGCTGCTTCGGGTGCAAGCTTGGCTCCTTTTTGGGATGCGGGCAGCCCCGCCAGTTACCAACCCTCCACAGCTGCTGGTGTACAGGTGATTCCTGTCACCAGGCAGCAACAGTCGGCTTCTAATCCAGCTGATGTCCCTTACCCAGCATGGCCAGGTCTTGGGCCACGTTCCAGTTACAGACATCCAACTGGTGGTGTTGATGGGAAACAGCAGAAATTGAGTCAAGGTGTTAATGTGCACCTGGGATGGTCGGGGTATGGCCCAAACTACAAACCTTCAATTGGTGGTCAACAAGTGCGTTACCCCCATGCCAGGCAGCAGCAAAGCTTTAACTGGGCTGTTAACACGCCCCATAGATGGTCTGGCTATGAGTCCTCCAGTTCCAAACCTTCGGCTGGTGGTGAAAAAGAGGATCCTGATCAGCAGCAGCAAAGCTTTAACCCAGCTGTTAGCACATCCCATAGGTGGTCAGGCTATGACTCCTCTAGCTCCAAACCTTCAGCTGGTGGTGAAAAAGAGGATCCTGATGAGCAGCAAAGCTTTAACCCAGCAGTTAGCATGCCCCATAGATGGTCAAGCTATGACAGCTCCAAACCTTCAGCTGGTGGTGAAAAACAGGATCCTGATGAGCAGCAAAGCTTTAACCCAGCAGTTAGCATGCCCCATGGATGGTCAAGCTATGACAGC